>CM056998.1:10155488-10732988 GCA_029891345.1 Dryococelus australis | reverse complement strand
ATTTTCACCAAAGATATGTAGTATTCTCTGGATTATTAAGAACATTAGTTGTGTAGAATTACAAGTACTGTTGTTGTTTTTACAAATTACACGTACAAAATGTAAAATTACCAAAAATTTGTATGTGGAAATTTACACTTATTGTTTACAGCCTACGGTCAGAGGTCAAATCCGGATTTTCGCACTTGTTTTCTCAGTGTATTACATTTTCCTGCACAATTACGTTCCATTCCTGCGTCATTTCTACCTGGCTAAGGTGACGAAATAGTATTTTACATGCAGATTTAACTGCTATAAAAATTATAATAAAACTGCTTCGGGAGTTATTCGGCGATAGCAGCGAAGGACGCAGTGGGAAAAGGAAATCGGGCCCCAGAGGCCAGGAGGTAATCACATCCTGCTGGAACACGCGCGCGGCTGTCAGAGATAGATCACGCCAACAGCCATCGCCCCAGGGGCTGGTTCACACGTGCACACTCACACCTGGTTCACACGGCCACCACATTCCAGCACGGAGAGACAGGGATTTTTTTTTAGCGTTCGAGGCACAGCCATACGGGTGACAATAGCACGCGCGATCAGTGCCCCGTAGCCCCTACGCGCAAGGCGCTGAACATGTGTGCAGTGCTTCTGCTGTTACACTTTCCTGTGAAAACAAAATCAGCAACAGTTGGATTTTATTACACGCAATGAAAGTGAACCAATTAAACTACGACTATTAAATATTTTATTTTTCTCCTTCGTGTTAAGGAAACGAGCACACAACAAATGTACAGAAAATATGTCCGGACGACCAACTCTTAATAATACAGATGTGAAATGTTAGTGTGTACTGACAGCCACACACACTAGCATAATGGCCTCACCTGCCAACAATGCGGCGGAACTTCGTTCACCAATCAGCTCCCGCACACTAACTTGCCAGCCAACCGCCCAAAACAATAAGTAGGGATCTGCAAAACTCGTGTTATTGCAGTCTTCATTTGACTATTTGCCGCTCGTCTTTGTGTGAAGACTGTCTGTTACATCCTTGAGCCAATCAGAATTAAGTATCTCCGATACTGACCGTCCGTGATTTGCGGGTATACCAAAACTATTCTGAAATAAACTGCCGATCAGAATCAAGTATCTTTCCCACAGCTTCATGCAACCAATGAGCGACTGACTTCGCTTGTACATCAAAGGAATCGCCACGCCATTCATCTTCTGTTTACCTATAGTTAGAGTCCTGCAAAATTCGCGTTGTTATTTGGCATCAGGCTAAACTTCACTGTGATGTATATACCCGAACCGGGGTCGGTTCCCCATTGGCTACTGCATAGATGTAAAGTCACTCTCTTTTTTTATAGACTGCACGCGATTGGAATACACAATTGTGAAGTGTTCATTTACTGGTGCAGATCTACCCAGGGCGTGTAAAATATACAATAATCCAATGACAAACTCATTGCAAAAATACATGTGTTTGAAGACATTCTGAAGACAGGCTAAAGTTCTACTTCCACCATATTCCTCCGCTCGCTCCATACAAACAAAGCTTTAACCGAGTCTAGAAAAGCACATTAAAGGCACAACGCACATCAATCGTGCGCACTCAGTGTAATAATATCTAGCACAAGAAGTATTTATTACCAGGCATTACCAACACACCTATTTTCTCCCTGTATTTATTCGTATTAATTATAAATTATATATTAAAATTTTTATATAAAATATAAGCGAATGTCCAATTTTACAAAAAATAAGATACTATAATCTTAACACAAGTATAAAATGCTTGTGATACATGGTTTGTTTAGGAAACAACCAAACACGTGATATATGAAGCGATTATTCAAAAGTTTGATATAAAATAAAGGTGTGAAGATACCGCGAATGAACTATATACATATTCTGTGAAGAAGGTAAACATGTGAGGTGGATAAGAATATGGACGTCTGTTTCCAATGAGAGCTGCCAACAGGCCGCAGAGTAAACACAGAGGTCAAATGGAGCGGCGGTTCTTTTCATGTGGGAGTACCCATTCTCTGATTGGCTGCGCGAGCCACTGGGGACAGGTTCTTGTGTCCCATTGGCTGCTGCGTGGTGCGAAACGTTTTCCATTGGCTGCTCTTCCAGCTGACAAGTACGTTACCAGGCGCTGATTAGTCGAAGGCGATCTCACCTTCTGCTGGTTAGTTCGGCCATTTTGCTTGTGTGGGTACATAATCTGCAGTTTGTAACGGTGTTGCCAACACACACAGGACAAGGTCTTGGTCTCAACTGCTTCCTGAATGTAGGTGTTTTAAGGTGGAAAACAGCTGAGAGACCTCCAATGATGTCAAAAAGGGATTTGGTTTGGTTCCAGTGAAAAGGTTTGAAATATTCGTTGCCTTGGTTTTTATATCAAACTATTACCATTTACATGTTTTTTTCCCCCAAAATTTTAGTCAATAAACTTTATATAAAAATATAGTTTTCCCACTGATTACATTTAGTATAAAGAGGTAACAAAAATAATTATGTTTAAAACTTCACCCAAAATCTACATTTCTACAAGATTACATCTCTTTCCAGCTATACGAAGGTTAAATATAATTATTTTTCTTTAAAAAATACTTAACTGAAATGGCAGAAACCCCCCCCCCCCCCCCCCCCACCCGTAAAATGTTAACGGAACAGCAACAGCAGCTCCTGCCCAAACGAAAACCCTGCGCTGTCTCCCCGAATCTAGGCGAGACACCTGTATTTATATTTTATTTGTAATCATCTAGAACATTACAAAATGATCTTCACTCCGTCGATATCCAGAAGTCCTGGAAGGGCACCCTGTTGGTACGTGACTGGCTGGCAGGCGTCACGTGGTCAAGATGTACGAGGGAGGGGAAGGCAGTCATAGTATTCGTGGGCGGTAGGGGACCCGTGGCGCCCATACTTGCAGACCAGCAGGCTCGCCCAGCTGACGTGAGGCGTGGAGCTCTTCAAATACACCCCCCCCCCCCCCGACACAACGAAGGTAAGCTGTCCCAAACAGCCAACATTTTCTCAATTTCATATGGATCTGTCGGTTTTGATTTTCGTTAAATGTGCAGATATATCCGTCACAAGTTTCAGTTCTGTATTCTGATTTATTCTCTGACGTTGCGTATGGCTGAAGGTTTTTACAGGCGTATTCGCGTCTTTTAAATTCTTTTTAATCCCAGGATGTCATTTAGGCTTTATCCGAGTACGCCCGAAGTGCATACTTGTGCGTACCTGTACACGGAAGTGACATCACAAGTGCTGTCCAAATTGCAAGTGTAGTATGCACGTATACAAGTACACGAAGGTGTATAATTCTCGTGTACTTGCGTTATAAATGCCGCCATTTTGAGAAGCACTTTGTAGGTTACAATTGGTATTCGACATAATTGTTTTCGGAGTGTTTCAATTGGGAAACATTATTGCTTGGTAGCATAGAATTTTGAAATGAGTAAATAATTATTGCAAGGCGCACCTTGAAGAATGATCTATACAATGCGATCACACTAGAGGAGTATGTTCATAACCTAAAGAATCTAACGTAAAACAAGCAAGTAAAATTGCAAACACTCAGCAAGACAACAAATATTATGTAAATCAAATTGAAATATATATATATTTTTAAATCCTATAACTTAAGGCAGTTATCGACATATATGTAGGAATATACATTCATTTAAAGTAATCAGCTGGCTAATATATATTGCCGAAGCAAACAAGACTGTCTGTCCGAATTCATCAAGTTTGGCATTGCCAAGGGTAAGTAAAGTATGCGATGATGCAAGTACACAAGTATACCTGAATCCGGACAAGGTCGTGTCTTCACGGACGTGTTGCCTTCAGGGAAGTTTTGTTTGAGCTCACGTAACCTCAGCGACATAACGGAATAGAAAGAACAGGCAGTGGCCGAGTGGATATACAACCTCTTACTTTTCCCATTGGATCGTCGTAGCAATATGACTGGAAATTCTTTGTCATGTTATAATGGCAATCCTACGCCAGTTGGTAAGACAGTAAGATAAATGAAATCAATTAAACATGCACTTTAAAGCAGCAAATTCATCTGTAAAAAGGTAGCTCTCGTGAGGAATGTCTGAACTCGAAATGAAACAAGGTGCAAGAACAATAAAAACGTAATTTCAAGCCAAATCGTTATTTTCAAGGGTGTTGGGCAACGAGAAGCGAATCTGTGTAAACGATGAACAATGAAGGCAATTCTGGGAGTATAGAGTTTAAATGAATCCGCAAACACAGAGTTGTATCCTCAAACCGAAATACAAGGTAGACAGCAGGTTTAGCTGTGGTAACATAGTTACGTATGCGCAGTATAGAGTGCGCCCTGAACTTTAACTCCTCGTCTGTCTTTCCGTACCGCCTTCGAGTTGCCTTGGCCACCATCCCCTTCCTAATTTCTTCCCTCCTCTTTGGCTATTGTAATATTTTAAGTGTTGAGCATTTGCTTAAACGCATTGCTCGTTCACTTCTACTCCGACCAGCCTACAGCTAATACTTATGGATTCTACTCCTAGTACAGCTTTGTCAGCTTTGTAGCTGACATATTAAAGATAAAGCACGGTCGAGTGCCATAGCACAGGTGGGTTCGCCATTCTACGTAATATGATTTCTGGGTATTTCTTGTGCTAGTTGAAGACGTCTAGGGTGCTCATGTAGCTGTAGTAGGCATATATGAAATTTTGTTTGGAAGTGTTGTTTAAAAATTCTGTTTGGCAGGCTGTGTTTATCGATATTGAGTTATATTTCACTCGGCTTTGGTAGGCTTTATAAGCCCCAGTCGAAGTCAAGGTTTTAATGGAATTTATCTTTTCTTATCTCAAGAGTAAAGTTTCAAAAATGATTGATAGTAGTATAAAAATGACGATTCGAGCACAGCCCCCCCCCCCCAGTTATCGGAAAAACAACGGCAAATTAAATGATAGAGAAATAAGAAAACCATCAGATAAAATTACTCTTAATTTTCTGATCCAAAACATAAAATGACAATTCGGACACAACTGCAAAAAAGAGGCTCAAAAGATGCGTTTTGTAAGATCGTAGTCTTTAGAAAAATAAGTTGCGTTAAACTTTATGTTTAAGTGCATCTGCAAAAATGCGCATAAAACGTTGCCTTTGGGCGCAGTTGCAAAAAAGTGGCTTAAAAATTTCAAAATGTAAAAAATATAAAATATTTTGTATAATAAATGAACACAAATAAAAATCAACTCATGTCTAATATGATGACGACCATGGCAATGAAGAAGGCTAACACAACTGGGAATATTTGGAAAGAATAGAAATTTAAGAAGAAAGAAGCAGAAATCTCAAGAGAAGTATGTCAACTGTGAAACTCGCAATCACTTTTACAAACTATCCCTCATAAGACGTCATCGTAAAAGAAGAATGCACAAAGGTCTTACACCAATACATAATAAATCACATGAATCACATGAAATTTCTAAATATCACAACATTTAATACCAAAACAGAAGTTCCCACGAGAGAAACAAGTGAAATGTGAAACTTGTAATCACTATTACAAACCATCCCTCATAAGAAGTCATTTGAGAAGTAAAATTCATAAGCACACAATCAGATTCAGTGTAGAAGAAACCTAAACAGCAATTAAAAGTAGGATCAAGACATATGCTGTAAAAAATATGAATGCATACAAAGACCCAAATCATTTCCTAAACGATGTGAAAGAAACTGTCATGGGACTTATTAATAAACATTTAAAATCACTCAAAGTGAACGCGAAACTCTTCACTGAGCACAAAAGGGGAATTGGTGAGAATATTGAATATGTAGAAAGCTCCTTTAAAACAAAGAACAAAATTATACTGAAATCGACTAATCTGGAAAAATATTATGCTAACAGCATATCGAAAATCATAGCTGAGATGGGGGCTTTCAAAGATAAGGGATCTCAGTGGGAACTCAACAGAATATTTAAACAAGAAGTGCGAATAAATATGTGGCATTCAAGGGCAGTTCTTATTTTGATCTCACATAAAAAACCAAAGATAAGCAGGTGGTAATTAATGTTAAGAATAATGATCAAAAAAGTATTTTGTGGTCTGTTCTATCTGTATTGCTTCAAGTACAAAAATACCCCCAAAGAGTGAATAAATACATAGCTTATGAACATGAGTTTGATGATGCACTTAAGGGTTTGGAATTTCCAATGAAATTGGATAGCATACCAACCTTTGAGAAAAGAAGTGGAATTCCTATTAATATATACACATACGAAGAAGAAGATGGTGATAAGAAATATATAATCTACCCATAAAAAAACAACAAAAAATAAGATGGATAAGCACATTAACCTAATCTATATCAAAGACGAAAAGAACGACCACTACTGCTGGATAAAAAGTCTTTCGAGACTTATCACATCACAAGTAACAAATAATGGTCACAAAAAATATATATGTGATAGATGTTTGCTACATTTCTACTCTGTAAGTAAGCTAAAAGATCACGAACAAGACTGCCGAGATCATGATGGCGTTAGAGTTGAACTACCATCTAAAGGAAAAAATGACATATTAAGAGTTAAAAACAAAAATCATTCTTTGACAGTTTCGTTTGTGATATATGCTGATTTTGAATGTTTGTTGACTAAAATCGAAACTTGCCAACCAAACCCCTACGGATCCTACACGAAACCATACCTAAAACATGAGCCTATTAGCTTCTGTTACTATGTACAATACGAACATGGATACTATATACCACCAGTAACTTATAAAGGATCTGATCCATCTACTGCATTCATTAAAATGCTAATGTAAGAAGCAAAGTCTATGGGTGATATATACAAAAATGAAAAACCATTGCTTCCACTAACTCAGAAAGAACAAACTGTTTATAATACAGGTACCCATTCTCATATATGTGAAAAGTCTTTGAATTATGATTCTGTGAGAAATCATTATCATCTTATTGGGAAATTTAGGGGAGCTGCACACAGAGATTGTAACTTAATGCATAGAAATCCATGTTGTCCCAATGTTTATACACAATCTATCTGGTTATGGCACACATTTATTCATAAGAGATCTTGGCATCGATGAAAATAAAATTGATCTAATTCCCAAGTCAACAAATGACTTTGAAAAATATTTCTACAAATTAATGAACAATTCTGTTTTTGGAAAAACGATGGAAAATTATAAAACAGAGTGGATATATGGTTGTGCACAAGTTCTAAGCAAATGGATAAACTAATGTCTAAAACAAACTTTAAAGATAAAACTATATTTACTAACTCTTTGGTTGCAGTTCATATGAATAAAACAAAACTGAGCTTTAACAAACCCATTTATGTTGGAACGAGCATACTTGATCTATCGAAAGTCTTAATGTATGATTTTCACTATAATATAATGAAGCCAAAGTATGGGGAAAACATTGAATTGTGCTACCAAGATACTGATTCGTACATCTATTGTATAAAATCTCCAGACTTCTACAGTGACATGAAAGAAATGGTCGACCATTTTGATACTTCTGACTATAGAAAATATAACCGATATGGTATACCATTAGTTAACAAAAAGATTATTGGCAAAATGAATGATTAATGTAATGGAAAAATAATGGATGAATTTATTGGTTTGAAATCAAAAATGAATGCAATAAATGTGGAGGGTGGTGTAAAAAAAAAAGGGCAAAGGGTGTGAAAAACACTGTAGTAAGAAATTAGATTAGTTTTGGTGACTACAAAAAGTGTTTGTTTGGTAAAAAAGTGTTGTACAAATAATGAATCCTATTAAAAGTAAGAAACATGAACTCTGTACGATTGAGTAGGGAAAAAAAGCATTAAGTCCCAAAGATGGTAAAAGATTTATTCTTAAAGATGGTATTAACACACTACCATGGGGGCACTACGAAATTTAAAAAGAGTGATACTATGAAATTTTTTTATTATAATAAAATGATTACCTTTACGATCTCCATACATTAAATTTTTCTTAAATAATTTTATGTACCAGGGGTCTGTTCAATTGGCCCCTTTAATTCCCATTTTAAAAACACTCTTATATCACTGTTATCTACAATTTGTAATTTTAAAGAACAATTATATAACAGTAAATGTTTTAAATGGATGACCAGCCATTAAAAACTAATAAACATACATGTTTGCGCACTATTGGACTTTGGTGATTCTTTCACTTTTAACATCATAAAATAGGATTCTTTGGCTTTACCATATTACAAATAGTTGTAGCCAATATTGGCTTATTAATATCAACTGTAAGTTTCAGATTAGTTCGATCTTATACAATGGTGGTTTTTCTGTAAGAACAAATAATATACAAAGTTCTTCTCCCAATAAATGACCCAGAGTTGAAGCACAGTTTATTATTATGAAAATGGGCATCTAGTTTAGTCTTTGAATTTCTAAAATCATTGTAAGCAATATACATTTATAGGAAATTTTATCAACAATGTTTAAATTCCATTTCTCTTTGGGAAACATTTCATTCTGACCATTATTTATAGAAATATTTTTGACAAAACAAGAGTCAAACATTGAACTGTGTGTGAATTGCCCAGGATCTACTTTTCTGTTTTGCTGAAAATCAACAATGACAAAGTCTGGCATATCGAATTGGATTGAATTGAACCGATCTTTTATATCAAACTGAAATGAGTTTGCATTAGTAGGTACTGGTTTTTCAAGACATTGCCAATAGTTAAAACCAATTGGAATTTTGGGGTGTTTGTATAATTTTGCTTTAATTTCGTCTCCATAAATAGTATCGTATTCAACAATTGGCCACAGAATTTCCATTTTCTCAATAACAATTTTTCCAGCATCTAGTGTATTATCTTCATCATCAGATCCATCTGCTTTCTTTGGGGGTCTTCTGTAAAAAGAAACATCATCACTAGAATTTCGAATGAATGTGATCTTGTACCCACCTTTCGAGAATATTTCATTACAATCTCTCATAAACCCAAACAAATGGGTAATTTAGTTATACTTTTCTTTCCTAACATATTTACCTAGTTCTATCACCGACATTTGGAAGTACGCTGATTCTGATTCCGAACCTAGCAATGTATGCATCATTGTTGAAGTGATGCCAGGGTTGTCAATACTTTCGATTATACAACCATGTTTAGCGATCTCTAATCTTGAGAACTGGAATGGGAAGAATTTCTCACAAAGATCAATAGTTGAAGTTTTTTCATAATCTGCATTTGTATCTTTTTTAGCTAGCTTATACTGTGTTGGTATAACTAAGCTTCATTCGGATGTTAAAATGCATCGCCAATTGGAATATCAAACTCAAAGCGCTTTTTGTATTCATTCAAATTATTTTTTGTTTGGTCGTTTGGCAGAAACGACTGATGCTCATAACTTTCAATTTTTTGTTATTTCATTTATTATATAGAAAAAAATTTCGTAAATAACTACACTTTTCTTATCAACCCAAGAATTATGACCACTATCAAGACCTTGCCATTTTATTAGCAGCTTATTTCTTTTTCTTCGCAAAACTTTTTCCACTAAGTAGTCTTTATCATATTTAGTCATAAGCAGCTTTGGCTCATTAAAAATACCTTTAATAAGTTCATTTTTTAAATCTTTTAATCTGTATGTCGTGGGGTTTGTGCACAATACTTCACACACCTCAAATACTTCAGTGCACCAATTTGGTGTATATCCTTGTTCAAACAAATTTTTACTTTCACTTATACGAACTTTATCTCCTATTGCAAACTTTGGTTTAACCTTTTTCTTTCTCCTCCATACATGTTGATTAGAATAGAACTTTAATTCTTTGCATTTATATGGGTGGGTTTCATTTCGATTGTACTGTGAACAGTGTTATGGTAGTCACTTATTAATTTAGGTAATTGTGGTACTTTGTGTGTAATTGTGCTAATCACTTTTCGCATAAATTTTAATTTCCAATAATTATTTCACAATTAACAAACAATGGATATATGTGGAAATGCATTAATGAGCTCTTGGATTAAACATCAATTTAAAGAACACATGGACAATAATACAACTACTAAGAAGATCAATCCTAATGATTTTGTTTCCTACACACAGTTCAACGACTTTATAGCCACACTGACAAGAAATAAAAGATCATTGGATATAGTCCATCTTACTTACATGGATGTAGATAATGCTATAGATTTTGAACAAAAAAGACTGAGACATGTGGGAGATCCCATTGCACCAATGGATGCAATCAATTTAGAGTACTATCAAAACACCGAATTAACATTATACGTTAGTTGGAAAATACAGTTAAAAAAAAAAAGTATTTTACTTTAATAATCGAATTGATTATTTTTATGAGAGATGGAACTATAGTTGAAATAATAATAAAAACAAGAAAAATATAAAAGTGTATCAACTTATACCATCAATGGAAAGAAATTAATATGTATAAAACTTTTGAAGTATACCCTGATGATATGATATATTTTAAAATGCCAAAAGCCCACAATGTACCCGAAGGTACAATTGTGTTTATTGAAATAGTTATCTTATATGAATATATTTAAAAAGATCAAATTATGTAAGTTTTTAATGGAAACACTTCCATTAAAAACCAAACTTACTTATAATCTAAGAATTTGAAAAGTCTTTAATTTTGTTACGGTACTTACCATTATTTAACTTACAAGTCATATCTAGTGTAACAAAACCATATTCATTATTCCCACATTTTGAACATGTCTCCCTAAATTTCTCAAACGACATATCACCACCAACAAAATCACTATGAATATGTGTAAGATTTGTATTGTCTTGTCTGAATATGCAAAGCAAATTGGTATTGTCTGTTATAAGTTGCTTGGGTACTTTTGAGTATGGCTGGGCTAAATAGAAACAATCAATATCTTTGTGTATACTGCGATTAAATAATCCCTTGCCATATTTTGATTTTCAAGTATGATATCACCGAAAACAACTACAGACTCTTTATGACATACATCAACCATTTCTTCATTTGATGGAAAGAAGTATGCTATTGGTTCATTAAATAATTTTGAAGCTACATCTATATCTTTCTTTAAATTTATATATTTTAGGAGGTCCAGACTTTTTGAACATACATAGAGAGTACCAAAATCCAACTATCCCTGAGCATATATAATATTAACTATCATAAATGTAGTTTTTTCACAGTTACTAGGACCCACTATCAAACATCTAATATTATTAGGTAATAATCTTCCATGATGTTTTGTCGATACAGTCTTGTCTGGTATTCTTATTTTAATATCTCAGTCTACATGTTTCATATTTTTCTTGCCCATTTATTAATAGATTTTTAAGAAATATTATAATAACTGAATAAAGTATTCAAACTAACCGATAACAAATCAGTGTTGAAGAAAATACTACATTACCCTTTAGTGATATAGGGCCATTAATTGGCTTTAGTTCAGTTCTATACTACTTCTCTAACTCATAACATTATATCTGGCAAAAATAAGGTATATTTTGGGGGCCAAAATGATATAGAATCAGCAGTTGAAATTCCAGTTGGCCAATATAGCTTAAAAGATATTGAAAAAAATTTAAAAACAATTTTTCCATTTAGTATAGTTTCAACAGTTGGGAAAGAAAATTATAACATATCTTTCGAGCTGGATAAAATAAGAAACAGAGTGAAAGTAAAATGTTTACTTAAATTACAGCTGGGAAAACGGGGTTCAATAGTAAAACTTTTGGGTTTCGTAGAAAATAAAACTCTGAAAGCATGTGTGGATCGTTATGGCGATACAATTCCAAAGTTGCTCCATTAGAAGCAATAAATATACACTGTAATATAGCAAATGGTGTGATATTAAAACATGATGAATATAATCATAGAGAAACTAACATAATTACCACTTTTAAACCAAGAACAATATTTGGATTTGGCGACACGATCTATTACGAACCAGCCTATCCATTATTTTTTCCAGTGGAAAGAAATCATGTAAATGAAATAATAGTTGAAATTAAGGATGAAAAAGGTAAGTTAATTAACTTTGATTTGTTCGAAAGAACAGTGATATTAGAGATTAGAGCAGAGATATTTTTTTTTTGGGTTGGAAGTAGTCATATTCTATATATAATAACTTTAATAGTTTAAAAACTATTAAGGTTTCATGTGGTAAAGATGAATAATATTTCTATAGAAAGTGCAATGAAATATTTAGAAAAAGAATTCAATAGTTCGGCTACTTTAATATGTCGAAATTGGAGATGCGTATCTAAATTTTTAATTAGACTATGTTGTAGCACATTGCCAAAGTCAGGGCGATAATTGTGTTTTAATGATTGGATAACCATTAAAACTTAATAGAGATATGAATGCAAATAAAAATCAACTGATGTCTAATTATACGACGACGATAATTTACTTTTTAAAAAACCTAATAGAATGCATTTGTTTAGCACCACAATCCACCATTCCATCATATACAAAACTTATACCTCCACGATTAACATCATTTAAAACTTTTTCACTGAAAATCTGAACATATCTGTCTGGTAAGGTTACTTTAAAATATCCAGAAGTAATTATCACTTTGTATCCATACCATGTATCATTTATTTCAGCATGGTTTATGGGATAGGACTGCCCAATTGTAAGTTCGGAAAGTTTCTTAAATTGTTTGGTTTCGTTTAATACATTTAGCAACGGATCCATCTTTATTATACACAATATTTTATTTTTTCGTATTAAAATTTTTTAAGCCACTTTTTTTTGTAACTGTGCCCAAACGCAACTTTTTACGTGTATTTTGCAGATACACTCAAACGTAAAGTTTAACACAACGTTTTTTCTAAAGACGACGATCTGATCAAACGCAAATTCTTGAGCCACTTTTTTTTTGCGATTGTGCCCGAATCGTCATTTGATGTTTTGGATCAGAAAATTAAGAGTAATTTTCCTCTGATGTTTTTCTGATGGCTCGAGCATTTAATTTAAGGTTTTTTTTTTCTGATAACTGCGGGCTGTGCTCGAATCGTCATTTTTATACTACTTTTGATGCTTTAATGTTTGACCGTCAAAGTAACTTGTGGGTCTATTACAAATTGAAAGCATTTAGGTAATAATGATATGATTTTTTTTATTAGCGGCACGGCTTTGAACGGTCTTTATTAAATTGTGCTCGTGTCACTCTTTATTTGTTTCATTTTAATTAGGTTTTAATTAAACCATGTTGTTGAGTAATTGCAAATATTGTATAGACAGGCGTACTATAATAAAACGGTTTTAACTTTGATTTTTGTCAATACTTGTGTCTACAGTTCACGTGTAAATAAACAGAGAGAGAGAGAGAGAGAGAGAGAGAGAGAGAGAGAGAGAGAGAGAGAGAGAGAGAGAGTAATACCGATCCGGAAAATGAAAGAGAAATAAAACGTTCGCCGTACAGTCGAAGAAACTAATTTCTGTGCTGCGAAATTATTTTAGCAGCTACTGTACAGCTCTCTTCCAACCACAACCCGATAAATTGCGCAAATAACTGGTGGTCTCTTTATTTATGAGGTAAAAAATACTACTCACTGCCTCTTAGTTGTAGAAACAGTTTGGTCGTAGGGGAGCGGGGAGGGAAAGCAAGTAATGTAACTAGCACAAAAAAAAAAAAAAAAAACTTTCACCGCGAGGTGCTGTGTAAACACCGGTATAATTCACGTGTGAACTTACAGTCCTTTAAAAATAATATTCAGATGTCGTCTTACAAAGTAAAGTGGACCTGGAATGCTCGCCATTCTAATATTTGAAAATTGTTTCTTGTAAAAATGAAGTTCGTTGCTGCGAGTGTTTCTGTAGTTCGTGAAACATTTTCTTCGGAGTACGAGGGGGGCATGAATTATTCAGGTAGAAGGGCGAGCGTTTTGTTTTCTGTGCCCCACGTGCGGCTAAAATAAATAATAAAATGCGGGAAACCAGCGACCTGAGCACGCGAGTTTTGATAACCGCGAATTACTGTTTCGGCTCGCTTCAAACTGTCAAACCCCCATCGTTATTCTCTTGTCAGCATACTGGCGATTCGATGTGAGATAAGGAGGGAGGGTGTGTGCAATTACCCTTCCCTTTAAGATTTTTTGCAGCAACTATTTGACCTTAGTTTTGGAAAGTTTAGCAATTTTAAAAATTACCATATAAACAATTTTTAAACATTTTCAGATAAGAGAGGCGGCAACACTCCTATATATATTCCGTGGCGTCATTTCAAGTAATTTAATTTAAACATTTTCTCAAATGAGCAACTAACCTAACAACGTAACATAACATAACAGTAGAAACGAAAAGTGCTACCGATAAAATATACCTATTCTGTAATTTGAACTTTATAGATAATATAACTTTTTATCAACACTATAACTACAGGAGGTTATTTTCGCGATTTTTCTGTACTTTCACGATTTTCCGAGGGGAAATTATTCCTGTACTTTCTTAATTCGTGTGAATTTTTACATCCACGAGTGTTTACGCTGTGGCAAGCATATTCCACGTAATTATCGTTAAATCCTTTAACAAATTGTGACACATTAAAATCTCATCCCTAGGCCCACGACGTGTTTCTTCGGAAAACCAGTCAACTATATGCGAGGGGTTCTGAGTTAGATTCCCGCGGGGATGTTCGTGTCTCCCCTGTAAGTTTACATTTACAATTTACTCTCTTTTTAATCGGCATAAAGCAGTGGTGTTCGTAAGCAACAACTGGCAGAGAACTAAGATCTCAATCGGATTCAGGTAAAAAACTGTGTAAAAATAAAAAGTCAATATAATCAAAGAAACGTATAACTCCAATAATTTATTCTGTATGAAAAATAGAGAGTTTCTGAGTACCAGATTGATTATTTATGGTAAAAAAAAAAACAATATGACCTAAGAACTAACATTATTACTACAGACTATTCACGGTAAAGTGAGTACTTTTGAAAGCTCTCTCATTTGAAATAATAGTCAGTAAATATATTTTATTTTAGCCTTAGACGATATCTCCCGAGCGCAGTGGAATATACACACTTTGTTTATTACTTACATTGCAGTAGTTATTTCAAAAGGTTTCTTAAAGGATAAAATATGGCTGAAAGAAAAAAGTGACTGGAGTCTGAAAAGTGCTCACTTTACCGTGAACAGGCTATAAGGGAGAAATACACCCCTAAAAATTGGAAATTGAAACTAGTTATTTTCAAAAATCGGAAACCACGTGAGATGAAACAAAAATATTTGTTAATGGTGCTAGCCTAATTAGATATTTGCCATCCGCGAACATTTTGCAGGTTATAACATCTTTCGTCATTAGGAGATTAGATGGCGCCATGAGATTAGCCAACACCAGTGGGGGATTTATATCGCTTGTATTGTATTATTACCACGGCCATCCGTTAGACTTCAATATACTATGTTCACACTTGTCGTCTTCATTTGACTATTGGCCGTTTGTCTTTGTGGGAAGACAGCCTGTTACATGAGTGAGCCAATCCGAATTAAGTTTCTCCGATACTGACCGCAGGCAGACTGATAAGTAGATACGCGAGGAATTTGCGAGTTCAGTGACCTGAACGCTAGACTTCACAGGCTTATATACTCTCAAACAGATATCAACTGTTTATTGGTTGATTGTTGTGGTTGTAAAAGGCGGTGATTGGGCGCACAATTTATTGCATGTTTGTTATTGGCTCATTTATCTCCAGGAAGTGTCAAACAACATGTCGACCAATTACAAACGTAACATGAACGTACATGTGTGTGAATTCCAACTTGTCTAGAAATGAACCCGGGAAATTCTCGGGTCTCTACTGATAAGACGCGTAACAAACCAAATGATCCAATCACCAAAGTTATTCTGAATTAAACTGCGTTGAAGCAGAACTTGCCCTGACGCCCATGCGTATTAATTAAGTGTATATTAAAGCACCATAGTACGTTATCTCGGTGTAACATTGTCAGGCGAACGGCTCTCAAGAAAAATGCGACGTTCGAAAGGATACAGTAAGCTGCCTGCTAGCTATGCACCCTGTGTGTCTAATCCGGACAATTTTACTGCCGTCGAATATTTACATGTGGCAGATAAAATAACTACGCTAACATTATTCGGGAAATTTAGTTGTTCGATTTAACGTAGTTTTTTTTATAATAAGAAATAACTGATTTTAATTCTCCAGCTTCCATCGCGTGTCACCGCTTTAATAATAACCAGAAACCCGGAAATATGGGAGATTCATCTGAGGACAAGTTAAACTGCATTCACGGGTATATACGTGTATGCGCTTCCATTGGTCCATAGTTTGTTAGACAACCAATAACGAGACTGCAAGGAAAATAAGAAGCGAATCCCGTGCTGCCTGGTCTGGTGTTAAACTGGAGCAACAGCCAATAAACAACTAACTGATGATCGAATGCATGAAGGATTTTGGAGTCTAGTTTGTTGCCGAATGTATCCGTGAAATTTACTGGTCTCTAATTACGTTAGTTCGTAGGCCGTGTTACGTTCTCTACTCCAGTTTCCATAATGAATAATCTCACAAAGTCTGTGTCTGGAGATCAGGATAAACCTGTATACGCAATGAATTGGTGTTTATTAAAATTTCAAACTGTTCAAAACTTTCGAGACAGGGGACTCTGGTAGTTTTGTAAAGGAACCACAGACAATTTTCTACCATGAATAACTTATGATTTCGATCGCCCCTCGAGAACGACTAGCTGCCTTTGATTCACTTCCCGAGCGGACTGTACGACGACGAGGGAACTCAATAAATCCCCATGGAGCAATAACCATGAAAGCCTGGACGCACGGAAGTATAATAAAATACAACAGCAGAAACTTAGAATTATTCTTAGCGTGACTGCACGCGATACAAAGACAAGTTTTCCTGCACGCTTAAAGGCATCCTGGTTTGATGAATAGCCGGTGGGGGTTGGAATTAAAAAATGGAATGAGGGCACGTCTACGCAACGACGTAAATTACTACGGAAAAGCAGGTTACGTGAAAGTATCAGTGAACCAGAATGTAATCGAGTGGCTGCGGAAATAAATCGCAGTTGTAACCCGACTAGACGAACAGTTACGTAATAGACGGTTCTATGCACGTATTCAGGGCTGCTGGATTAACAATGAGGCAATGTGAACATGTGCTTAGGGCGTCTAAGAGAAGAGGGGCACCACAGAAAGGCTACACTGCATATACTATGGATATAGACCTGAAGAATTGGCTGATCCATATTGGAACAAGCTATAATTCAAAACACGTGTGTTCATATAACTTTAGCTATTGGTCCACACGGTGTTTGACACCTCCTGTAGAACTGTTGTCCAATCGTCGCATTTCACTGTGACAGAATTCAACCAATGTGTAGTTAATTTCGGCATATTTGTACTTACGTCTGTAGAGTATAGCCTGCAGTTCATTGAACTTGCGAATTTTTCAGGTCTCTAACTATGGACTAAATGGTGCAAAATTTCAACCTGTGAAGCTGAAGTAGGTTCCACAAGAAGCAGATATGTCACTTAAGCACAATTTTGAGGATCTGAGAAATAGTTTGCAATTACGAAATGTAGGAATTATTTTTCAAAAGTAAATTAAATATGGGAATACAGAAATTAGCATTGTTTCCTTCGTGATGTACGTTTTGTCGCATTTATAATAATACAATTTTAATTTAGATTTTAATGTTTACATTTGTAATTCCGCGGGGGAACCAAAATCGTGAGTGCTTAGGACCTCTAAATTTCTTAATCTGGTCCTGCATAGATGATAGCTATAGACACGAAAATATTACGTTGCTTTTACTAACTGTCCACAGGTTATTTGACGGGTTCTAGAAAATATCCGAAATATTAATATACACGCAGTAAAATGTGGGCATAGTATAATCGATTGACACTATGACAGCAAATGATTTACGAACAGTTCCATCATTTTATAATCAAACATAAATATATCGTTTTAGGCATTGCAACAAACAAAACTTTAGTTTGCGAGTGTACTAGTATCGGTATATAACGTCCTGTCATATCAGGACCAATAACAATATTTTTACATTTCACGGTACTGGCAATAGTTGTTTATGGTATAGGCTGTTCACGGTAAACTGAACACTTATAAGGGCCCTAGTTACTTTTTCCTTTCAGCCATTTATTATTATTTAACCATATTTTTAAATAAATCTTGCCGTGTAAGTAATAAACACAGTGTGTATGTTCCACCGCGATCGGAGGTTAACGTCTAAAACTAACATAAAATACATTTTTTGACAATTATTCCAAGTGAGAGGGCGTTCAAAAGTGCTCACTTTACCGTGAACAGTCTATACCACTGTATACTTCAGCATGCTATAGCCTCATACGTCAGCAAAATGGATCCACCGGCCAGCAGTGTGACGGAACGTATAGTCCATTCCCGATTGGAAGCGACTTAAGAAAATCAATCTTTGAAAAAACACTCAAGGCATTACATGTCAACCTGTTTTTTCAGTAATCTGTATTCCACAAATATATAATCCTGTGGTTAACTTTAGAGTACTGTATTATTGAATAAATGAACCTTTACCTTGATATCTTCTATAACTTGTAATATTTGTTTATTTCTAAATATGAATTAACAACAGCGAGAGCAGCGACGTGTTGGTAACGATCGGTAAGAAATAGATCACAGTTAAAATATTATTTTAACCTCGTTTTTTAGTATACTATTTGTAAATTAAACGGTGCCTATTGAAATATTTCAATATTTAGGTAGTCCCGATGGCAACATATCTCATTTCTACAGTTTAAAATAACAGCGGAAAACATCGTGAGTAGGTCGTAATGGCACGGTGTTGTTTTATAGAGCGAGAAAGCAACTGAATGACTGTCTGCTGGGCGAGGCTTGTTGCTCTCTCTCTTTCTTCGTCTCTTTCACACTCGGGAAATATCACTTCGTTAGTGAGGACTAAATTATACATGTTCTCAATTGTAGCATATTTCATACTTATTAGAGCAAAATAATGATTTTTGAATTTGTAATTTAAAACTGATAAGAGATTTTAATGTTTGAATACTTATGTTAATATATTTAAATACGATGGCGGGGCAGAAACAAAGTGAAGTTGGCAGACGTGACATGGCGTGTTGCTGTTTTACCAAACGAAGCGTAAATTATATTTACTCCTAAAAATACTTCAAATTACCACATCACTTTTGTAGATGTTGTGTTTTTTAAACCTACGTAGGCAAGTTAGGATGTTGTCATAAATCTGTGTTTCCACGGCAGTAATAAATATACTGTGACGTGTGTTTCGTTAATCATTGCGTCTGTGAAATAGCGTGCCTTTGTGCCTCGTGGTCGATACGCTGGCCCTGTGTGTGAGTGATATCAAATATTTGATTAGTTAATTATTTACATCCATGTCTGTTTGTTTATCACAACGTTGTAACTTTGCCCTAAGGGGTTTGAAATACAGTCGTGTAACGTAATTTGTCACAATTCCAGAAGAAAAATACTTAGCCCAGCCCGATAAATTTCAATAAACCTAATAAACAGTAAGTAGCAATACATAGAAATATGAACGGAATAAAAGTTATCGTAAGCTTATTTATGTGCATGTTCACCGCTATGTTTTAAAGCTTCTATGACAAAAATGAGCAACACGATATGCGTGCTTGAATTTAATGTGCCTTCTTCGTTTGACTGGTTGTTCCTTCGTTTTAATATTTATTCCAACTGAGGCCGTCCTTTTAAAGAAATGACCCAACATATATCAGTAACTAAAGGATAATATGTATAGCTATTTTTAACTCGCAGGTGTAACAGTGTTAAACACAGTCGCGGCAAAATACTAACGTGCATTACATGTATTGAATTATGTCGGTGAATACAAATATGTTAATGTTAGAGGCCTAAACTGAGAATATTCATACGGAATGGTTTTTAGAATATCACAGAATTCTTTGAAAAGCTGTAAACAGTAAACAACACATTTGACAGGTATTAAAGTAGAAGTCACATTTCAATGCTTATTTTTAGGTGTAGCGAAAGTACACGAACATATGTACACACACAATGGAATGCAAACATTGATTTTGAAAGATGCTACATGGCAGTCACACGGCAATGTGTGTTTACATTTGGCGGAAGGAAACGAAACGGGCCTGCAAGTAGATATTTAGCAGGGCTCCGAGAAAGTTGATTCCAATGCGGAATGGACTATAGTTCACCAATCAGCTCCCGGAGATTATCGAGCCAGACGGCAGCCCAGCCAATAGGTGATATTCCGTAATGTGCAATAGCCAATCAGATCCGAGGTTTGTTCCCAGTGCTGCGCGCGACCAGTGAGCGACCACGAGTTCGCTGACGTCAGAGGAACTGCCACGTTATTTCGCCTCTATACACTTACTTATTCCGTGTTTAAATTTGTTAGCAATATAAACAAATACCGTAAGTTTATGTGAAATAACATTTATTTGTTATTCTTCTTATTAGCACTGAACTTCCGGGACTTATCGACGTAAGCAGTCATTATCTCTTTGAGGGTTGAGGAGCTACGTTTATGGACATTTCTTTGTTGTTGAAGATCAAACTCTCACTTCTATAGTTTTATTTTTTCACTTGACTTTATCGGAATCCAAGTAAAAATTTCAACTACTTAATTGTTTCGTTAGTAAGAACAAAACTGTTGTTTTTAATACCTTCTCAAATGAACATGATGGATTGTAAAACGTGATACGCCTACACTAATTGGTACAGAGTCAACGCGCGACTTCATTGGCCGACGGCCAGCCAATAATACACTTTGTAAAATACAGTAGGTGCGTGTGAGGTGTGGCAAGGACCAACAGGACTATGGTGAGTGGAAATACTGAGACCAACACATCTCATATTGCTGTAGTGGAGAATACAAACCCTGTCTTCACTGCAAGTTATGTTGTACCGTCCTCAAAGGATTAACATTCCGCCCCGGCCGCCCCAATTAGTTGATGAAAACACGGCGGAGAATATTAAAAAGCATTTTAAATCCTCTTCGGCACGAGTGGATGGCAGCGTTCGTGGTTGGCCGCACGAAATCTCCGCCCCCCACCCCGCCCCTTCTTCTACCAGCTGGGCGCGGATTGGCCCAGCTATGGCAGGAGAGCCGGGGCAGAAATACGGACCTCGTCGGTTCGCCGACGATTACTTACGGCGAGCGAAGCAGCGCCGTTAGTCATCGTCAGCATGCCTGCGGACCGGAAACACACCTCTAATCACTTCGTGCATGGGAAATGTGAGGTTGGCTTTTCCCCTGTTGGCCAGCCACTTTATAAACATTACCGCATACAACATTTATTTACCGGTGCTGATTAATATTTTCCACGCTCGGTGAAATCACGTAAGGAAATCGTCACTTCCAGCAGTTCAGATGGGATATGTCTATACAGGCTCCCGTGAAGAGTTAAAATATTACACATGCCGCACTTTGCCAACATCATGTCTTAGTTTGACTTGTCCGTGAAAACCTCATCAGGTTTATATAAAAATATTTGTCAACACTTTGCACTCCTGCACACTCATGGCATTAAAGACAAGCTAAAATTGTGTCTGTTATATCCTTAATCATAGAAACAACATGTGTGTTGGTCTCTGCTTTTACATGTACCACAGTCCTATTGGCTCGTACCACACTTGACACGCTACACTGAGTAAAGTTTATTAGGGTCTCAGCCAATGGAATGCCGAGTTGTTTCTTTCCCAATCAAGGACCACTTCAATTCTAAAAGGTACTACCATCTATGTTGTTCATTTCAGTTGTTATAAAATAATATAATTCTTATTCAAATTAATTAGCGTCTATTTGCGGTACAATTCTTTCAATGTTTTGAAAAGCATTTAAGGGCTTTGCCTATAGTCTATTCGCGGTTTCTTCAAACTTTTTTAACCGAACTTTTGAAAAATCACGGGGCCATGGTGATTGAGCGGTTAGCCTGCTCGCCTCCTCACCAAGGCGAATCGGGTTCAATCCCCGGCCGGGTCACTCCCGGATTTTCGCAAGTGGGAATCGTGCCGGACGAGCCACTGGTCGGCGGGCTTTCTCGGGGGTCTGCAGTTTCCCCCTTCTCTTGCATTCCGGCGCTGCTCCATACTCACCTCACTTCACCCTCATCGGCTCTCAAGACCTTGATGTCGATGTTAAGTGCCGCCCCAAGCTCTTCACTCAATGTATCACAAGTCGTTACGAGGAGCAACTAGGTTCAAACGTTGTACGGGTATGACATCATTTAACTTTTGTTTAGAAGTCTTCTTCATAGCGAGTCGTTATATCTTTTTTTTTTAAAACTGGAAGTACAGAAAACAAACCAGCAAATTTACGGACAGTTTCCGTGAATTCATTCAAAGTCCTGTTAAATTAATGGGAAGTCGGTTTTTGAAAACCAATGTGTCCGTAATTTTACGGAGATTTCTGGATAGATTTTTACTAGCACTTACATCTAAGGTGAAGAAATAAAATTTTTAACAGTGCGCCAGACCTGACGAATGTCTCTTTGTAATGTGTAGAGACGTGTGGAGTCTAGCTTAGTGCTGTCTTAGGGACGTGCAAAATCCGCGTTATTATTTGGTAACACGCTAGGCTTCACTGACCGATACCTACATGAGTATAACTCGTGTTTTCATTGGCTACTGGCGACTATCCGGTGACGTTTAGCTGTACGAACGCTTGACCGGCGATTGGTTGCTCATTCGATGAGCCTTTGCTATTGGCTGAAATCATCCTTGTGACGTGCCGCACAAGTTGCCGGCCAATGACGGAAGTGACACGAGCGTATAGCGTCTTGGAGTTCAGCCTGCAGCCACGGAATAACGCGAATTCTGCAGGTCCATACTCATAACGCGAAATGGCCTGGTCTACAGATATAACTCGCGGAAGTGTATTATTCTCGCTGGAGATGAGGGGAGAGTCGACTGTATAGATGGGAAGGTGAGACGGGGGCCTGTAACAGAACAGTCCCTCGGGCACGGGGTAACTTGGGGGTTGTTTCAACCCTCACTGTGGCACAGTCTGTCCCTCTGCCGGTCTCTGCCTGGTTCGTAATTTATCCCCGCCGTCCACGCGATGTCAATAATTCCGCGAGGCTGGCTTATTTATAGCCGCCGCCGGTGGCAAGGGGGAGGACCCAGTCACGTGACCTACTTCCAGGACAATCCCTCAGGCCAGCTAAGTGAGACTGAGCTGTAGTCTTCCTTTCTTCTGCCTGGGGCCGCGGTGGCTGAGCGGTTAGCACGCTCGCCTCCTACCAAGGCGAACCGGGTTCAATCCCGGGCCGGGTCACTCCCGGATTTTCGCATGTGGGGGTCGTGCCCGACGACGCCACTGGTCGGCGGGTTTTCTCGGGGATCTCCCGTTTTCCCCCGCCCTTTCATTCCGGCGCTGCTCCATTCTCACCTTAATCACTCTCGTCGGCTCTAAGAGCTCGACTTTAAAAGCCAACCTAATCTCTTCACTCGCGCACTTCTTTCTTCTGCCACTTTTCTAATCTCTTCAGGCGTAGTTGTTCATATATTGTTATAGACTGGAAAATACCGTGGATTAATCTTAACAAGTCAAGTAGTTCTGTAAAAAAGCAAATGCGTATTTCGCACTCACTGCATATAAGGATAGGTATTTTTCGAGGAAAGATTCATGGCCGCGCTATACTTCAATATCTTACGTCTACAACTACATCTTTCTTTGGTTATCGGCCGCGTGTCTACGTGAGAAGACATGTTCCTATTTGACTGGACCAATCGTAATAAAGTACTCCGATACTGAACGTCCATGATTCGCGGACAGACACTTGGAGCACGTGACATTTAAAATCATCCAACCACGAGAGTGCATATGAACAAAATTGTTTTGGAGTACAACTGGTATTGAAATCCTTTCTCGAAAGACACCTGTCCCTCCATATAAGTGTACGTGTTACTTCTCACTTACGGTAGCAACACAAATTTTACCGCCTCACACTAAGACGAGCCGGGTTCATCTCCTGGCGGGTTAACCCGGGTCTTCGCAACTCGGAAACGTGGCGGACGCTGCCTTTGTCCGGCGGGTTCTCTCGGGGTGCTCCCGTTTCCCCTTCCTTTGCATTCCCTCTCCTCTTCGTATTAACCTCATTTCGCCCTCACCGGAGCCCAATAGCTCAATGATAGCCCTTTATTTCCCATACGAATGCGTGGTTTCACATGTCGCAGAAAGAACATTTTTGATGCGTGCTGTAAAACAGAAAACAAACAACTTTTTCCGTTAATTTCGTTACTTTGTCTTTGGTGATCAGTGATATGGATCGTCATAACGTAGAACAGTGTCATGGTTTACGGATAACTGGCTTCTAAGGAAAATCACTGGACAATGAATGAGTCTCTCAGTGAACAATGCTGGTCATATGTAACATTCCTGTACAATACGTAGCCAGTTGTCTGTCCTGTGTATGTTTGATTACGGTCTTTACACCTTTGTTTTACAGTGTTTTAGGGTAGATTCTGTACACAAAAAAATTGTTATTTAATTGTGGAATGGGCCCCCGCAATTTTGTGAAATAGTTATATACGCCAATACGCATATCTCGGTAAATAATTGTTCTGCAGATACGATTTTTTGCAAGAAAATATAACAAACAATTACCTATGCCCATATTCTTTTACTTTTGTCATATTAAGTGTATTCTCGGAGGAAAAAAATTGTGAAAATGGTCAAATAACGCATTTTTAAAGCTTGCGTATGCAGTTTCCTTAAGCGGCAAGAGAAAACTGCTAAGATACGGGCGTAGCTTAATATGTGGTCTTTCATCACGTGTAATAAAACTAGATTGTTACAGATCTGAGTTGCACAGTACAGCTTTACGAAGGAAACTCTGCACGCCTTGCGCGTAGGAGCGATGAGGCACTAGGCGTGCGTGTTAGTGTCGCCCGTATTGCTCCCTCGCTTCTTGGCCTTGGGAGCGAGGGTTCCCACGGGGATCCATCTCACTCTTAAGCTAAATTATATTTATCTCAACGTAAGAGGTGAAACGCGAAGTTAAGCCCAAACTTCAACAGTTTAAAAGTTTTTAAATTATTCGCTGTTTACGCCTGTGTATGCAGAAGTTTTCCCATAACATTTTCAGTAAAAAAAAAAAAAAAAAAAAAAAAAAAAAAAAAAAGTTATTATAGAACAACTTACGTTTGACAAAACCATAACGTTGTTTAAACATGAAACAGGATCAATTGTTTTATTTAGCCCCGGAGTATTTTCCTCTGACTGAAAATAGCTAGGGGGGTGAGTTTAAAGAAGGGAACAGTCTCTCGGAAACTTGCTCTGTGAATATTTACACAAATTTCCGTAGGGATTTTAAATAAAACGTTCCATTTGCTCCGGAATTCTAGAACGCGCAGCTACACGCGAAAACGAAAAGAAAATCGTCGAAGAGAAACGAGGCGAGATAATTACATCACTGCTTTTAATAAGGAACAAGAATATTTTATGACACTTGACTTCATTTATTAACAAAGATGGCTGCACTTAAAATGATATAAGAGCGTCATGAAAATGAACCCATGCCGTCTCACCCATGAAAATTTAATTTATGAATAATTACGTTAAGTTTTAGCGCAAAGCTTGTTAAATAAAATATTGCGAGTGAAAGTTATGTTAAACTATTTCATCAGCATGATAAAATGGTTCCATTATAATTATTAGAAGAAAGTGATTTACAGACATCGTAATTCCATCGCACGCAATCATGAACATGCAAAGGTTTCTCGTAAATTTGCTCCTGTAGCAAAATTCTACCTACTTTGCACTCTGTACATGTTTACTGGAATCCAGGAGAAGCTAGAATTGTGTCTTACATCCATCATTAAGGTCATATTTCACATTTTTAAATTTGGTTATCTGAAAGAATTTTCGAAAAGTGCCCCCTTAATGCAGTTATTAGTTATCAAATCATTACAGTTTTCAAAATATAACACTCAAAAGTCTCAATTTCCCTAATTTTGCAGTGTACAAGGCTTCGCTCCTGGATATTTTCTTCCAATAAAATTCCATTTAATTCAATCTGTATGGTGTGCAGAACGTATTATTCATTATGAGTGAGATTTATAAACAGGCGAGAGTATTGGAACTCTAAATTTGGTTGAAAATAGAGGTCAGACTTGTCGTAAATATATGTTTGTGCATTCAAACGAAACTGTTAACATTCATTTAATAAATAGTTTAAACCATAAACTGTAGAGGAAAAGTTGTGTTTGTTCCTTTCGTAGCTTGTAACACAAATGCAGTCTGCAGCGCTTAGACTCTAATTGAACACTTTGAATCTGCCTATAACACTCTTGTGTCGGAATTTGAGTATTATATTGTGAGAACTATAGTGATTTGACAACTAACAACTGTATTATCAGGAGGCACTTTTCGAAACCTCTCTCAGATAGCCAAATTAAAAAAAAAAAAAAAGAGAAAAAAAGAGCAATATTACCTTACAGGTACGCTGCTCTCTGCTTTCCCATTTGCCACCGTCTTATTGATTCACGCCGCATTTGACACGCTTACTACACCGACCAGATATTATTAATGACTGACATTCAGCCAACATAGTGCCGAGTCGCCAGTCTCTCAATAAAATATCCTTCCACATGTACCAGGTAATACCGTCTGTATTTCTCACATCACTCCTTATATAAGTATTATTGTTTAGGTTCGATATAATTTGTGTTGATGTGCTGTAAAATTCTTTTAAGATACTGGCAAGCATTAACTAAACAATATTACTACATCAATGCGAAATTTTGTTTCCAGTGGCAGAGAAATTTTTCTTTGTAATGTTACCCGAGATACACTCGGGCATAATGGTATACGTGTTATAATTGCAAATTCGTTAAAAATAAGTTATCATTAATGGCAATATGAACATAGTTGTCGACAGTAAGGTTGAATGGGAGCTGGAATCCTGGTTACTCCAAAACCAGTAATCCACACAAACACAGCACGAATTTTAAATTAATTTAGCATAAAATCTAATAAAGCTATCGTTACAGTTCAAATTTCCTTTGCAAAAAGATATTTCCTTCTAACCAGTGTAAAATATCACTGCCGAAATACATTTATTCCACAGCCATTTTTAAAAATATATTAAAATCGTTTAGAATCCGCTAATTTTCTATGAAGTTAATTTATATTTTTTCTCATAAACAAAATTTCCGAAGCAATGTTGTTTCTAAGAAAAGAACGAACCTTCGTCTATGGACTTGTATAATCTTATAAGAAATTACCAATAAAATGTCCGGGGAAAAGTTATCGTTACTAGTGTTCTTTAAATAAATTTGTATATTTGGCCATACAATACAAAGCTGAAGATTTGGAAGGACAAAATGTCGAAAGAAAAAAAAAACCACATATATTACTTACCAGTTTAATATGGTTTGATATCATGTAGATAGGACGAATAGTTTTCGAAGGACATTTTTTTTTTCCGTAGCCAGTCAAAGACTCGTCACAGCATTTTTCTTATCACACCCGTATCTGTGCCCTTTCTGGGTAGTAAAGGAGTGTAGGATGTTCCTTTTTTATTTGTTACTTTATTTTCCCATTACACACTTCATGGATTACATTTTTATACAATATTACAAATTATCTAAACCAAGTTGCCTGGAAGGTGAGTGTGGTGCGGTTTTCCTGCATTCCACCCTGACTCCCCTAGCAGCTTGGGGGTCTATCTCTTGACATTCTATTCTACTGATGTTTACAATATGCCTACAGTGCGGCCCTAAACTACTACTACCTAGAATATATATATTCTAAGTAGCAGTAGTTTACTTAGAATATATATATATATATTTCAATTCCAGCCATCAGTTTTGGAACTGCCAGCGGGGAGGGGGCCTGTGGACTCCTTTTCGACCCCCCTCCCCCCGTAATCCAGACCAATAGCCTGGAACCTTTTCATACCATCACTCTCTCTCCTGACACATTGCCCAAGTCTTCAGCGTCCTGATATTAGTTTCCTGTTCACTTGCCTTCGTCATTGCTATTCTGATGACTCATGTTTAGAGACCTAAAAAATTCGCGAGTTCAATGACCTGCAGGCTAGACTCTACAGTCTTATGTACAGATATGCCGATGTCAACTGTGCATTGGTTGTCTGCTGTAACAGTGGAAGGCGACTATTGAGTCAGCGTTCTCCAGGAGGTGTCAAACACCGTGTGGACCAATGGTTAAAGTTATTTAAACACACGTGTTTTGAATTATAGCTTGTCCCAAAATGAATTCGCGAATTTTTCAGGTCTCTACTCGTGTCTTTTGTTCGTTGCTTCATGTTGGACAATTGAACTACTAGAATAACCATAAATTTTAGCTTGGGAAGGGGCTATTGTTGGTGTGTGGTGGCGTATTCTGCAACTACTAACAGTAGCCACCTGCCGCCAATGGAAACTTGTCAGTTATGTTGGCAGAGTGGCACCTAGAAAGGTCTGATGCTTGGGAACCAGTGCATGATGAATGGCTATACATAAACAATACTGTGTAAAGCAGCATTCTCGTAGCATTATCTCCGCATTGCTATGTATTTTGTAAAATAATTCGTACAAAGCACATCAATTCATAGCATATAAGACTGCTTTCGATACCAATTACTTCGACAAATTTATATTTCGACAATTTCATATTTTGATACCAGGAGGTGCTGTAGACGAAATGTTTATTACAAGTACGATTTTACTGAAATGCCTCAACTCAAATACGAATATGTAACCAGTCTATACACGGGAACAATTTTTTAAATTGTTGTTTATTAAAGCCTCTGCTTTATGTTAAGTGTCGGGGGGAGAGGAAAAGAAGATCGAAATATAATAATGAAAAATAAGCTAACGTTATAGTATAGACTAGTACAGCCCCGTATTATTTGAGATTCGAACATAGGGCGTTTTGTACTGTAGGGTGACGCTGCAGCCAACTATGCTATCCCTAAAAGTTTACTACAATGGAATAATATTGTCATGCCGAACTAGATGTTATCGTCTTACGTGCCCTGATGCCCAAAATTTCAATTGAATACATATTTCTTTGAACCTCTTTTCTATTTGTTTCGGCAGGTAATAACAATAATTAACATAAAATTCATGCCAAATTCTTCGAACAGTATGCCAAGTGTGGGTATGTTGCACATTAAGTGGAATGAAAAATATTCCAGTTCATTTGCGGAACGTCCGAAATCTAAGATATATTTCCCATTGAAATGATGAATTGAAAACGTTAACAAGAACCCAGTAATTGATAAATGGCCGAAGATAATTCAGTAAACGCATTTGGATAACACGACCTTGCAAATAATTAGTTGGTAAATAGGCGTCCAATGACTGTAGAGTATATATAGGCTGCAGGTCGTCAGGCCAGTAAAATGCTTCACATAAGCAAAGCCAACACGCTAACCAGCGTCCTATTTCCCAACTCTAAACAAAGGTGTGACTTTGTGTTGGTACCATATGTGAGAGTAGCATTACAATTTGTGGCCTACAATAAAAAAATGATGTGTAGCTGTGAAAACCAAACTTATATATATATATGTGTGTGTGTGTGTAGAAACAGAAATCAGTTCATTAAATGGCCATCAGATGCAATGCCAACAGAACAGAGTCCTGTAGTCATATTGTTGACTCTTCCTGTGACTAAAAATAGTGTTTCTAAGGCAGATCACACTGTTTCTAAAGCATAGAAGGCAGTTATTTCGACAGAATGACGTGACAAATGTTAAATTTGTTGTGTTGCAACTTCGTCGACAGAAGTTAATTGCAAAGGTGTTGTCTTTGGTCCTATGGGGTTTCTGCTTCGTGTGTTGGAGATTATTTTATAAAGCAGTTATGTATAGAATGTAGTGGGTGGTCCCCCAGGACTTATCGAAGGTGTTGTCTTTGGTCCAATGGGGTTTCTGCTTCGTGTGTTGGAGATTATTTTATAAAGCAGTTATGTATAGAATGTAGTGGGTGGTCCCCAGGATTTATCGAAGTAAACTGAAATTAAAGATGATTTGAAGTATCTGAGTTTCCTAAGTTCATTTGGTAGCAGTATACACCTCTTAGTACTTCACAGACACGGGCAACATATGTTTATTCATAAGCTGATGTCATGATGCCAAGCTTTATATTTAATCAACTCCGATACACGTGATACGGTCTTATAATTTCTTTCTGTTTACTAGCTAAAGAGATGAACATGAATGTCAAAACCACTGTAGTACAGTCACGAGAAGAACACTAGTGTGTACGTTCTAATGTCTTGAGTGATGGGTTTTTACTGGCTCTGTTGAATGGGGAAACAGATTCGCTTAAATACAGCAGCCACGACGAAAACGAATCAATCTGTCGACATATGAGCAGTCTTCCGAAACACAACAAGCAGTCAGTTATACCGGCTATAAATCACTATCTCTAACGATGAACCAGTTACAGTGTGATTTGAACTGTGCACCTGTCCTAAAAAACAACTCGCGGGACTTCACGATTCCTAGGGATGGTAATTTATCGCAAAAATATCGGACAGCTTGTCAGGTTTCAACGTCCTTTGTTTCCAAAACTCTTTTAGTTCTTATCCGCATTCGCGATTACATGATTTTTAACTGTCACCCGTCTTAGGTGTCTGACCGCCAATCACGGACGTTCAGTGTTGGAGTAAATAAATTCTGATTGGCGCAGTCAGGTAAATAACTATCGTGGCGTATGAACAAAGGATCGTTGTAAGCTAATTGTGCACCTAGGGTATTGAAGTCTAACTCGCGCGTAAATTTTTCCACGAAAAAACAGGTTGTCCTAAACATGCACGTGTCTACAATGTTTCCATTACCTTGTTTGACTGGTCTAATGAGAATTCTGTTGCTCTCACACTGATCCTGCGTGATTCGTCCTGCGAAAAGCTGCGAATGTGTCATCTAATCAATGAACCATTGGGAAACTATACAGGTTTCGAAACTACCTTGGCACTAAATATTTTTGTGGAGAATCATCCTCTCTAACGATTGGTTTGGAAGTAGTGTCGCCGGGCTTCTACAGTCCCATGAGAAGCTGCCGTGATGATGTTATGTGGTGAAGCAACGCTATCACCTCATGTGGTGTCTCCCTGGAGACATGGTACATGCATGCATGCGGGCGCCACTCACCTTGTCCCTGATCTCTTGCCTCATCTTCTCTCGTTCCTCCTCCATCTTGCGGTGCTTCTCTTTCCGCCTCTCCTCCGCCTCCCGTATGGCCTCTTGTCTCTCCCTTTCGGCCTCCTCCTCCTTCTCTTTGTCGTCCCCGTCATCGTCTCCTCCCACTGCACCTGCAACCACACCGCGCCACACACACACATGTGATAACAGCGTGAAGTATGCGCCAGGCTACATCGCGCGAGCACAAAGTAATACCCCCTGCCGAGGGAATAACACAGCCATCACGCCTGCCATAAAAGCAAATGGCCTTCTACACAGGCCGCACTGCGCTGTGTAGAGGAAACCCTTTATCATTCAACACAGAGCAGGCGACATTCCGTGGAAATGTCACTTCACTGCAGTATAAAGCTGCTCGTACCCCAGATACAGCGAACATTTGCATGTTTGATGATTAGACACTCCATCATTTCTCTTTACAACATGGCATCGTGCTCGGCTCTAAAGTATCGCAGAACACCTAAAGTCGTGTTAGAATTCAATACAATGTGCCCTTGATCCCTTCCCGTGTCACAAACCCTTCTTCCCTTCATGGTGTTTTCCGCGGCCGTGTAAAAAAAAAAATAAAAAAATAAAACGAATAAAGTATTTCAAACAGTTCCACATCGGAAAACGATTTAGGACTCGCGTAGGTCGAGTGACTCGTGCCCTTGGATGAAGGCGTTAATATTCGGTAGTAGTGTGAACGTAGGACTACGGGAACAATGTTTTTCAAATGGGAGTGTGTGGCTGGAGTCGTGGCTGAGAGTCTTTGGCTGGACTCGGAAGTGCTCGGCAAGTCTCGGAAGATCTGGGGCGCCTACTTCGGCTCCCACTGAAATAGACGTATGCTTGAAGGATTAGTGAGCGTAACCGTGGAGCTCCTTCGGGTAGCCCAGCAATCCCGAGACGAGTCGAGGTAGAGGCCCCAGATCTCCCGAGGCCTACCGAAAACTTCCGAGTCCAGCCGAAGACTCCCAGCCACACACCCATTACAATATATAAATATATATTATATATAATCGTGCCCATAGCCCCATATATCTATTACTTAGGGTGCGTATGTGCCTTTACCGCGAATTCGGACAGCGAATATTTGACGTCACATTCTTGATGCACTTTTCAAGGACAGGAAGCCAGATATATATATATAAGCTGTTCACAGTAAAGTGAGCACTTTTGAGGCCCTATTTACTTTTTCTTTTCAACTTTTTTATCCTTTAACCATCTTTTTTAAATAAATATTTCCACGTAAGTAATAAACACAGTGTGTATAGTCCACCACACTCGAGAGTTAACGTCTAAGACTAAAACAAAATATATTTGTTGACTATTATGCCAAATTATAGGGCTTTCAAAAGTGCTCACTTTACCGTGAATCGCCTATAAGGGCCTTTAGCTGGTGAATTCGAACACTGCCTAACGCTGCAAACAAGAAAGAGCCGCTTATGTCTAGGGACCTGCAAAATTGGCGTTATTTTCTGGCAGCACGCTAAAATTCATCGTTCTATACATATCCGGGCGGGTGTCACTTGTTTATTGGCTCCTGCACCAATGAGGACACATTTTCCTTTTTGACTTGTTCGGACGTGATTGGGTCTGCCTCTTGCAAGAGGTTTCCGAGTGTTCGGACAAACTGTAGTTCAACGACAAACGCAATACAAAAACATGATGACATTCCAGTATAGTTCGTCATATTAGTGGCTGTGGTAACTATTTTATATCAGGTTAAATATATAATAAATTAAATATTAACTCTCCCGAATAGGTAATAGTAACGTAATATGTTATTGTGTGTTCAACATGGCTAAGAAACTCAATGATTCATATTTACGTTCTACCATATCATCTCTTGTCATCTAGCTTCGCCTCTAACCCTTTCATGTATGGAGTGTACAGAATATTACTTCATAACAATGTGTTTGAAGTCTAGCTTGTCATAAAAAATGAAATTGCGAAATTTTCCAGTATCCGCACGTAAAGACTGTTCCCGATAAAGTGAGCACTTTTGAAATCAACCTTAGAAAAAGTCACTGCCCATGCTTGCATATACCTAAGTGGGCGCACTAAGTGGCATGCGCCCGAAAAAATTGGCAACGGTAGATGGAAAGCAATTCCATATCTTAACGTCGAATTAAAAAGTGTTAGGTAACCATTTGTGATAATTTAAATTATTTATTTTGCTTTCTATTTTTTAATAATTAGTGTGTAAAAATTAGCAGATTTATAAAGTGTTTACTCTCCTAATAATTTCACAGTTTCACTTGACCGACGCATGAATAAAGTAATGAAGTACATGGAAATTATAATTTTGCATAAGGCGGAAGAATACACTACGTGCACACAAGTAGATCTTAAGCAGAGCTTTCAAAAGTGCTCATTTGATCGTGAACAGCCTAAAGCAAATCAATCATATTACTACAGCTGACTCAATACGAAGCTTACTGATTGCTATAGTGAAAGAAGTGCAGCACCCACCAAGATTGTTGTAGATGCAATGCGCCTGTAAACGTGCATTAGTTCTCGTCTGAAGAAGGTTAAACAGACCAACATTGTTTCACGCTGTGCTCTGTGTGTACTCACGTTTCTTGCCTGGTTCTTTCGTGGGAGGATTCATGAATCTCTGAAGTGCAGAGTATGGGACTCCTATTTTCGTCTCCTGTCGTCGACGGGTCAGCTTCTCTGACGGCACGTCGCAGAAAGTCGAGCACAAATACAACTCCGCAAATCTTTGCACGTCAACTGAACGTCTACGAAAATTCTTGTACGAGTTTTTTTTTCGCCAAAAATCAGTTTTATTATTCTTATGTGCAAATAAATTCTCGATCACCAGATATCTTCGCCCACCTGATAACCAGATAAAATAAGAATATTTCAGTTGAAAAAACCTTGAGAGGGAAAGGGAGAATATTTTTTATACACGATCTCGGAAAATCCAAGCATGTACAATATTTGACCTGTATCACGTTGGAACTTAAAAATACACTAGTCGATATTCAGACAATGAGTCATGGCCGGGCTTTTATAAGCGCATAATAGTTTCTGTATACATGTCCAACACAGAAATAAATTAAAATTGTATAATAATACTTTTTTGAGGGTTGTATTACAAGGAGCACCATTTCAGCTATAACTGGGAGTTACACCAACCCTATTCATTACGATTTACGTTTAGTGTTAGAAACTATCGAAACTGTGTTGTTTTGAGGAGCAAAAGTTCGCCCACGGGATACAAGTGAACCGAGACCGAAATTTCTGCGCTACCAGTCAAGGGCGTGGCATCCATCCGCCCGCTGCGCAGAGAAAATCAACCACCCCGATAAGTCAAGGGCCAGGTATCCACCCGCTGCGCAGAGAAAATCAACCACTTCGACAAGTCAAGACAAGACGTGGCAGGTGAAACTCCGCAGCGCTTTTCTATCTCAGAGATTTTCCTCCCGAAAAAGATGGAAAAAAAAAAAAATTAACACTGACAGCACCGAGTGACGTCTACACGCTACTTACAGGAAATTGTCTTGAGTTTACCAAGCAGCTTTAATTAAAATGCATTAACTAGACTCCTGTGGCCACTAAAAATATTTCGCAAAACTAGGCTCTTATAAATGTTTGTTATTAATATATTGACCAACAGTTTTGGTTGCTTTAATGCTAGAGAAATTGTTTGCAGTTATACAAGGAATGCTTATTTTATAATACTGAAAAAAAATGCTCTCCAGTAACAAAGATAAGTTAACTGTGACAACCTAAAGTTGGCAAGATAACGTTTGAAACACTTATCTTGTTTCGAACGTGATTCGAACGGGGCCAGCTGGCTGACGGTCTGTTCTCTTATGATTACCCATCTATAGGAACACCTGACCTTCACAAAAAAAAAAAAACTGTTTTCCACCTTCTGTCGAGTTTAATGTCACAATAATTTTGCTTGGATCTACATTTTTTTTGGCTCCATGATTATTTGTTGGAACGCTTCTTAGGCGTTTACCACCGGACCACACAACTTCAGTACCAAATTAGTCTCGAACTGATTGGTGCAGTTAATTAAGAAAATGTCTTCTCGTAAAAACAGGTGACCAGCAACCAAACGAAAGCTAGAAGTTTGTCCGAAGTATACTGACGTTTGCACGTCAATATTTCCCTGAAAATCGTCTATTCCTACTCATCCTCAGTTCCTGTAAAATAATATCAGTATGGTTCCTTGGTAAGCACCCACGCCTTTCACAGATTAGGGCTATTAGTCGATTATATTAAGATATTGTTTTCCTCTTTGCGAATAAACAAATATTTATTATTCTCACCTACTTACCAAACCCTTTTCAGTATGAAATGAAAACTGCCTGCTATACCAGGCTATACTTAATAAGCCAATGTAACAACGAAGAACAAAAATTTATAAAGCAAACCCGTCTACTTCTGTGAGTGACGTCCTTAACTGGTATACTTTTGCACTCCAAAGATCTGGGTTCGAATCTCAAATAAGCATTGTATGTGTATGCCGTTTTCAGATGCAAGATTAGACTACTTAAGCATGTACTGTAATCGCCCTTGAACAAGTCTCCTGCAAGACGAAAACCCGGACGCGTTCGCAAATATATTTAAGTGTACAAATAAACAAGTTGATAGTAAAATACGGTAAATACTGTGTAAGCACACATAACTTAAGAATGTGAAACAAAACATGTTTCCTACAGCTCAGAAACCAGGGCTAGAAGGAGAAGTGACAAAGGAAGAAATATTTACATCGTCACAATAGAAAACGAATTTCATAAATTATTTTATTGGCTACTTAGGAGTTAATATTGACCACTTAGGAGTTAGTACTGACCACTTAGGAGTTAGTATTGACCCCTTAGGAGTTAGTACTGACCATTTAGGAGTTAGTATTGACTACTTAGGAGTTAGTATCCTGAAATGTGTTTGTTTGAATTCGTTCTTTGCTCAGGTTACGCATATCTCAGTAAATAAAGATTTTAGGAATACTATATATTTCCACTAAAATAAAAAATCAATTATCCAAGCCCTCATATTTTTTACTTTCATAATACTAAATGTATTTAAAAAGAAAAAAAATTGTGAAAATGGTTTAAAAATCGCATTTTTGAAATCTTGCCTACGCTATTTTCTAAAAAGGTAGGAGAAAAGTTAAACCATACGAACGTTGAGTGTAATAAAGTTCCACTTTCACCGATATAATTTGAATAATGCATCGCACCAATGGAAAACTGCTTTTAACGTACGGGCCTCAGAGCGTGCTCATGTTGACGACAGGTGGTGTTGTGGTCGACTTTTACACGTGTCTCTAATGCAGTTTAATCGTTAGAACAGCCACGTGCATTTCACGTGTAGTACGGTGTGGGTTTCCAAATGGTCAATTTGCTATGTATGTCTGCGAGATTTGGAATATTTGCGTGTTGTTGTTTTTAGTTTGGAACATCGCAAAAAAACATCGCTTTCTTCAACACGTGTGTCAATATGCTAACAAAAACGTGGGATAATCTCATGGAATACCTTTTTCCCCACGCGGATACACATGAATTGTGTGTGTTAGTTAACACGGCGAGAATGCACTTGCTACACAGGGCGAATATCGAACTTAACTTCTCTTCTACGAGTACGTCCTTATCAAATCTGATCCCTTACTGGTGTTTAACAGAGAGATATTCATTATTTAATGTTTGTGTCAAACGCTGGTCAACTTTTAGACATATTTTTAGAAAAAATATATTATTATAAGGAAACTAACTTATTCACTGAAGTGGGATACCATTCAAAACATTACCCAAGTGCTGCCTAAATATGTGTAAATATGTAATAACAAAGAAAACGTTTTCAAATTTTAGAAATAATATTTGAATGTAAGTTAATGTTTGCACATTTCTCATCCGTGACTGCTTTTACATTTTTGTAAAATTGCTTTTGATAAGTACAACTTGAAATAAATTCGTGAACCCTTGTAAAACGGTTTTATTATATTTTATTTATGTGTGCCATACAAAGCAAAGTTGTTATACGGGAATGTGATTATGCAGAAAATTTTTATTTGCCGGAAGTAACTTGATACATAAAGTCTACAAGTTAAGCAATGCTGAAAAAAAAAAAATCACTTTTTTGATATATGATTCTCTTAAATAATGTCTATATTAGCCTCGACTTCTAAGAAATTCACCGCAGCTGTAAAATGATGGGGGATGTAGCTATCTTATCTCTGGTCGCCTTAATAATATAATAAAGCCTTACAAGTTATGCAGACTCCGCGAAATATCCAAAAGTTCAAACGGTTGTTATCGCGGTTTTCGCTACTCTGTTATCACGTTATTCCCTCCCAATATTCAAGAAGACCGTTATTAGTTCTGAAGTGAGAAACAAGAGGCACGAAATCGAAGGAGGTTGTTGAAGTACGAACACACACTTTGCCGTTACACTGTATTTACAGTTGACTCATAGAGCCTAGAAATCCATGTGGAGTTTCACAAAAAATATTTAGATAACGCTCTTTACTGTTCCAGACAAACATGTCAGGCTTATCTGTACTTGCATAGATAGTGTATAAAATTTGCAAAATATCGGCACAAAGTTGTGCATAACTACTTAGGTGCAATATTCTAAACCGAAAATAATCGAGAAACCTACATTATTCAAGTAACTCACTCAATTTTATTATTTCGAAGGAAATACTTAAAATATTTGACACTCCAAATGTAAATGAATATAAAAATATTAAATATAATACTTCAAAATAAGTGGAGGGGGGAGTAAACCACGTGGATATTCGGCAGAAGGCGAACACTCAAAGTTAGTTTAGAGAGCAATTATTCCAAAATGCACATCTAAACACACCAGATAGATTCGTAAAATCAAACGCGAGGTATATAAAGAGCGAATTTCCGAAAGTAGGCTGCCGTATCGCCAGTTTTTCCAGCTCATACGATCACGTGGCAAGGGGGTTGGAGAACGGGCGGAGGGATGAAAGACGCAGTGTGAAGCTGCGAGACACACAACGCGCGCCGACGACCCTCCAAACAAGACGACCTCGCCTCACCCGTCCACGATCCACGACCAGACTGAAGACGGCTACTGGAGCACGCCCCCTCCACGGCCCACGGAGGGGAGCAACATTTTGATCGCCGACAGCCGAATGAATTACTAATACCCGCTGGCGGGCTAGGAAAACGACGTATCGATCTTCTACCGATGCAGGGCCTTAGACACGCATGGCGTGCTGCTGCTTGACGTGGCAGACTTTCCTTCAAGACTACGACAGCACGGTAGAAGGAAAAGGTTAAAGGGAAAAGGATAACCGCTGCCGTAAACACTACCGCTGAGGGTGGGTTTACGATTCAACACTGAAGAATTAAGAATTGTACTTAATGACCCGATACGCACACGGATAATGAACAATAAGAAGATTTGCAGTTTATAATTTTATTAGCAACTGTTGAGTCTAGCCAATCAAAATCGTAGAAGACGAAAGCAGCCAACATAACCTGGAAATATGGACAAGAGTGAAGAGTATTTAGATATATTTAATTATTTATAGTTACTGCTTGTGTAAAAGTTTTGAAAAACTAGTGATATTTTATAGAAGGCGAAGCCGATGCCAAAATTGGGCATTTCCATCAATACAACTGAAAAGGTTAATTAAAGCGAATTCAATAACCTCTTCCAAGAAATAAATTATGACCATGAACTGTTCTTTAGCTTAAGAAGATATTATCTCTTAAAATAATTATTTGCATACGACTTCACAATACGACATAACCTAAATCCAAGGTGTAAATACAGTTTCCCGCCAAAAACAAATGTCGCTGGTCTCTGATAGGCTACTTCGTCGTTGACTTGTACTTAAGATATACAATATAACGATATATTAAGTCACGTCGAGATCGCACACGACACGTCAAGACTCGCACACGACAGTCATAAACTAATACCCTTGAACACATTGATTCATATATTAAGCACACGGCACACTTATTCTGTTAAGTCAATCGTAAACCCACTTTTAAGGTTGCCGCCTACCCGGTGCCTGGCCTGCATTTCAGAGTGTCTGGAATTCACGTTTTCCACGAATTCATCTAACGAAGTCTGTTGAGTGCTTTCCAGACGTCGCGTATATTAGAAACCCAATATCCGAGCACTCCAAAATGGCTAAAAACGTCTTTTCCAAAGCGCTGCAGCTCAAAATACACGCGTAACATACATACAAAAATTTTAGAGGGTTCAGCATTGAACCTTCACACAGATTTTCCACCAATAAAATAACGGGGCCGCCGCTAGAAGTCCCATAGGTACACGCAGCACGACGAGAACGCCGCACGCCAGTTCAGAGCCTTGCGCTTAGTGGCGATGACACACTTGATGCGCGCGGTAGTGTCGCCCTAATCGTCCCCTCGCTTCTCGGTCTCAAACGCGGAGAGATGTTTCAGGTAGACGGAGGCCTTAAGCTTTATCTACATACAATTTACAGCGTACTCATAAGCGTGCGCACGGGGCGTACCCAGGAACAGCATAATGACCAGCAAGTTTATTAATTAAAAACTGTGGTTTTTTGTATTTATTTATACCTAATTTGGCTCTGTCTTAATTAGCGAAAAAACTTCAAAATTTGTTCATTTTTGTAGTCATAAAGCACCATCAGCCATTGTATTTTAATTTCAGCATTCTACCGCTAAATTTAGGCCACAGTGTCTATAATAAATCACATAATTACCTCTGCCCCGCCATTCCACCCCATATGCCACATTTATACTCCCGTTCTTTCTCTGTTTAATCTGCTGTGGTACGGAATAAATTCTCAATCAATAAAAGTGTTCATCAGTAATTAGTTTTAAGATGCTTTTACACAAGTTTTTAGTATCAATAACTACCGAAGGTATCAGATAACCACCCACCCATAATTTATACCCCATTTTTAAATTTGGCACACATTTTCATGTATGGTTGTTTTTAGTACGCGTGTGAACGTATTTGGGGTGTAAGCTTATTTGTCATGTATGTGTAAAACAATTTTCGTAAATTTTTGGCCTAAATGTGTATGTGCTTGTTAAGTGAATATATGCGTAAGAATTTTTTAAATCCCGACATTAACACAATATTCCCAAGTAATACAGTTCTTCTGTCTTTGTATATTTATTTCGCTCTTAAATGTCATAATGCATGCAGTTATCTGTTTATTATTATCAGCGTTGTTTTCATACGTACTTGTATGTCTAACCACGGCGGTTAAGTTGTAGACCAGGCCATTTTCACCACGTCTAATGACCGGTTGCACCAACATATTCCCCGATCCGAGATCGAATGATCCTAGTTCCGAACCAGGATCCAGTTTGATCTTGGTTCCAATGTTAAAGTGTTGCACCAACAAACTTTCATGATTCTGGATCTCCGATTCGTCAATATTGGTTCCAAAGTGAGAGATCGAGATTAAGTACGAGACAAATTTTGCTATTGGTTCGTAATATATGACGTCATGGAAGTAGGCATATTTTTCATTACAGATAGGACTAGATGTGCGATGTTTGATCTATTTTAAGTGAATTATTGTTGTACGAATTTTACTGAATAGTAATCGAATGCGTATAATGTTGTTTTAATTTCCCAAGAAAACAATTGAAAGTAGTTCTATCTATTGACGTATTTTCAAACTACATTTGTCGACGATGGTTGCTGATCTAGGATCAAGACTTCGAACCGCCAATTTCGGTGGTTTGAAATAAAGTGCATCTCGATCTCCAGCCCATCTTTGAATTCGAATGATGGAACAGTTTTCTATGTCATCATAGATCCGATCTCGGATCAAGTTCCGAATCACGACGGTGCAACCTGGTATTAGACCATACTGGTCTGCATTAAACATATTAATGAATTTCCTGGAACTCATTTTTGAACCGCAACAGGACTATTTACAGGCGTGGTATGTGTTGGCGTTTCACTGAACGTCTATCAGCCTTCATCGCTGCAGCATCTACAGGCTGGCCGCGATAAGGAATCCCTACGAGATCGGCAGCCAGCGATACTGCAACGTGAGCCCGGTTGCAGCCAATAAAGGGGTTCAATTAAGCTCGTAAAGGGAAATCTCATCTCACGTTATAACGCTGTACAGACTGTTCACAATAAACTGAGCACTTTTGAAAAAAACCTCTGAAAAAAAATCACTGCCCGTTAATTACATATATGCTGCCGTACATACTGGAGTAAAGGCTGCAAGCTAAGTTGGCAGTGAATTGGGTAAAATAGTTCCAAGTTTTGACGATGTATTACGAGAGAAATGTATTAATTTGTGGCAAATAAAGTTGGTGATGTTTCTTTATACAAATTAAAGAACTTTTAAGACATCAACAAACACTACTTCCAAGCTCTTCAACCCAGATAACAACAACCTTTTCACTCTGCCTTGTAGAGAAACTAGTGCACAAACATGTACTGTTCTTTGCGCCAATAAAATGATAGGGTCGCCTTTCAAAGTGTTATAATAGCAGAGCGGTACAACGGGAACACTGCACGCCTGATAAGGACATTGCATGTAGATGCGCTGAGGTGATAGGTACACGGGTTGATGTCGCCCTTATCGCTCCCTCGCTTCTGTGCTCCTTGAATGGCCAAAACAGCTGCAGGCACATGTGATTCTTATAGCAGTTGCAGCCGATGCCTCAAAGCAACTCAATTAAATCATTAAAATAAAGTTCAAATCATTTTTAACTTCGAGTCATGATTCAATTTCATTTATACAATTATTGCAAGCATCTTATAGAAATCTCTTATGAGCCAATTGAAAACGACTAAGTTATATAACTATATAGCTTTACTGCTCATTTCTAGACCGATATTTCTCACCCCGCACGTTGTTGAAAGTTTATTATCTAGGCGGACTGTTGATGTCCTTGGCCCCTCTGGAACATTTTTATTGGTCTGCGTTGAGGCGAAATCAGACATCCTCCGGGCTGTCGTGAAACTTGGCAAGCAGGAGGACGCCTGGAGGGCTGGAGAATGCTGTCCCCTGAGGCGCAGTGAGAAAAATGTTTAGTTGAATCAAACAAAACTTGTTTGGTGCAGCCAAATCATTTGTTTGTCTAGGGGCAATGAAATATTCTGTTGCTGAAACCTGTTTCGCTACACGTACATTAAACAGTTTGGGCCGATATAAAAAACTTTACAAGTTTGACGGGGCTTCGAACCTAGATAATCTGCGTCCGAGCGCTACGCCTTGTGACTTCTGCTCATGTGACAACTTGTATAATCGGAATGCTTTTTAATTGACATACTGCAAATACTGGGCAACGTATGCAAACAAATATTCCATGTTTTACAGCTTTACTTGTGAGTTTCTTGTTGCATCTTTTTATTAATGTATTTATACTATTGTTAAGAATCAATGGATGCACTAACATACACGGTTACTATCCTAATTGTCACAAAGAATACAAACAAACTCTCGAGTTGTATTTTCGATCGAAGGCAGTCAAATGAGTGGCCAAACAAATACTATACGGTGAATTCAATAAAATATTTAATTAGCAGTGTGGGTTTTTTTGGCTCAAACCAGAGATTTTGTTTATTCAAAAATATATTTTGTAAGACGAACGCAAGTAACTTTGTTGCTTTTTCAAGTTTTGTTTACTCAGTAATATTTTTGTTAGGGCAACTAAATATATATTTGGCCCTATACAAATAAATATTTTGTCCTATTTTCTCTCAGTGTACAGCTCCAGCGCTCCAGTAGAGGCTGGGTAGTGCCTCGGCTGGACCACGGGTGAGACACCCACGTGGCTGTGGGAATGGGGCGCACTGTACATCGCAGCACAAGTTCGGAGCTCCGAACTGATCGACTGGGATGTTAGCTAAATGCATCTTCGCGCTGATTGAGAGTATCTCAATCCTTGTCAGCGGAGACACTCGTTGGCGTGCTGCTGTTACATTCCAGCAGGACGTCGGCTACAGCCCTTTGGCGAGTATCCCCCAAAAATGGCGACCTGGGAAGCGGCTAGTGCCCATAAAATTGTCACGCAAATGACAACTGAAGACAAAAGACAATGACCACGTTCGACCAACCTTTACGATTACACTTCCATTTGTAAACCTTGATGCTAATAACCGCACCACAATATTCACTTGTTTGTTACAAGCAGGTAAAGAAGGCGAAAGACTTGGATGCAGGAATTTCATTGTGAACAAATTCGACTGTGTGGTGATGGACGAGACAGGTGCATTGGATTTCGCCCCATTCACGCTGGACCAGAGTCTGACGAGTCTGTGGGGAAAACCAAGTGTCATGGAGAGGAATGAGGAGCACAGGCTGGCCTAGTGGCGCCAGCTGAGGTCCCCTCACATTTGTAACTAGCGAGTACGGAGGCTTGTCTGAGTGGCCTGCCGAGTCTTGTTACTCGTGGGTCCACCGAAGACCAGATGATGTTGGACTCGTGTTAGCAGTACGACTAAGTGAGTGAGCGGAGAGATTTGGACGGCCCTTAACACCGAGGTCTTGAGAACCGATGAAGGTGAAGCGAGGTGCGTCTGGAGCATCGCCGGAATGCTAAAACGGAGGAAACGGGAGATCCCCGAGAAAAACCGCCGACTAGCGGCATCATCCGACATGAATCCCACTTGCAGAAATCCGGAGGCGACCCGGTTCGCCTTGGTGGGAGATGAGTAGTCTAACCACTACACCACCGTGACTCGTCGTGCTAGCAGCAGTTGAAAATTCGCTAAGGTGGTGGGTAATATTTCTCTTACATTCAGAGGAATAGTCACCGAGCATCATGAACAACTATGCCCAGTGGGGCAGTGGCAGTTGGCCAATAGGACAACTATGTTCAAATGCGAATGTTCAACACTGTACTGCGAATGCCAAAGCATGATCCAGAAATGGCACATTTATTTATGCCACGCTGGATGTATGTTTCATGGGGAGGGGAGAGATTTCATTAGGAGGGAGGCTAGTAGGACCATTCCCCTTCAGGGCTTGACCCACCAAAGCGTATGGCTAGATGAGGAAGGACTGGTGCTAATAGTGGTTGGAAACTCGCGAATGTGACAGACAGTTTCCTCCACTATTCAGGAGAATGGGACAGCTGTGCACATTGGGGCAGGTGGCAACAACGATAAAGTTACAAATACATAGTACTCTCTGGGATGGCGTATGGCTAAGAGGGGTTTTAGAGTTGCCAATATTTATTTATTTACTGTCACGCTGACCTATATTCATGCCCCATCGTGCCACCGCGCCCTCGTTCTTAGTCTGCTGGAGGGATTTCTGCTGTAGCCACTGACTCCAGGTTTGGACAATCGTGTCCCAGAATTTGCCGCCGTTGGCCTAATTACAGTCATACGTGAGATGGTGCGTTCAGGCAGGCCTCCGAAGTAAGGTTTGCCCACGCCGTCACAACAGCACGTTCGGGGTACATTACGTCACTCTTGACGTCATATTTTGTGTGCGTGTGTGTGCCAGAGAGCGGACTGTGGGAAGGACTCGCCCGTTGTCCGACGGACGTGTCCTCTGCGATCGTCTTGAGGTCGTCCTCTGCGCCTTTGTCGTTATTTACCGGCCGAACTTACGACGAAGTTATAATTTAAGTTAATAATATATGTAGCTAAATCAATCATTAACATCTTATCGCACAAATTAATAGTTCGTTTCAGGTGGTTCAAAAGAAGAAATGTATTTCTTACAATTATAGGCTGTTCACGATTAAATGAGCACTTTTGAAAGCCCTGCTTAAGATCTACTTGTATGCACGTTGTGTATTCTTCCACCTTGTGTTAAATTAATATTGCCATGGGCCTCATCACTTTATTCATGCGTCGGCCAAGTGAAACTGTGAAATTATCAGAAAAGTAAACATTTTATAAATCTGCTAATTTTGACGCACTGGGGTGTTAAAAAGAACAGAAAGCGTATGAAATACACAAATCGTTACCCAACACTTTTTATTCAACGTTAACATATGGAAATACTTTCCATCCATTGTTACGAACTTTACGGGGCCCATGTCACATTTTTCTAAGGTTGATTTCAATAGTGCTCACTTTATCGTAAACAGCCTTTAACACTACTGTACCTTTGTAAAGGGTTTCAGTATAACCAAGGTACAATAAGAAACCCATTATAAAACAGTTTATGTGTCTGCAGCAACCAATAGCATTGCCTAGGGAAAGGCGACGTCTGTATTGGAGTTAGCTTTCGGACTTGGACAGGACTGGCCATCGTTTCACCCATTCCGCAACATGTCAGACGTGAACAAGTATAATAAGGATATTTTGTTAGGAGGGTGCCCTCAGGTTAATTATACAACAGAAGAAGTTGTCACTATAGAGGACACCTTAATGGAAACGTGAGTTCAACGCACATCACGTGACTTTAGTACTAAGCAGGCTTCACACGATGCAAGATGGGTGCCAAACTTGCGCGAGATTCCGACCTTGCACGAGAATTTCTTGCACAAGTTGCGACCCTACTGGTCCTTGTATACTGGTCATGTGACCTGTTGTAAAATCAACCAATGAGTAAAAGAAAATCACAATCTGAGGTGTGCGAAGAGGAATACAGGGAAATAAATCATCGCTGGAAATAACTTTAAAGCGTGGATTGGAGTTTAGACAGTTCGCGGAGAATTATATATTATATATATATATATTTTTTTTGGAGTGATATCTTTGAAACAAATACCTTGTTGAAGTAGCAACTTCAAATTTTGTATTACAATATCTTGGCTGGTTGGTACTCACCAGGTCTATCAGCTAATTTTCATGGGAGACAGTATTCATCTTATTTATCTGCGTGCGAACTCGTTTCGTACGAAATTTAGTTGGCATTCTCATACGAAAAATTCAGTACAAAATCTTTCGCGAAGTGCATCTTGCATCGTGTGAAGCCTGCTTAAGGTACGAAAGCGTCTGAATTAGGCTAAGAGTACCGTACCAAAACACTAAGCACGCATGTAGACACAAAATATGTAGTATCAGGTGTGTCTAGCTACACACTCGCACACGCGCCTTTTGAAGAGCAGAGAATAAACCAGTCGGAAAGTATGGTAAATCTATAAAGAAATAAAGTAAAAAAGAACAAGGTAAGACTACATTAATATCAATGCGGTTTAAAGCGAATGGATACTTTTATAGCCTTAGATTCAAATAACTATAGGCTGTTCCCGGTAAAGTGAGCACTTTTGACGCCCTAGTTACTTTATCCTTTCAGCCATTTTTGATCCTTTAACCAACTTTTTAAATTCATATTGCCATGCAAGTAATACGTACAGTGTGTACATTCTATCGCACTAGGAAGTTAACGTCTAAAGCTGAAAAAAATCTATTTATTGACTATTATTCCAAACGAAAGGGATTTAAAAAGTGCTCTCTTTATCGTGAACAGCTTATAGATGAAATTTGCTAAACAATGGGAAGGACATGTCACTGTGACGAGGCGAGCTATAACTGTTTCCTTGGGAAAGAGGGAATGTTGGGAGGATATTTCGCTGCGAACGGATTACGTACCAAACAACATTTGTGGCAAATATGATCAGACGAGAGAATACCAAAAAGAGAATATGATTGGTGAAACCTTATTACCACTTGATTTGAAGCTCCCAGTTGGTCTCGTGGCTTTGTGAATACGAGGGAGCGTAGTATGAACTGGTATCTTTCAGGCCTTTACAGGTTTGTTCTGGACTGGCGGGCGTGCCCCATTCAAATAGCATGTGGGTCTGCTCACTGCCGGAACGAGAACAGTCTGTACGTCTGCGAGAACTCCGCACAGACTGGATTTTCCATTTCTCATGTTGTGTGTTTCAAGTATATACATCCACACTACTTTCCTTTCAGAACGTACGTCCGTCCCTAATTTTCTTTGTTAGGTCCCTGGTATCCAGATATATACTTACGACCGTACTGTCATCGAAATATTCGTAACCTTGTCAACAACACTTAATGGCTGTTCAGGTAAAGTGAGCACTTTTGAGGTCCTATAGTTACTTTTACCTTTCTGCCATTTTTTATCCTTTGAGCACCTTTTAAATAAATATAGCCATATAAGTAATAGAGACAGTGTGAATATTCCACGGCACTTGGAAGTTAACGATTAATGCTAGAGTGAAATATATTTATTGTCTATTATTCCAAATGAGAGGGCTTTCAAAAGTGCTCACTTTACGGTGAATAGTCTTTAAGAGACACACATAAGAGCAGTGATATTTACAACAATAAGCGTTTAAATGACGATAATCATTGCTAATGTGTATTCATATAACAAATTATCTTGAGCCAACATTTATGTGTAGTACTACAGAAGTCAAATTCACAACCGTAACCGTACATTTCCGTTAGCGAAAATAAGACGTGAGTATCTGAATTTTTTAAAGATAGTTCATGTGTTATACATTAGCGTTTGCTCGTTTCGTAACGAAGTAAAATACAATGACAACTCTCGGAACGTTATTGTATGTTATCGGGACCTTCAACGTAAGAGCCAATATTTTGCACAAATACGGCTTAAAATCTGTTTTTTTTTTAAGGGCTCATACATTCCTTAATATTCGGTTTAGGTATAAAGTGTCACATATGTTTTCCTTTTACTTTTTTATCAAGAATCACCTCCCGAAGTTCGTCGGTCTAATTGAGAATCAGCCTGTAGAAGTACACTTTGGGATTTAACTCCCATATATTAAACCAAGACTTATTTTCTATTGTTTCATTTCACTTAAACTAGTTTTATTATATTCTCTCTATTTTCCAGTGAACATTTCCCTCCCTCCATTTACCAAGTGTTGTTTTTCCTTTCTATTCTCCTATTATACTCTTATGTTTACTCTTTTATTCCGTCTATGTGTTCCTTTCTTCCTGTAGTTTCTTTTATAGTTGTTTGTTTCCACTTTTGGGGTTTTGGTTAGTTTCCCCACCTGCATTCATCCATCATCTTCACTTTCAAGTAGAAGGGTGTATTCACACTGGAATTCTGACTGATCGTGCGTTTCATGTTTATGCTATTGTTGTCTACCTTCGTACATATTATTAATTTTGTAATAAAAATATATACCAATCAATCAAAGCGTACAAATTGATAGCGGTATATTTTTTCATCTTCCCTGAAAACTAATTTTACACACAATTATTTTTATTAGGCAGTCCATTTAAACCCTGCGATGTCAATACAACTTATTATTTTACAACCCGAAGAATCTGAGACCCACGACCGGCGCCAGTCCAGGTCAACATTTCACTGCACAGACTGTACCCGGCTGCGAGGGATGCATGTATTATTGTGATCGCCGTCAACCCCCCTCTCCCCCTCCAACCCACCACACCACCTGACTTCTGCCTGGTAACTCACCCCCGCGCCCCTTCTAAATCGACTCGCGTCGCGTTGTTTAATTATTACCGAAGGCTGCTATCCTGTCGGTAGGTCCCCCTCGTGTGTAGGCCCCGCCTCCTCCACCGAAATATATATATATTGCACACCCACCCCCTCCCCCTCCATCCTCCCTGCACTACCCTCTCTAGCTTCTGCACTGGGCGTTCAATTATTCCTCGACATGCGTGGAGCAGGGAGGAGGAGGCGGGAGTGCCCTGTCGATTATACAAGAGGCGGTCGTGAAATCAATCTGGCGGTGGCCCGCTGCCAGTATGTCACCGCCTGGTCCAGACAGCTGGCTCGAGGTTCACTGTTCGGGATAACGGCGTTATTTATCCTGCTACATAATCTTCCAGGGGGAAAAAACACACTCTGATTCCCTTATAATAATCGAGCACGAAATGTCTTTCCTACTTTCTCTATCGTGCTAGATAAAGTTATCGCCCGCCATGGTTAACAAAAACAAAACCATTTACACGAAAGGGGAAAAATTAACGCTCTCCTCTTGAAAAGAGACACAAACTGTTTTACTGGAAATTATTGCAGTGACTTTAACAGTTTTAATTGTGACTTGTACTTAGTAAGCGGCAACTATGAATTACAATAAAGTGATTGCAACCATTGAAACTGTAGAGAGGAAATGGGGCAGAGTGCGGACCTTAGGTGCGCAGTTCCTCCTCCGTGTCCCACACTGGACTGCTGAGCTGCCTGCACGACTGTCATAGACGAGTAGGGTAGTATTTGAGGTTAGGACATACTCCTCTGATCAATTTTCAACGCAATTTTATTAAATTAAAGTCGGTAAAAATATTCTATTCGTGTAAATGGACTTGGCTTTGAATATAAACGAACATGTTTATCACTGTTACCATGTAGCTTTGACAACTGTATTGGCAAAGTGTTCCCAGGTCAACATCGAGTACGTGTGTAGAACATCGGTCTACGTCATTTTTACACACTAAGAAATTATTCGGAAATTGACCATACCAGTGTACATGCTTAGTGAGAAAGCAGGAATGGTGATGTTTTCTCTTATGCTGTCATTGTAACGTTCCTTCATTTGCTCAGGAAACAGCCAACTGCATAGGGAAGTTCCCAACTGTGTACAACAGCGCTTCTAAACATTCCTACATGTGCAGCTTAATGTGTGGTATTATTACCATACAGTGTATAGGTTAAAAACTTCCCTTACAGTTTAAGAAGTTTACCAGAAAATTTTTTACAGTGTAGTTTGTAATACTAATTGCTCAAAAACTGTTTTTTTTTTCTCTTTAATGCCAGTTAGAATTATTGCCCGCGTTGTTAATAAAAACAAACACATTTACGCGAAATGAAAAAAATACTCTCTCCAGTTGAAGACAGATGCGGACTGTTCCGCTGGAAATCATTGAACTTTAAATTATTATTTCAGTGGCTGACTTCCACTGCTTTAACAGAGATTTATCATATTCTTATGCTGTACCGTAAATTACATCGACTTGACTCACTAGTTTCCATTGCAGCAGACTGTTTATCACTTATTCCCCCATCTCGGTAGCGGGTTATTAACTGCATTTTCGATCAGCAACAGCTCATTGAATGGAATAATTAATTTAGTTCGAGATTGCAGAAAGCAGGTCCATTGGTTAGCTCGATTACACGCATATCTACGTTCTGATAATTATGTATGAGCGTATTTGCGTGCTCAGACTTTTGATTTACAAATGCTCGGAACTTAAATAAAAAATTAAGTTATACAATCGAACCATAAAACAGTATTTAGAGATTGTAGCTACCGGATAGTTTAGTTTCATTTCGTGTTTGACACACGCCCTTCCCCCTTGGAATTTACACAAAATATTGCAACTATAATAAAAAAGATATTAATTTGAATAAATATTATTCCACTTACATGCATCCTTACAAGTTTAACATATTTTACGGAAATACACACTAGCGAATTATTATTCCACCCTCAACTTTTGGATAAACATATCTTAATTTTTGAACGGCAAAATCAGAGGGTTAACGACGACATTACCATGTGCTTCAAATGCCTCATCCTCCTTATGTGCAGGATCTACTAGATTGCAGACCTGAGCTCGCGCAGCGTGTTCTGTAAACTACACGAACTACCAAATCTGCCCAAAAACTTTACAACACAGTGTTTCTCTCACTCGAGTGTAACGTCATAATTATTTAACACAGTGTTTTCTTATTTTGTGCAGATTATTTTGGGGCACTTCGTGCATCACAAACTACTTCAAGCTTTCGAGGAGGTGTAGCTGATATAGTGCAGTGTAGCTGATATAGTGCAGTGTAGCTGATATAGTGCAGTGTAGCTGATATAGTGCAGTGTAAATAAACCTGGCGTGTTAGGTCCATTTTTACTTTGACAAACGAAGTGTATCAACTTAGCATTAACGTTTGTAGCTCCTTGTTATCTCTCGTGGATGCCTTAGGACGGTGTGCAATGCCACAGGGATATTAACACTTGTAATCAAAACATATTATTATTGCGAGATACAAGCATATGAATTAAATGTTAGGTATCATGCCAACGCATTGAGTTATTTCGATTCATTATTTAAAAACAATCGAGCAATTTATAACAATTGTGTTACTTATTCCAAGGAATCAATCATTTTCACTTAAAGAACAGCTTTATATCAATTAATTCAAGCATTTATTTTAACTCTTTCATTCAACTGTGTTTGCACGTTTACACCGGAAGAGAACTCCAGTGTACTTTCACTGTATAGTTCTGAACAACACTACACCTCACTGCACTGCATTGCTCCGACCATGGTCGAAAGAAACGAAGCTTTAAAGTTTTTGTGTAGTCCTACCGGAATTTATACAGCTGAATATCATCGTAGAGTTGAATGAAGTGAGAGTAGAGATCGGGTGGCTCTTAACATCGATGTCTTGAGAGCCGATGAGGGTGAGTTAGATGAGCATGGAGCAGCGCCGGAATGAAAGGGCGGAGGAAACAGGAGACCCCTGAAAAAACCCGCCGACCAGAGGTATCGTCCGGCACGATTCCCACATCCGAAAATCCCGGAGGGACCCGGCTGGGGATTGAACCCGGTTCGCCTTGGTGGAGGCGAGCAGTCTAACCGCTTGACCACCGCGGCCCCAATATCATCCTACAAACAATAATTTCAGTCATATAATTTTCTCAACTGAATCGTCACTTGAGAGGTTATTTCAGCTCTTCAAGGGCACTGCGTAAGCCGCAATACCCATTTAATTCAAGCGTAATTTTGTTATGTTTTATCAACAAACGTAGTACATTATTATAAACATTTTTAAAATTTTACAATCATTTTGAAACGCGTTCTCCGAAATCAGCCATAACTTACGGTTTCATCCCAAACTTGAGGCGTAAGGGCAGTTATAAATATTATGATGAAATAATCCTTATCCCTGATTTTAGAGAACTCATTTCAAACAAGAGCGACTGATAGCGCAATGATTTTGGTGCCGAACGAAACATTGTCCAGATATGTAGAATTAGGCCATAAAAGCCAACTATTAATTTCGTTACTTAAACCCTTTGAGGAGTATCCAAGTACATATATAATCGGAGCTTCGTTTATATGGGAATCTCTTAGACCTTGAAGACATAACTCACACTGTCATAGTTTCACTGTTTCGCCGGATTATGTCGGAATCCAAGTAAAAAATTACAATTAGTCATCATTATTGTTCGTAATAATAAAACTTTTCGTTTTAATAATTTTTTTTTCAAATGAACACGTTGGATTGTAAAACGTGTTACATCTGCCGCAACACATTAATTGGTACACAGTTTACGCGCGACTTCATCGGCAGACGACCAGCCAATAACAAACGTTGTACAGTACAGTGGTGTGTCCTGTGTGGAACGGGCCAATAGGAGATGGTGAGTGGAAACACGAAGACCAGCACAGCCAGTATTGGTATGGATGTAGTGGAGAATATAGACATCTCTCTCCAATCTCGTCTTCAGTAACAGTCAAGCCGGGAGTTAAAACACAATAATACATACCGTGCGAGGTATCGACTTTTCCCGAGGTTATCTTAGTTCTGTTTTATCGCCGAGTTGAATGACCTTCGCAGTACCTCGCCGACCAGGCAGTCTTGAACACTCTATCGAGTGATGGCCACGATTCAAACATTCTTCTTTGCACTTAATGAGGGAGCGAAGATATTTGGGCGGCTCTTGACAGCGAGGTCTTGAGAGCCGATGAGGGTGAAGCGAGGTGAGTATGGAGCAGCGCTGGAATGCCCCCGCACATGGAAATACGGGGCGACCCCTCCGGGAATCGAACCCGGTTCGGCTTGGTGGGAAGCGAGTAGTTTAACCACTATGGGGACATAAACGATCCTTCGTCATTGCGTATCTGACCATCTCGTTTGCATTCAGAATTGAAATCAAATTTCTTCTCAGCTCTGGCAAAATGTGTATTTATATACGCATTGTTCAGGCTCAGCAGCTACCCAAAGAGACATGTTTTTAGAGGTGGCGACGATTGCTGGGGAGAAGTTGGATAAAAATTTAATAAAACCAAATGGGTCAACATTTTATTTTTATTGTAATTGAAGTGGTTTTCTATTGTACTTTTCTAGCATATTCAATATCTTTACAAATTAAACACTACTCCCCACTAGTTAAGAACAAAAGACTAACGCTAGGGATACACCCCCATAATCCATTCACGGTTACTTCAGACTTTTCTGAAGCCCTGCTAATGTTCTACTTCCAGGGTATTCCTCCGCCTCATGTAAAATAAGCTTAACTAAGTCTGGAAAATTACACCAGAGGGACAACGCACCGAATTCGTGCGCACTCACTTATAACAGTAATTTGTGTGAGAACTATTTCTCACTAGGCGTTACCAACATACATGTTTTCTCACTGATCTCATTCAAATTATTTATAAACTAAGTATTATGATTTAAAGATAAAATATGAATAACATTTCAATTTAACAGAAAAAAAGTAACTTTTCATGAACACAAGTATAAAACCTTGTTGTACATGGGGCACATGTTGGAAATAACTAAACACGTCATACATGGGGAGATTTTTCAAAGGTTTGATTAAAAAAAAGGTGAAGAAACAGCGAATAGACTATAGTAAGATATTGTCTGTAAAAGCTGCGTTGAAGCGTGTACGACTATCTCAGTAAACAGCCAGCCTGGGACTGCGGGTTTTTCCAAGAAAGATTTTAAAAAAATTGTTATCTACAGCAGCTAGTTCATACTTCTATCCTATTAAATATATTCAAAGAGACGAAAATAGTGAAAAACGATAAAACGGCATCTTTAGCGCTTTCCTGCGCTGTTACCATAGGGGAAAGGGAGAAAAATACAAAGTGCCTTCTATAGATTAATCCATTGGCGTTCATCACGTCTAATACTATACGACTGTTACAAGTCTAATATGCGAGAAGTTGAACTACCCGAGAGTGCATACCGCGTCGTGTGATAGCGCCATGTTTGGTATGTCATACTGCGCTGCAAGGGTAATTATGTAGTCTGTGTTTGATGGGTAGCGCCAGGCGTTTTTCGTAAAAAGACTTCAACGCTAGTTGTACTCCAAAACAATTTATTTCATATGCACTTTCGTGGTTGGATGATTTGAAACGTCACGCGCCTCGAGTGTCTGTCCGCGAATCATGGACGTTCAGTATCGGACTACATTATTACGATCGGCCTAGTTAAATAAGAACTTGTCTTCTTACGTAGACACGTGGCCAATAATCAAAGGAACTTGTGGTTGTGGACGCAGGTTATTGCAATCTAGCATGGCTATGAATGTTTGTTTCAAAAACACCTGTCCCTAGTTGTAGATACAAACATGTTTTGATATGTGAAGGAATGTCATGTTCTAAAAGCACCGCTGAAACAGAATGTACGACACACTAACGGTATAAATTACACACCCGGTTTTCGAAAACGAACTAATATTTTAACACTGAGACTAAATGCTGCTATTAATACGGACTGGAACATTTCGAATTAATTTTAGGACGAGCTGGACTACAAACATGTGTACATTTCTGTTATGTTTGCGATTGGGTGACATTTTGTAAAACTCGCCCATGTGAGCTCTGAGCCAATAACTATGCAATAACTAGGGACCAGCAAAATCGCGTTATTATTTGGCATCAGGCTAATCTTCAATGTGATGTATATACTTGAACCGGCATCGGTTCCCCATTGGCTACTGCATAGATGTAAAGGTACTCCCTTTTTTATAGACTGCACGTGATTGGACTACACAAATGTGAAGTGTTCATTTACTGGTGCAGAGTTACCCTGGCGTGTCAAATGTAGTATAGTCCAATTACAAACTCATTGTAAAAGTACATGAGTTTGAAGTTTAACATGTCCCCCAAATAATAAAATGAATTTTGCAGGTCTCTACCAATCACAGACGTGCAAGGAAATAATCACCGAATACAGTGCCACCCGGTCTTCGGTAAAACTGGCTACACACAGCGGAAGCTGCCAATGAACTGAAAGCGAACATATTTCAAATTGGCAGTTCAGTATAGCAGTTCCTTAGCTTCGCTGGGCACGGGTCATAACTCTTACACACCGTGTAAAAAATATGGCGGACTGTAACACCGGGGTTATGTAGAAAAGTGAAAAGTGAGAGGAAAATACATGTGTCATGTTGTATTATGGCCAACCGTTTGTGTGAGCGGCCTCAAGAACCTAGCGGTGATCGTGTGTGGGGCGCGGCAGCAGCTACACAATCGTGAAAGCAGTAAAGTATGCTTTGTAATGAACCACACATGATAGATCATGTGACGACAGTACACAATAATACACGCCACTTACAGTGCAAGCATAAGAGTCGAAATAGCAGCCCAGATATAGCGCTCCACAACACTTTGTTAGACTGGAGGAATTTACATGAGATGTTCCAAGTGCCCACCGTCCATTCTCATGCATGCTCCAATCACCTCAGAGTCAACACGTGTGCCTGGGTTCTTTCTTCGTGTAGTTGTAGCGCGGTTAATCACAGGCGATCATACGATGCATGACCCATCTATTTTATTCATAGTTTTGACTTCTCTACAAACTCTGCTGTTACAATCGGCCAACAGGTTCACTGATAATTAACGGGTTCTGGGAATCTCCTTTCAGCCAACTTCTATTGTTCATTTTTTTTCTCCATATTAAAAAATGAACACTGTCATCAGCCTAAAGGCCGTTCAGAGTAAACTAATCACTTTCTAAAGACCTGCTTAATATCTACATGTAAGAATATTGCTTATTATTCCACCAACATGAAAATTAACATTGCTATGGGCCTGATCATTTTACGTATTCATACGTTAGTCAAGTGTAACTGTGAAGTTATTAAAAAAGTAAATGTTTCGCAAATTTGTTAATTAATGCTCTTAGAAAAGGGTCGATGTCTAAAAAAGTTTCTTGGTTTGAACACGATAGTAGTAAAAGTAAAAAGTAGCTATTTCACAGCTCACTCAAGTGGGGCAATGTTTCAAAAGTTCTGAGGAATTATCTTTCCTCGTATTTACTTAGGTATTCCATGATTATACTCACAGTCATTTCACAGGGTAACCAATCCAAGAACAGCTATAGCCAGTATTCGGAGGTTTTCGGAACACCCGTCGAGTGCGCTGACCATTACGTTAACGAGAAGAGCCAGTGCGAACCGACAACGCCGGATGCTATCCTGCAGCCGTTGGAATAGAGAGCGCGAGAATGTGTTCGGGTAAAATATTGTTGGCGAAGTGGAGGGTGATCGGCCGGCGGCACACACTCTTCCTTGCAGAGACGTTCTACCGTGCGCACAACCAGAGGGTTGCTGGATTTATTGCCCAGCTATCTCAGCAACCACCCCTCGACCACTGTACCCTGGGACGCCGCTGGCCCCACAAATCACGCGCCCGCATTATTTACCCCCGTAGCACGCTCCGCAAGGGCATAGTGCTGGGAAAGTCAGCTCCGGAGAGGAACGGAAGGGGTTTACTCGCATTCTGTTGGACATTACCCAAAAACGAAGTCTGCGGAGGGAGGAGGGGGGCACCGCTAACGAAAGGATTCTGGAATTTTCGCCCTATCCCCTCCCGGTCGACACCAATCTTCCTTCCAGGTCAGAAATCCGCATCCGATCTAGTCCTCGGCCGCCGGACCGTCGGACGCACGACGTGCTCCCTTCCGGCTTCCGGCGTCGCTTCGTTTGTTTCCGCGGAAGTTCCGGATTGTTTGGATCCGCGTTAGTTGGAACAAGCATTGTCCCTGGAAGAGAAGTGTGGAATGCATGTGGGATCAGTAAAGGCTATGTTATAGGATCTGCCATAACAAGTGTTTCGTTACATGTACGATTATTTCGGGAACTAGTTGCCAAATATATTCTTGTAACCTTACACGAGAAATACTCAAGTGTAAAACACTTGCGCGTTGAAAATACAACATTTATTTTACGCGCCCCACACTTTTAAGGCCCTGTGAAATTGTCAATTTATTTTTTAGTGTTACAAAAATATCTTCGGAAACTAGTTACCAAATTCCTTGTACAAATACAATACAAATTTTCACAGTGCAGTTTGGCCCTGGTAATGACATATGTCGCATTGTACGGATGGATTTCATATCAGGTTTAGAGAAGAACGTGTCCTGAAGGTGCATCCATATCATTGGCGTCAACAAGATCTTTTCCAAGGGGAGGCATAGGAATTGGGAAAAATTTCCATCAGAGAAGTGTGAGATTTACAACTGGGGTTTACCCTAAATATCATCCACTGTTTGGAAAATGAATTAATTTGTTTATCATTAACAATCTACAATATAATATTAAATACAAATGCACAAAAATAATCAAAATAAATCAAATAACATGAACTGCTATACAAAATTTTGGATGCATAGCATTAGAAGCAGATTGTATAGCTGTCTTCACGGAAAAAGTTTTAATCCTAAGAAAAACCACAAATAAAGTTCTTGGTACTACATCTCGTGCATATATATCTTTGTTTTCTGAGTGGGTACATACTAGTGTATGGAATGTTATATTGCAATAAAACACATTCTAAAGTCAGCAGGATAATAGTATTTTGAAATAACGTCACTAATAAGTAATTTATTATTTATAAAAACTGTTATTACACATTTCATAGAAAAAAATGCAGTTTCCAGGGGAGGGCAAGTGAAACCCGACCACCCACCATCACCTGAACACGGACACGCACATGATGGAGACACGCGCGGGACATCACGTGGGCGGTGACAGCCCTTTGTCTTGACGGCCATTGTATGTTTCTGTGCTAGGGCAAGTGTAGCACAAGCTAACTGCACATTTTTTTTCTTATTAACAGTGATTAGATGTATTCTTGCGTGCTTCAAATTGAGAAACTTTTTGTTTCGTAAGAAGTAAAAAAAAAAATTATATGGCGCTATTTTCCAGTCTCAAAATTGGTAGCAGAAATTCGAAATTTTGATTGGCGCATCCATAAATTAATCGCGTCGTTTTAGATGGACAGAAAATATGTTTTGCAGAGTACAGTAATAAGCTCATAGACTGCTGGCACACTTTCTCAATATTTGTTTTCAAGAAAGTGAAAATAAAATATAGAAATGTAATATATAAAAAATAAAAATGTAGAGAAATGAAAATTTTTCAGAAACAAGTTTCTAATAAATTAAGAAAGAACACATGCAGGTTTTTTTTAAATTTTACATTTAACTTTTGCATCTTTGTGAGATGTGTTACAGATTTACGTAGGTTTTTGTATCATGGCAGTGATAAACAATATAAATGTGTACAGCTGACCTCTATCAGTCATAAAAATATCCTCAATAAGCACAAACAATTTTGAAAACGAAATTCAGTCAGGGCGACAAACTTTTTTTGTTTGTGAATTGGCAAACCCCTCTGTGTTATACATTCTTTCTTAGCCACGTCTCCGTAAAGGAAATTGACGGTAAAATGAGCACTCTTGGAATTAACATTTGAAAAATGCCACTGTTCGCAGCTACGTACATATATTGTAACGAACACACTGACTAGCACAGTACAGCAAGGACAGAGGGAAACTAGCTCCATGGCTTAGCTTTGAATTAAAAATGCCTGTTAAACATTTGTGAATGAGTGAGTGAAGAGATTTGGACGGCTCTTAGCATCGAGGTCTTGAGAACCGATGAGGGTGATTGAAGTGAGTATGGAGCAGCGCCGGAATGAAAGGGCGGGGGAAACGGGAGATCCCCGAGAAAATTCACCGACCAACGGCAACGTCCGGCACGATTCCCACATGCGAAAATCCGGAGCGACCCGGCCGGGGATTGAACCCGGATCGACTTGGTGGGAGGCGAGCAGGCTAACCGCTCAGCCACCATGGCCCCGTTAAACATTTGTGAATAGTGAAATAATTCATTCTATTTCCAGTTATTTTCAACGTATACAAGGGTAAGAATCAGAACATTTGTAAAATATTTATTGTTATAGTAAATTCACAACTTCGCTTCCCTCGACAGACGCATGAATAAAGTGATGAAGTCAATAGCAATATTAATATTACATACGGTATAATAATACAGACAGTGAATACAAACAGATCTTAAGCAGGGCTTCCCGAAGAGATCAGTTTAACCGCGAACAGCATTCATTTCATAAGTTTGTATAATGCAGTCGAAACAGTACAAGCTATGTCCCTCGCGGCTTGGACGCGACTGTACGGCCGAATACAGGGCAGGATGTTCGTGCAGGGCTGGATCCATCTTTCACGAGTGATCCAAGAAAGGAACGGGTAAGAGTTTCTTTTTCCTCGGAAAGGGCGAGAGACGGGGAGGGGGGAGGGGAGCAGCCTGCTTGCAGGTCGCGTGCCGCCGTTTAATTCGCTTCTCCGCATTTCCTATTCAGTAGGCGAGGTCGGGGGGTTCAATATAGAAGGGCGGAGAGGAGGAGGAGGGGACAATCCTCCAAGGGGGGAATTATTGAGTGTATCAGGTATTCCCTGGAATATCAGGCAGCGTCCTGGCCAATCGCAGACGTGCCCGCGGCCGGAAAGGACACTCCGCCACCTACGTGGCGGATATCAAACTTATGATTGGTTGTCGGTATCCAGCTCTGAGAAGCACACAAACGGCGTTGGCGTTATCTCGTGGTAATTACCTCGCACCCGGCGCACCTATATGGGATGTCTTCGCTCCTCAATAGCTTCGCAGGTGATGCTTAGGTAAGAAACTTTCATTTTGCCTTCAAGAGTTGAAACTGTTCAAAACCAGAAACTTTTTTTTCTTCTAGATTTCGAGGTTATTTTGTGGTATCGTGACAGCAAACCAATGTTAATTCTATATAAAGAACAACCATAAAAAATAACATACATTATGTTTTTTTAAAGCATATATGAGAATTTTAACTTAAAATATTATTTCGTAGAAATTTAAAAAAGTTATTTTAACACATGTTGCAGTTTCTTTTCAATTCGACATATTATTCACATGCAGAAAGGACTTAATGTCCGACTGTTATCATAACTTTAATTTTATCTCAAAAGTTAAGATTTTAATACGGGCTAAACGCATAACTACTCTCGGGGCTGGGGAAGGGGGAAATATTTTCATGGCATTCTAATACGCTATTGTTTGTGAAAATTGCAGCGCCCAGAAAGTATGGCTCGAATGAGTCCAAACTCGGAGGATGTGCAGAAGAGTGTACCAGCAATAAGTGATTACGATTGCAGAGAGATGGCGTACACGTAGGTCCAGCAGCGTCCTCTCTTGCGTGACCGGAGAGGTCAGTGTTACACCAACGTCAGTCAGTCAGTCAGTCAGGAGCCGTCAAACGAAGTGAAAGCGAGTGCTAGTATGCCTCGTCGACGTCAGAGGGCGCCATATCGGCATGTGAGTGACGGGTTTGTCCTACTGTGACATTTCGGCTCTTACAGGGCATGCTGCTACGACAGTGATGCGTGTGTGTAACCAGAAGATAGATAGAAGAGGGTCGTACACAGCGACGAGCGGGTACTGGACCACGCAATGCGACCACAGCACGGGATGACCGTCATCTTGTCCGCATGGCCGTAACAGACCGTACAGCCTCGTACACAGTGTTGGCTCTACATGCAAATTCATCCCATGTGCGAGGTTTGAAGGTTGTACATTCTCAGAAGGTGAAAGCGAACTGTGTGCCGACATTGTTCGTCACTAAGTATAGCGTCAGTCACCAATGATAATTTCTGAGTAAGGCAAGAACGTTAATTAATTTCTTATGCTGTCAGAAGTCAGTTATGCAGTGCTTATTTCACTGAAGATAATCCTTTGTTGTAGCTGCACTTTCCAGTTTAGAATTAAATTAAGTAAATAGACTGTGGCTGATACATATATATTAATATATGCAATTTGTTCGTCGGACAATACAACTACTTTAATATTAACAAAATTACACTCAGTAGCCCAGCTACGAAGTAAATATTTTTTTCTTTTCGAAGAACTAGCCAAGTTTGTTGCAAAAATGAACTTTTGAAAGATATAACGAACTCAGTTTTGGAAGTTACAGCTAGTTTCACATAATAAGTTATTTTGTCTCGATTCAGAGTTCTCAGAGGATTAAGCCGCATATTGATTGAAATATAATATTTTACTGCAATCATAGCTAAGATGGAAAAAGCTGACAGCAGAATTTAAATTTTCATTTAATTTTTATCATATTGCAGTGTTCTTGTTGTGTGAGTTTTATGTTCATAGATCATAGATTAAATATTTAAAGATATTTCTAATGTTTGTCTTAATGTTATTTTGTTTAAGTATTTTCTGCTACTACTATTTATCATTGATTAATTTATTAGGTAATAATGCTAATAAGGTCATCGAATGATTAATTTGATATTTTCTCTCGCTCAAAAACGTATCAATTATTACAAGTTCAAGACGGTAATCTAATTAAATCCGCTAACATCACATTCATTCATCTTGTTTATCATCGCACAAGGTCTGACATATGTTAATAAATAGTGTAAATTGACTTACTCAATTGTGAGGCCATGCCATCACTCAAGAATTCTGTAAATTTCCCACTACACTGTCTGGGCATGAATTCTATTTAAAATTGATATTGCATATGGGATTAACAACTCTGAGACATTAAATTTAATTGAATAGAAACATTTCTGATAAACAAAATTTGAATTTGGTAAAAAAGTGAAAAGAAATTAGAACGTTCGTTACATTTCTTCCTTTAAATGACAGCATTGAAACACATCGGCATCTCACTTTGAAAATGATTATTAAAGAAATATTCATATTAGATCCTTCCAGAAAAAATAAATTTTACAGTGTGACACTTTTTCAAACACATTAAAGATTATTTAATAAAATTTGTTGAAAGGAAACATTTGATGCCGGTATTTAGTCTTCAAATTTTATTGTCAAATATAGTTGGAGGCGAAAATTTAACAGCGTGACAGGGGCTTAAAGGATATCCAACAAACCCTCTCAGCCAGTGACGTCACGCGCAGTAGAGAACTTACGTGAACCATAAACATTATGCTGCTTTTGAAAATTACAAATGACACACAATAATTAACATACTTACCATATTTTCAATTCAGCATTTCATAATAATAACTATGATAAAATTATATGCACAAAATCAAACCAAACATTTAATTATGTAAACATTGGCCCCTGCCAATATGACTGTCATTTAGGTGCAAAATGAGATGTCACAGTATTGGATTATTAAAAATATAAAAAAAGTATCTATAAATATAAAAATATATAATGAAAAATAGAAGACGGCCAAAATTAATTTAAAAAAAATTCTTACTGGTACTGCAATGATACCAGTATCGATACTTTCCTTGTGATACTGGTATCGAAATGAGTATCGATTCGATATAATTCCTCTGATACCAGTATGGATACTTTGATGATAACGCAACATCCCTAGGCGGTCTGCCCAGTTCTTGTCCAGCCAATACTACTGCACAAAGCTAGGTCCCCTGTTTGACACCATTTCAAATACTTACTGATCATCTGCCGAAACTAAAACCAAGCTCAGATCGATAAAGGATCTTAAAGATAATAAGCGGAGAAATATAAAGCAAGAAGATATAACACCAACAATATTAAATTATATTAATAAAAATAAATAACATGAAATATTCTGTGATTTCTAAGAAAGGCGAGTATTTCTTCTATACAATATTACATGAACAGAAATAATTATTATATTATACGCCTATTGTTAAGACTGTAATGTTTTTTATATTAAAAAGCAGAACATTCTGTCATTTTTATTATAACATAGTTCCAGGAATCTTACATATAAACATATATCGGGATTTCGCCCTCTCTGAAAAGCATTCTGAACTAGAAAACATGTAAGTGTTTTGCCTGTCGAGAGGCAGATAGCAGCAAAGTCAAGTAGATGGGCACAGTGTTTAAGTTGGAAATTTTACTATTTAAATACATTAAAGACTTAATCTGGCATTAAATTTATGTCATTAAAAATGTAAACCTTTAAAATGCGATCACAATTTCCATTTCAATTTTACCATTTAAATATATTAAAGACAAAATCTGGCCTTAAATGTATGTCATTAAAAATGCAAACGTTTAAAATGCGACCACAATTTCCATCCAAATTTCTTCATTGAGTACGTCAAGTGGCTCGGTTTCTGGATTTTTGGAAACATCGTGTTCTTATAGCGGGCGTAGCGACAGCTCATAAACATACGTCCCAGAGGGGCTTATTCAAAGTGATTCGTTTCGTTACAAAAATATTCTTGATTACTCGCATTTTCGTTTACCAACGAAATGAGCTGCTCTAAGCGCATTCTAGTGTTCGTTTGACGTCACTATGTTCATTAAGAAACTAGAAACGATAACGAATTCCTTCGGGCCTTCGTTACCGAGCTTTATTACAAAAACTCGGCTGGTGTGAGTAACAGATTGTTTTTTTTTTTTTTGTGACTGTGAAAGAAGAAAATCGTGAAGTAATATTGTTTCATGCATGACAAGAACATAAAAATATATTTCAGAAATAAATCTTTAAAAGCACCATTTAACATTTCTGTTTTAATTTGTGAATTATGTAAGCGGCAGGCTAGGCTGGCTATTGTGAGCGAATTTATTATATTATTACAGTTGTTTATAATGAAATAAGAGAACATAAACGATGATTTATTCAAAAAATTTCCTTTGAGCAATGTCGTTCGTAAATAAATTGATAGGAAGTGCTAAACTGTAAATAATTCTTGGTGGTTTACAACAAAATTACTTTCTCTTGAAAATAATTGATTGGAAATTCATATATTGATATTAATATAATCCAAAAGAAACACGACAGCATCTAGTTTGTTGTCCATCGCTTATTTTATAATCTTGGTATTATTAATATCAGAGGAAACTGCTTGTTCTTAAATAGCTTACAACGAAACAGAAAGATGGTCATTAAACTCCGTGCATGTAACAACCAAAGTTCGGTCTACTCTCTCTTATGCGAGTCTGTTTCAACCACGGTCTAAGGAGGGGAGGTCTGCACACTCCCTATCCCAGCCAGTATACATAAATGGTTCACTTAAGGCGTAATTATAAACAACATCCGGCGATCAGACGGCAAGCTGTCCGCAGACATTCGTTCGGCGGCTTGCAGGTGATCCTTCACCCATCACACATTATAGTTGCCAACCAGCGGACTGCTAGACGAATGGGAGGTGGATGCCTCTCCACTACGAAATCTGCCAACGTAGCCAAGATTTTTATGGTCGAACCATGGTTGAACTATGCTCAATGCGTTGTTAGGAAAATACCCATGAAAATCGTGTCTGTTTTGTCGCATGTTTGCATACAAATTTTATTTTTGTTGTGTTGTGTTTGCTTGCACTTGGAATCTGTGTTGGTAACAATGTTTGATTTGATTTGACAAATATTCAGTTCGTCCGAGAGAGCATGTAGAATTTTAAATACTGCCAGCTAACTAATAAATATATGCGAAATTGCAATTTCTAAGATGTTGTTAACGAAATTTTATGAAAAAAATATATAATTATGAGATTTTTTGAAGGGATTTGTGAGGGAAGGCACTAATTAATTATTAGTAATACTTCACAAACAGCTCCAGTGCCTAACACAGTTTTTTGGTCAATTTATTCAAATCAGACCTTCCAAAAAATTGTGTACATACGTACTATTGTCGGCACATCAAACGAAACCCACGCCAACAGAACAATTGCTCTTTTGAGCTTCCAATTTAAATTAAAAACTTATCAGCTAATATATTGAAAACAATACAATCCATGATTAGATTTACAGGAAAAAACATGGAAAACCTGTTAACAGCTAAATTTAGTTGAACAGCAATTGGAAACTTACAATCTATAATATTTACACTTTATGCACATCTTAAACACTAATTACCATTAACATGAACTATCCACGGAAACAGAAGTATTTACAGTCATACTTACAAACATATTTACAATAAACAACTATATACATTACACAGGAGAACGAACACTGAATATGTACAGAAACTTAAGTCTAGCTTAATATTTAGATGAGTGATTATGTACATCAAGGCATGAAACGCACAAGTGATCTATATACAATGAATGTGGGTGATTGAACTTAAAATGGAAGTGAAAAGGGCGATATCAATTATATACAATATAGAGAAGAAAAATCAATGATTATGTACAGATAATGGAAGATAATGAGAAGGCGTTTTCATATTTGACCGTGGCACTTACAATTCGGCAACATCGTCACGGCTCCTACGTGATTAGTGTGCAGGCAGTTAACACGTGTCTAAAAGTAAAACAGCCAATCAAGATAAGTAAAGGCTGTACAGTGTTTTCAAATATAACTGGTCTTAAAATATTTTCGCGAAATTTCATTACCCCTAGGTATAAGCAACATACATATTTTCTCACTGTTTTTTATTCAGGTCGATAATAAATTTAATACTTTAATTTATAGATGAAATATAATTAAACTTTCAATATTACTGAAAAATATTTTTAAGTTTTTATGTCAAGGTGAGTATAAAACGCTTGTGATACATTACATAATAAAGAGACAACCAGACACGTCATACGTGTGGTGATTTTTCAAAGGTTTTATTTAAAAAAAGTAAATAATCAGTTAATATGTGTACAAAATACATTTAGTTTCCCTGTTTATTATCATAAATTAATTATTCCAGTGTATTAGAATTGTTAAGATGTTGCGATGTTGAGGTACATTTGACGCAGGATTTGGTGGAGTGCTTGTGAATTCACAAGCGCACAGCGGAGTCAGTGTTGACGATATTCGCTCTTTCCAAAGGAAAGAAGCCTTTTCCAAGCCGCCGGTCGCGAATCTAGAGAGCAACCGGCCGTATGTTACGTAGTCTCGTGGTTCGCGCACGTCGACACTGGAAGAAGATGCCAACGTTATGCGGTGGGCTTGAAAGGAGATTACGCTATATACGAAACGAATGTCATGTAAACAATTGTAACGTTTAACTTGTAACAGGATATGCGTGAAATGCTAGGTAAATATTTTCACAACTACAACCTGGTCCAAAATTTGAACATTACGACTTTGCCGCAGTACACAACAATTGGCGACAGTATTGGTGACGTGCCAGTTCTGGAGCATCCTCTCCCTTATCGACATCGGCTGTATGTGATTAACCTGGCAGAGGTCTTGCTCAAGATAGGAAAACCTGCTGGGGAAACCCTTATCGACACCCCTTCGCGGTTTCAAACAAATGAACCACCCAATGTCAATAAGGGCGACCCAGTAGGTTTTCCTATCTTGAGCGAGACCTCTCCCAGGTTAATCACATACAGCCGATGTCGATAATGGAGAGAGAATGCGCCAGAACTGGTACGCTACCACTACTGGTGATGACTCGTAATTATGAGCACGTTATTCTGTTATCAGCACTTCCGATGCCCAATCAAGTCTGCGAATCCCGTTTAGTACGTCAGTATCTTTAGAATCACTACGTACTAACTTTAAGTACAGAGCTTTTGTATATTCGGTAGTGAGTACAATATTTTTGGTCCAGGCAAGCTATGTTTGTTGCTAACGGACAGCATTGACAACATCTGAAGATGACAGAAAACAGTTTTCGAGAAATATTTTAATTTACATCCGGTTATTTAGGTATAGTCAATTCATGGCTACTTGAAACTTTTCTGAAGCCCTGCTTAAGTTATACTTCAAGGATATTCCTCAGCATCACGCAAAATGAACTTAACCAAGATTGTCAAATTGCACCACAGGAACAACACATCAAATTAGTGCGCACCCAGTTTTATAATACTTTGCTCTTGAACTCTTTCTTACTATGCCCTACCGACACATTTGTTTTATCCATATTTTACTCATATTAAATAATAATTAAAGATTATAATTTATATATAAAATGTGTGTTAAAGTTCGATATTATCAAAAATGTGATACTTTTCTGTTTACAGGTGTATAAAACGCTTATGAAACATAATATATTTAGGAAACAATCAAACACATAATACATGTGGTGATTTTCCACTTTTTTAATCCAAACAATTTGAATAAAGAGACGTATGGTTAGTAACATGAAAATTCCGCGGGTTCAGCAACCGGCAGACTCACGTAGAAAAATGTTTTGTAGGAAAATCACCCTGCAAAACTTTTTTGTAGTAATTACAAAATAGTGGTTTGGTTGTCCTAAAAGTTAAGGGGCAATAACAAAATAATTTTGCGCCCAACATAAAAAATAATTGGCTAGGTGAATACCAACCATACATTTTTAAAGTGATGTGAGTGAAGAGATTTGAGCGGCTTTTAACACAGATGTCTTGAGAACCGATGAAGGTAAAGCGAGGTGAGTACAGAGCGCCGCCGGAATGAAAGGGCTGGGGAAACGGGAGATCCCCGAGAAAACCCGCCGATTAGCGGCATCGTCTGGCACGATTCCCACATCCAAGGAGATCGCCGGGTTATCGAACCCGGTTTGCGTAGGTGGGAGGCGAGTAGTCTAACCACGACACCACTACGGCCCCTGAATTCTTAAAAGTTATCTACAAGCATTTGTATACTCGAGTCCCAGGTTTGTATACATTGTCTGCCGATATGGCACGTGGCTAGCATGACCCAAACCACTTAGCATGAGGTTCATTCATTATGTTTACTGACACCTGTTGCTGACTCAGTATGGTCCAGGTCGTGTCTTGCGAACTGCGATCTATCAAGAAAAAGTACTGAAAAATACAAGTTTTTGAATTATACTTAGTCCCCTAGCGATCTAGCGAATTTTCCGGGTTATTTGATATTGTAAGCAATCAATTTTGAAACAAGTGATTCAATAGTCGACATTGGAGACACTATAAAATAATATTTTATTTTCCACTTTGTAATTGAGCGGATCAGTGAAACGCACAGACAACTGGAGGTTTGGACAAGTGTACTCCGCTGTAAAGCTGGATAAACTACTGAATAAACTTATGATATTGGGTCTCTGGGGATGGCATATATATCGGTAGGGGCACCCGAATTTCGCGAAAATATTACCGCGCATGCTAGATTTCAATACGATACGGGCGTGCCAGTAGTTTTGTTATGCTTATTGGCGGCGTGTCTTTGTGACAAGACAGTTCCCTACTTGACTGGACAATCATAATTGAACAACTCCCATAGTGTACGGACATCCGTGATTCGCTGGTAGGCAGGCACCTAAGACCCGTTATTAGTGAACCGTCCAATTACGAGAGTGGATCTGTGCTATAGTGTTATGATATACAACTGGCCTTGAATTCTTTTCGCGAAACTCGAGTACACAGACATGAAATATCGTGACAGTTAATTCGAGGATTCTGGTTCGCTGATTGACCGCGCGGAGCTCTGGGAAAGGGCCGCTTTGTATCTGATTGGCAACGGCGTGCTGCCGAAGGTCCACTGTTGGCTGGGCTGGCCGGTTGGCGAGTAGAGACCACGCGCTGATTGGCGGACAGCGTCTCGACATGTGGTTGACCAGCGACGCCAACTTCCTGGCACGTGCAGTTGGAGGTCGCGTCATAAGCGGCTGTCTCTCCTCTCAATATTAAACTACTGTATACACTCTACATTTTTTTTTTTTTGCAAATTTTAAGAAGAATTTGTTTGTACTTTTGTAAAAATACAACGATATTCCTTGTAAAACTAGTTATTTGTAAAGTTACAAGAGGTGTGTTTGTAATCAAACTTAAGAAAGCTTTGCAGTCAACTAAAATCGCGGTTTTATTCGGGAATGGTAAGTTGCAGGCAAATTACGTTGTGTGATAATGTCTTTACGTGAATCAAGTGAAAGTGTGCACGAACAACAAACTATAGTTAAATGAACGTTAAAAAAAAATGTGGACTGTTCGTCATAAATTCTAATAAAAAGATCCACTAAGTATATAAGATGAGTTTGTTTAGGGGTAAAATGCGGAGTCTACAAACACGAGGGCGTGAGTTCTAAATTCGGTGCATCAATTTTTTCCCAAATAGTTGTGAGTAATTTTTTTTGACAATTGTATAAATAAGTTGATTTTAGGAGTACGGTAAAATAAATAATTTAAATTTCATTATTTACCAATGCAAGTTGAAATACAAGCGTGTACTTCGTAATGTTACAAACATATAATTTGTAATTTTTTTACAAGAAAAAACCTTTGCAGTTATACAAAGAACGACTTTGGCAACTGATTTCCAAGAATTTTTTTTTGTGTAAAAGTTAAAAAAAAATTTTATTGCACTTCCACCATCCACGGTGTCTCAGCTTACACCGACCTATTTCAATTTTCAGTCATTCGTAGTGATTTTCGCGAAAAGATTTCCACGCAAGCTAACCTTCAACCCGTTTCTCCCGCCCTTGCATTCCGACGCTGCTCCATTCTCACCTCACTGATCGAATCTCAAAACCCCGATGTTAAGAGCCACCCAACCCCCCCCCCCCTTTTTTTGTCATTCGGTTATTGGTGGCGTGTTTTAGTGAGAGTGCGTACTTCTACCTGGCAGCGCCAATCAGAACTAACTTACTCCTACAATGAACGCTCGTGATTCGCGGGCACGACAACCAAGACACGTGATTATTAGAATCGCCCAATCGCGAAAGTATATCTGTATCGAAGTATTTCGGCGTGCAACCAGTCGTGGAATTTTTTTTTCTCTCAAACATCAGGTGTCGCTAGTTATTCGCTTTAATTTCCGGGGAATCAGATTCGCAGCGCGCATCAGATAGCTGGGGAGGAGAGGAGGGGGGAATGAGGAGGTTGGCCGGCTGACGACGTGGCGGGGCGAATCACTCGCCTGTTATCTTGAAGCGGATGCTGGGGTTGACATGTTTGCTCTGTGATAAACACGTGTGTTCTCCACCCTCTGCAGCGATCGCGCCATTACACCCTCCCTCTCCTTGGCTCGACCATCTTTCGCACACAGCCGGGAATACGATATTACTAGACACATGAAAAATTCGCGAGCTCAGTGACCTGCAGGCTAGACTCTACAGTCTTATGTACAGATATGCCGATGTCAACTGCACATTGGTTGTCTGCTGTCACAGTGGAAGGCGACTATTGGTCCAGCGTTCTCCAGGAGGTGTCAAACACCGTGTGGACCAATAGCTGAAGTTATGTAAACACACGAGTTTTGAATTATATACTGTCCTAAAATTAATCCACGAATTTTTCAGGTCTGTAGCTATTACACTCGGTACTTGATTGGAACTTAAGTCTTCAATTGCCACGCTCACCGAGGCATAACGCTCGTGTCACAGAACAGTTAAGGTCATATTTCACATTTTATTTTATTTGTTTATCTGGAAGAGCTTTCGAGAAGTGCCCCCTTAATGCAGTTATTAGTTGTCACATCATTATAGTTTTCAAAATATAACACTCGAAAGTCTCAGTTTCCCGAATTCTGCAGCATTTGCTCCTAGATATTTTTTTTCCCCAATAAAATGGCATTTAGTGCAATATGCATAGGGTGCAGAACGTACTGATTCAGTATGAGTACGATTTATGAACAGGTGGGAGAGTATTGGAACTATGAAGTTTTTGAAAATAGAGGTCAGACTTGTTGAAAATATATTTTTGTTCGTTCAAGTGAAACTGTTAACATTCATTTAATAAATAGTTTAAACCACAAACTGTAGAGGAAAAGTTGTTTTTGTTCCTTTCGTAGTTTGTAACACAAATGCAGTCTGCAGCGCTTAGACTCTAATTCATCACTTTGAACCTGCCTATAGCACTCTTGTGTCGGAATTTGAGCGTTGTATTTTGATAACTATAATTATTTGACAACTAACAACTGCATTAGGAGGCATATTTCGAATCCTCTCTCAGATAACCAAATTTAAAAAAAAGAAGAGAAATATGACCTTAGGAACCGCTACATCTCTTTGGCATAAATTATTCATTTTCGTGTCGCAATTTCGGTTTCAAAATAACAATTGACAATGTTTTACTGTAGAAATTTACATTTTTCGAGTTGTTTTATATTTCTGTGCTTAATTTCCTCGGTGTGTTACTTGCTAGTTTCAAAAAGTCAAGAACATGTTACTAATATTTTATCAATAGGTTTCTGCCATTTTTTCACCAGCAAATAATACACTGTGAAAATTAGACTAAAAAATATTAAGAAATCCCGAAATGAAAATTTTTATATAACCACACCTATTCAATCACTTATCTAAAACTATGTAGAACACATTATTTCCTACATTGTTGAAAAACTAAATTATAATTTTTGTATTTCACACGTAATTTATATTTTGTTTATGATTTTAATATTTTATACTTAGTTTCACTTTTTTTATTAGTGTGTCTGATGGCAAAAATTGGTGTATTTTCATACGTGTGGTTAGTTAATTTTTTTTATTGTATTAATATTTTTTTAAAAATATTATGGTCGCATGTTTCAGGTTTCATATTGTCGCTGTTTCGAGACGTGTTACGCTTTGCAATTAGGGCATTAAAATCATTGGGGTGACATTTTTTGAATGGGTTTAAGTTTGGAGCCACACGATTGGCCTTAAGGTAGGCTAACTTAGTATGCTAGTGAGCAGTCATCTCTACGTCACCGCATGGGCAAGCCGACGGCAGGCCGCACGCCCAAGTGGCCAGTGATGTAGACTTTTTAAATTAGCTTGGATAGGGAGTCCGAACATCGCCCTGATTTTGATTCTTTTATGAGTTAGTTGGATATGCTCGGCCGAGGTCAAGAAGCGAGGGAGCGATACGGGCGACACTAACACGCACGTCTAGTGCCTCATCGCTCCTACGCGCAAGGCGTGCAGTGTTTCCGTCGTGACGATGTACTATGCAAATTAGAGTCGCGATTACACGCGATGAAAGCCCACAGATAAAACTACGTCCATATCTTTGTAGTTTTGTCTTGCTGGTTAAGGAAACTTCACGGGCAAGCTTTAAAAATGCGATATTTAACCATCTTCACGATTTTTTTTTCTCCAAGAATATTACAAATATGACAAAAGTAAAATAATAGGGACATAAATGATTGTTTTTATCTTCTCTGACAAAAAGTCGTATTTGCAGAACATTTTATTTACCGAGATACGTGTATTCGCGCAAACAACTATTTCACAAAAATGCCAGCAGGAAGAAATGTATTTTTGCGAGGATGATAAGACAGCCCGAGTGAGCCCCCTTCGTGATTAGCTGGTCAGGAGTTAGATGCTAGCTTTAGACGACCGTTGGTACCGTAAGCCGCGAGCTTACGGGTTGAAACTGACTTCCCTGTCTGCTAATTTTATCCTGCTGCGGGGGAGGCCCGCATACGTCGAGTTCCTGAAAACAAAGCAGAATCTACAAGCTTCGTCTACTTCAGCTAAGACAGAGTTATTGATTTTAATAAAGTTTCCCAGTGACACGTAATTTTGCGTCCTTCTAACTGTTATAAAAGCTTTGGACAGCCGCCATTTTATTTTTACATAAGGGCACGCTTTCCCAGTATAATTACCATGGCGAACCTGAGATTGATTTTTGTGCCACCACTGGCTAGGATTGTAATATCTAATTATTCTGTCTCGTTGGCCAATCGAACAAACTCTCATACGAGTCACACTTCACCTTACATGATTAAAAAAAGCCGTAATATAACAAATATTGAGAAATAACTGACCATGATTGCACCACCAAATTCATAAATGCATAGCTGATACACAACCTATGAAGCTCTTGAACTTGCAGCTTCCATTCTAAATTCACAAATATCAACACAGTCAAGTTGAAAAGGCACCATGAATGAACGCTACCATTCTGAGCAATACTAAAGAGTGGCTGACCTTTACACCGAAACTGATAATTATTTTTACTGGAAACTATTTTTCGACACATTGTTGCTCGTTAGTCCAGAGCACAGGGAAAATCACAAACATTGTCAAGCACAAACAAATATGTAACAGAATTTATGGTAATTTCTTGCAGTCAAAAAAAGTAACAACTTTCACACCAGGGAACTTTGTAAACCTACGAAATTTTGTAAGTGCATGCACAGAATTTAAGTGTTGCGAAATTTAACTAATTAATTAATTAATTTACAATCAAATCCCCCCAACGATCCAATGATGAGCAGGAGCTCTGGGATAAAGCATTAGTCAAAAATGTCAACAAACATATACCTACACAAAACATTTGTAAATATTTATTATGGCTATCTTTTGGAGTATGACATAATAGCATGAAAATATGAAAAATAAATTAGTTTAAGGGAGGATGTATTTAGACTATATGTTAAATCACGTAAAGCATAACACGCTGCGGTTAGTTTCGGGACTATGTTATCAATGCGAGTATTCCCATAACTATATGTTAAATCATGTAAAGCATAACACGCTGCGGTTAGTTTCGGGACTATGTTATCAATGCGAGTATTCCCATAACTATATGTTAAATCATGTAAAGCATAACACGCTGCGGTTAGTTTCGGGACTATGTTATCAATGCGAGTATTCCCATTACTACAACTGTCAACTTGTAAGCCTAGAATTTTTTAGGCTGGCTTTCTTTCAAATAATAGTTTCTATATTTTACTAAAAGGGCATAGTCCTGTTGTTTTTATGTGAGGTATTTCACAAAAACTATTTGATCCCAGTTTAAAGAAAGATTATTTGCTGTATACCATTTATCTAGATATGAATAGTCTCATTCAATGCCACCTAAGTGCTGTCGGATTCTCCTCTTTACATAAAAATGAAGTAGTTATCATCCACAATAACTAGAATTTATAAATACTGATAATTTATACATAGCATATTAAAATTAAATAAATATAATAGAGGTCCAAGGATGGAAACTTCGTGAACAATGTTTGATTACACCTTTTTTTTTTTTTTTTTTTTGAGAATTGTATTTATGCCATCTGAATTTATTGCAACCTGCTGATATCTATGAGACAAGTAAGATGTAAACCATAATAAAGTACGTGCCTCCTCGGAGGGAATTCAGTGAGTAAAAATCAGTTCAGTGGAAAATGGTTGTTTTAATTTCACTGCCGGCCGCTTCACAGCCGCATAACTGTTTTGGGTCTTCTACCCACTACTGTACCGCAACCTCGTGACAACATCTGAACTTATTGTGTGTGTCTGGCATGTGAGACGGCCATTCAACAGTCTCACTCAACGTTTAGTGGTACACGAGAGGGCCAACACTCTCTTTAGATAGGCATGACAGGTTTATTGCATCTTTACAACGACGTCACCTCATCGCGGGGTGAACTGAGGAGATCCACGTGGGCGAACAGCCCACACTCTGATTGAGTCTCTCGTGCTCTCGCAACACTACAAGTACAGTAGAATGTCGACTATCCGGACTAATAGAGACCAAAGGTAATTCGGATAATCAAATATTCGGATAGGATAATCGACTTCCTACTGTATTCTAAAACCTGGTATCGTCGGTAAAACCTCCCTTCTCCCCCTCCCTCCTGAGACCACGACATCCCGTCAATATGTTTAACTTCTTGATCTGTGGTGGGGAACATAAATATAGTGTCATAATTGGCTTCTTGTAGGCATCAGTTGTGATATTGCATTTGACACTGGTTCGGTATTGTTTGAGTGTAACATGTGTCAAGTACAGTAAATAGTCGTATTGAGTAAATACGTATACATAACACACATTTACTGGTGAACGAAAACTGATCTGCCTCACAAGACCTGCACGTGGCCGCAGCTGCAAAACAAGTCAAAATGGCGCAAGTTGACGAAGGGCTGTTGTTAACACGGTGGGTGACACAACTACAAAAGTAAGGTCACAAACGTTAAACGACTATGGCACACAAACATTATCATAACAAACGTAGGTCACCCTCCGTGAGGCGATTCGTGTGCAACACATACGGCCAGCTGGATCTGACCAACTGGGCCACACTTTGAATGGAACAATCCAGTTAAAACAAACACTGAAACAAATCTCACGTAATGCACTGACTTGCTACATTCGTGAACACTCGTTAATTCCTATAACGCATTGTACAATAGGCAGTCTGCTCAAATACGTGGTGCCTTATGTGCTGATTCTAACATTTGTCACACACTTTCTGACATAATTACTGAGTTTTCTCTGAATGACAAAGAGACATTGCACTGACTAGTGCATTCCGTTAGCGAATGGAACACAGGACCTGATCATGTATGAACGTTTCTGTCAAGCATGCATGAATATAGGGCACGGGAATACTAGCACTAGATATAAGATTACTGTGAATTGAGTCTGACTGACACGATATCAAAATAAACTACTCTCTCACATTCATTATACTGTAAACAGGTACAGAACTGTGATAGATCGTCTGACTATAACAACAAATACCAAAGTACAAGAATGGCGTCTCGCTGGTGAATACTGTCTCACCCGTATAAGGATGTAGTAGCCCTTGCCACCCCCACTGAAAAAAAAAAACACTATTAAAATGGCATAAAAACAGTTTTGTGTTCTGTTTTTAAATTGTTTCTTAACTTTTCATATTGACAGAATCATGTTCACGTACGATTGCCCATACTGCTAGATATGAGTTTTTGTCTGTCATATATTATCCATAATGCTTTTAGAATGTTGTCAAACTGTAAGTTCTGTTCCATATTATTCAAACTTTCAGAATATACCTACTGTTCATTCATTATCAACTTGACAAAACAAACATCTATGTCCTAAATTTAACATCATACTGACCAGAGTGTTTTTATACTGTGCTGAAAGTATTATCACACAATAAAATCTCTTGCTATCCTGGACAGTTCTATAAACACACTGCTACATAGTACTTTTATACTGTGCTGAAAGTATTATCACACAGTAAAATCTCTTGCTATCCTGGACAGTTCTACAAACACACTGCTACATAATACTTTTATACTGTGCTGAAAGTATTATCACACAGTAAAATCTCTTGCTATCCTGGACAGTTCTACAAACACACTGCTACATAATACTTTTATACTGTCAAGTAATTTCATTATTTGGTACAAACAGCATCAGTACATGTGATGATCACGGAGATGGTATACTTTATTAGAGTTTTTAGGAACTAAAAAGCAGGTTTGGTGTGTAAGGACGACTACTTTTAGTGTACTTGTATTTAACATGATTCAGATCCTAATGATGATAATCTTAACGTATTTAACTTTGAAAAGTTGTAGCTTATGAAATCTCCACTTTTGTATGTTGTGGATCAAGATTTGGATAAAACACAATTTTATGAACTGAATAGTCAGCCCAGAACCTGAATTTTGTTTAAAATTGTTGGTTTGAGATTGTATGATCTAAATTATAGTGGTATATTAGATCTTAGTTAAAAATTTGTAGGCCAATATCACACGTTATTTATTTTAGTTCTGTATATTATTTTATTAAACTACTTGGATGCTGTAGATTCAACTCTTACAAATTGTTGAGGAATATCCTTCTTGTTCTACACATTTGCTAACATTTGGTATATTTTTCGTTGTGTTTGGAAGATAAAAGTGAATTTCCATCAAAAGTGGTAGGCATAATTTGAAGTCTACGATACCTACGGAAACCATTTTCCATAACCATCGTAGGTCTACCACTAGCCATGAACTCCCTAAAATCTTGAACTTAAGTGATATTTCACAATTACTTTTATAATATTTTTCTAATGTGTTTTACTTGTGCTTATGGACATGGTTAGCAAATCCTAATAGTAATTTCAAGACATTAATGGAAAATAACATGCAAATTATGTATCCCATAAGAAACCTGTTGGTGCAATGTTTCCACAGCAGGTATCTGCAGGATTTTTTTTTTTTTCATTGTGGGGACTAAAGAAAATATTTTGGTGAAAAATCCACATTTCAAGTTTTAACAATTAGATTCAAGATTGCCATATTTAACAATGACATTTTGGATTTTGCGAATGGCTGCAAGAGGTCCCCGCCTCCTGACGTCAGTGTCACGTGACTGCGATGTGTGGGCACAAAGCATGCTCACTGAACGCTGCCGTACAGTCAGTACATAAATTGGTAACTTCTTGCCTGATTTAGATTGAGTAATAGTATAACACTGAGTTTTTAAACGTAGTAATATTTCATTGTATTATAATTATGTCCATGTTTACATAATCAAAACTATTTACACTGCGAAATAAACATTTGCCTGGCCAATCAAGACATGTGAAAGTTGCATGTTGTCTTATATGCAGGTATGTTTATACATATCAGGATTTGCATTATAGAACTGTGCCAAATTGCAGCGGATTTTGCCATAAATAAATAAATGCAGTTCCTAAGGTTTCGTATTACTTTATCAAATAGAAATGAAACTTTTACACAACAATAGTTTTAACTGTTATGCAAAAAATACCTGTACAGATGTAATGTACATGCACACAACATGCGGATATATACTTTAAGGTGTGTAAAAAACAAAACATCCAGACCAACAACACCACTAGTGGGATAAGAGGTCTAGGATTTAAGGAGAATTCAAAACTGGAAAGCGACCGCGGTGGTGGATCATTGCATGAACTGGGGCCACGGTGGTTTAGTGGTCAGACTACTTGCCCCCTCCTAAGGTAAGTTGGGTTCTATTCCCGGCGGGGTCACTCCCGGATTTTTGCAAGTAGGAATTGTGCTGGCCGGCGGGTTTTCTCTGAAATTTCCCTAATCCCTTTCCCTTGCATTCTGGCACTGATCCATTCTCATCGGCTCTTGAGGCTACAATGCTAAGAGTCACCTAAATCTCTCCACTCCAGTGCATAAACTCTTGTCTGCGGTAGACTAAATACACACGTTGTAAATTTTCTGTCCAGTGTCTTGCGTTTTAGAATAAATATCTATTCTTTTTGTGTAACATCAGTGATTTTTATATAGGTTTCCGAAAATTTCAATTTCCATATTATCTAAGGTTGTCAAATAAAAACAGAAAAAAATATAAATTTGGTTTTTGCCTAAGTTTCCTGTGTTATTTTAAGTATTTTCATTTCTGAAAACCATTCTGTTGCAATGAAGAACTTGCCAGTTGAGGTGTGACTACATACAAGATCAGCGCTGAGAGTATCCAGTGCCTTGAGGCATTGCTGTAAATAGCAACACACCGCATGTTGAAAAGCGGCATCAGCAACTGTGATGGCGTCTCACCTTGGCAAGTGTGAGATACTAGACTTTCATTAGGCGGTTGGAAACCTACTGACCACCTAAATAGGCCCAGGTACTGTTGATACAACAGTCAGCTGTGTCTTATGAAATACTGACATGTAGCAGGACGTCGACTGCCAAGTGAGGACATGCAGGAGAGCCATTCACGTTAGCAATCAATGTATTTGACTTGCGCAACAATCAGCTTTGTATCCTATGGTGTATAGTATTTCCTTGGAGATGTGTGCAAGTAGGTCACCATACATCACACACAACATGAGCACACATGGGGTCAAATATGTAGCATTTATACAACGAGCCATGTACATAAAAACAGTTTTAGTGTAGCTGCCCTGCTATCAAAATGTAGACCAATGTAATAGTTAAAAACTGTAAACACTTTTGTAGCATATAACATGTTAAAAACAAAAATAATTCTTTACATTCTGCATAATCCAACTCTACTGGGTTATGCACACATCTGTGATCAGTAACACATACTCCAAAATGTTTTTATTAAATTTAGTTGGAGTCCGCGCATTGTAATTCCATCCCAATATTTGCAGTAAGAATGATGATATTTAAAGAGACAGGCCGGTATTTTTTTCTTTGTAAGGACATTATACTATTACGTGACTTACTTCCCTGCTTTAAGATTTAAAAAAAAATTCAAATTGAAAATGTTAGAAACCTGCTTGTCAATGTAAAGTACTTTTTTTTCCTTCCACAAACAAGGAATCATTGAGGCACTTTGGCGTATGTTTTTCTTGCCTCTTTTGGATTGTTGTACTTACAGAAAAAACATTAATTCAGTAAAATCTGACATTGTTTTCAAATTTTTGGCTGCGCTTCAAATTTCAGTAGCGTATGTGTTGCTGTTCCATTGTCTTGTTAAATGCATAGTAGTTTTTACTGCTTAACGATATTGTATCAGCTAGTGTTTTGTGTTAGGCAAAGTGGTAGCATGGAATTATATTTGTATTTTAAAAAATTATTTCAAGTTTGCCAGTTATGTAAATGTCATGTTACAGAAATTTTACTTAAGACGAGTTTATATTTTTGCGTATTTCTAATGTACGTAAGTTGGAACATTTGTTCCCCCGCTACTCTAGAGCTGTGTTGGAGTTCACTAGGTAATTTAATGGGCTATAGTTTATCGCTAAAAGGTACATCATATTTACGTTAAAACGTAATATTACAACACAACTCTTTGCATTAGCTAATTTATTCTTATTCATTGTCACACAAAAAAAAAATCACAATTTTAAAAATAAAAAACACGAAATTCCGCTAATTACGACTCGTTTGATACTTGCTAGCCTATGCATGTATTCATTCGGAATAAACACGATTGTTTACGTTAAATATGGAATACTACAACACAAAAATCATTGCATTACACAAATTTAATCTTCTTTAAATTGTTACGCAAAAATTACTACAATTTAAGAAATATAAAACGCGAGAATGCGTTAATTTTAACACGCATAACACTTGCTGTGCATGTATGCTTATGGGAGAAACCGGATTGTTTTGGGTCACGCAACGAGTATATACACCTATAAGGTCACGTTTCTACTATTACTACATCGAGCTTGCGTACGCAAATCAACGGCAAGTGTCCAGACCTATCTTTATGACAGAGGCTGTGAACGTTTGTAGAGTGAAGGTAAACAAAAACGTGAACAACTGATCCAAGCATGTTTCAAGCATAACCTTTAGCTTTCCTCGTAATAAATTTGCTGTTTGTCGGGCATTAATGGCAAATCACCTCGTAAACCCCTGCAAGGCCATACCTTATAAAAAGTCACTCTTACAATGTTTACTCCCCAAAACCAGCAGATTTCAGGTCTAATCTTAGACAATAGTGTCTCAAAGACACTACTTGTCACGCGAAAAAAGTTTCTGAACCCAGCATCACATCTATAGTCGAGATTTAAACTGTCTACATCATCTAATAACAGGTCTTTGATCAAATCACTTCCACTGTAGTTTTCAGTAAAGAAAAAAATTACAATTAAAGGGAAAAACAGATTACATTTCAAGAAAAATGAAAAATCCACTCAGTCCATTGGAGAACTTTTACATTCAGAAGTGGACCTGTCAAGACAGCGACTAAAGAAGGTGAGCGACATTTCCAAGTCGTTGTTGATGAATTTTCTCACTTCACTACTGTGTATTTGCTGAAAACTAAAAGTGAAGCCGAACAAAACTTGATGAACGCCATCAAGGTGGTGAAGACCCAACATGGAGTAAAAATTAAAATAATCAGACTGACAATGGTGGCGAATTCAGCTCAAACTCATTCAAAAAATTCTGTGCTGATAAAGAGACCATTATTGAGCACACCATACACTCTTCAACAAAACTCTAAGGCGGAGAGGAAGAACCTAACGCTGATGAACAATGTTAAGACAAAGTTTGCAGAGACAGACCTACCCCGCACCCTCTGGGGAAAAGTAGTATGTGCATCTGCCTACGAGCTAAATAGATCACCGACAAATGCCCTACGTATACATCTGGGTAGCTTTAAGAAACCTTGAAAAATTAATTGGAGCGAAGTTTAATTTCTGATGGGAAAGAATATGGAGGTGACATAGCAAGTTTGTTGTGCAAAACAGGACTCCAGCCTCAGTATGGTTTGTTGGAAATGACTTGTCCAAACCAAGGGTATTTGGCTGACAGGCTTATATGCTGAAGGTATCAACATTGAGGAAGAGAATGAACACTTAAACTTAAAATATAGTACAGAAGCAAAAACTGACACAGAAGAGAATGGAACCAAAGTGACCAAACATGGTACACCACAACAGTCCAACGAAGAAAGCAACAAGGAATTTATTGGATTTCAAGACCCAGACAAAGAAAATAACGAAAGGAACAAACCAAATAGAACTCTCAAGAAGCCTTCTCATCTACAAGAATATGAATTGTACATGGCATAATTCTTATGTGCTGAAGAACCACAAGACTATGAGGAGAGGATGCCATAAAACTTGGCAATGGATTGGAAGAAGCAATAGAAAGTGAAATAAAAATCCTTGAACTATGGTAATGGAGGTCTGCCCAGTTATTTTCCCGCTAATACTATTGCCCAAAACTAAGTCCCTTGTGTCACACCATCTCTATTGATTACTGATCCTCTGCTGAAACTAAAACCAAGCTCAGATCCAGGGCCCAGTCACTACATAGAGCTTTCGCTTCTGTTATCGAGCACTAAAAATTCCGTTTGTACCAACATTGAAAAGTAATTCAATTGTAATATAATTTATTCATCGGATTGGCGATCAAGCATAGTAATCCTTTTTTTACATTTAAGAGCAAATCAACTTTATCGTACACACGTTAAGCATTAAGGAAACAATTTAATAAATGTTTTCAATTGTCTATGTTGTAATTATTCCATAAAGTTGTTTACATCTTTACAAGCTTCGTACGTCAATTGGATTGAATTCCTATCACCCAATTATGAAATGGGGAAAATGAAAAGGCAATGTGTAACAAGATGTTGAGTCCATCGCTGTGAAAATTCGAGGCCAAACACACTTGTGAAATACTTCACCTTTCCCAGCAATCTAAAAAGGCAAGTTTCTAAACTAATATTGTTGTTTTGACTGATATCTAAGTTTGGGCTAGTTATGTGGTTATGAACTTTCAATTATTTCTTATAATAATACATGCTTTGCCTAAATACTTGTCTTTTTTATTCAAATACTACAGTTAACTGTGAAAACAAACAAACTTGGTTGTGAAACTTAGGTTTCTGGATTACTGGGAAGAATCTCGGATAAAAATACCGCCCTGCAAAAAAAACAGAAAAATACAAACCAATTTAATTACCGTACATCAGTTTGGTAAATATTAATGCTAAAAACTCCCCACCACGCCCTCTAAAAATATATTTATCAAAATAATCTTATAAAATAGCCACGGCAAAATAGTGATTTATTTTTTATGTTGGTCACAAGAGAAGCCTTAGCGGCCCGGTCACAGAGAAGTAATAAGCAAAGAATTTGAGCCTGGCAGTAAAATATTTTTCCCCTTCCACACTCTTTGCTCACATCCAGAAAGGATCTTAAAACATAAAAGCCATTAAACTAACAGAACAATATCAAAACAAATATTCTATAAATAATATGTAAATAACTGTGCTTTCTTACAACCGGCGAGTATCTCTTTCATACAATATTACATGAACAGAAAGAACTATTATATTATATTGTTAACACTGTGATATTTGTATATTATAAGCAGAACATTCTGTCTTTTTTTTTTACATAGTTCCAATAAATCTTACATATAAACATATTTCAGGATTTCGCCCTCTCTGAATATCAATCTGAACTAGCAGCAAAGTCAAGTAGATGGGCCCAGTGTTTGTTAAGTTGGAAATTTTACCATTTAAACATATTAAAAACAAAATCTGGCAATAAATTTATGCCATTAAAAATGTAAACCTTTAAAATGCGATCACAATTTCCATTTCAATTTTACCATTTAAATATATTAAAGACAAAATCTGGCCTTAATGTATGTCATTAAAAATGCAAACGTTTAAAATGCGACCACAATTTCCATCCAAATTTCTTCATTGAGTACGTCAAGTGGCTCGGTTTCTGGATTTTTGGAAACATCGTGTTCTTATAGCGGGCGTAGCGACAGATCATAAACATACGTCCCAGAGGGGCTTATTCAAAGTGATTCGTTTCGTTACAAAAATATTCGTGATTACTCGCATTTTCGTTTACCAACGAAAGGAGCTACTCTAAGCGCATTCTAGTGTTCATTTGACGTCACTATGTTCATTAAGAAACTAGAAACGATAACGAATTCCTTCGGGCCTTCGTTACCGAGCTTTATTACAAAAACTTGGCTGATGTAAGATATTGTTTTTTTGTGACTGTGAAAGAAGAGAATCGTGAAGTAATGTTGCTTCATGCAGTACAAGAACATAAAAATATATTTACAGGAAAAAAAAAATTAAATCACCAAAAACCATTTTGTTGCAGCAGTGTAAGGTGGCTATTGTGAGGGTCGAGCTGGGCTGTCGTGGGATTAACATCGCGCACGTGTCTGTTCACTCTCCAGGACCTGGTCGCCCCTTGGGATCAGCGAAAGCGAGGTACTTCTGGGGAGTGTGGTGCGACCATGACAGCTCAAGTGCGGCGACCATCCCGCAAATAGACACGTTTCCAGGTGGTGTATCGGGAATCCCCAGGCTCTGGGGTGTCTGGGAATAATCTAATAACAGATCGTGGACCAACTGGCCGGCTCTACAGCGCCGTCGTCGTGGACGTCGGGAACCTGGGCAGCTCAGCACGAGACGGCGAAGCGCATCTGCTTGAGGCTGCCCAAAGATCAAGGCGATGAGAGGAATCTCGAGATGCCAAAGGGCGAAGTGTAGCGAACCCCACTGCTGGATTCGGAAGGTTGTCGACTGCGGATGCGTGAGGAATGAATTGGAATGCATCGAACCTCCGAAGCTCCCCGATGTCAACCTTCACAGCCGGGCCAGCGGATTCGCCTCCATCACTGGTAGCTCCTGGATGTCTCGCCGAGCACTTTTAAGTGCTCACCCCAGACCGACGGATATTTTGGAGGGGGAGAGGGTATCCCCCCATGCTATGCTCCCCACCTTCACCCATGGTGTGGGAGACCCTGATGTCGGCGCAGAGGAGAGAAGATGGCGTCGGTGCCATGACTGAGCTGTCCAGTTTTCCAACGCACTCGACGAGAAGCAGGGATGGGCCTGCATTAAATCGCTGCTGCCAATATTGCTGTGCTGGTTCGCCTACACAGGAATATTGACAGTAGTTAAGTCAAGGTTGCTCCATACCCACAGCCCCCGCTCCCTCTTCTTACAACACCTATTAAAATTTCACGGATTCCACACCTGCTGACTCCTAGCAACATTTTCATTAACGTTTCCCAAGTTTTTTAACTCTTTTAGGTACACTAAGGGAGACAGTCATGGCCTTAAACGGTGGCCATGGCTGCTCAATCCCTCCGCGCCATGATACATGTCTCCTCGCATACAACTTCCTCTCCTTTCAGGCGTAAGAGGCGCAGCCCTGAGATGCATGCAGGTCCCTCCTACCGCGGACGGACACCTAATACTTAGCAATAGGGTAGATTAATAAAAAAACACTATTGTGAGTGAATTTATCATATTATTACAGTTGTTTATAATGAAATAAGAGAACATGATCACTGATTTATTAAAAAAATTTCCTTTGGACAATGTAGTTTGTAAATTAATTGATAGGAAGTGCTAAACTGTAAATAATTCTTGGTGGTTTACAACAAAATTACTTTCTCTTAAAAATAATTGATTGGAAATTCATATATTGATATTAATATAATCCAAAAGAAGCACGACAGCATCTAGTTTGTTGTCCATCGCTTATTTTATAATTTTGTTATTATTAATATCAGAGGAAACTGCTTGTTCTTAAATAGCTTACAACGAAACAGAAAGATGGTCATTAAACTCCGTGCATGTAACAACCAAAGTACTGTCTGTTCTCTCTTATCGACGTCCATGCGAGCCTGTTTCAACCACGGTATAAGAAGAGGAGGTCTGCACACTCCCTATCCCAGCCAGCATACAACAATTGTACACTTAATGTCTCCGTATAGTTCTGCCGTCTGCCAAGTGCTACGTGTCATGTAGTGACACATTAAGCTTGCCTCTTATGACAAACTTACTCATTTATTTTCAATTTAATACTAAAACCACATATTTGCAATGAATGAATTATGAATTCGTATCTCGCATGTGTCTAGATATTAATCCAATAAGTTATTTGATTCCGTATTTTGATTTACTTTCTTAAATTCATTATTTAAATAGTGGCGGGAACTCACGATTGTTATTATCCCGCGCATCACAACAACAAAGCGAATTCTTCACAAAATGCGATACGTGAGATTTCTTTCTCTTTAGGCTGAATGTGCAAGCAAATACGGAAAATATTTTAATTTAATAGTTAAAATGCCTAACCACAGTGAGACCCCGGGGTGCAAAACAAATTATCAGGTGAAGTCAGAACAGAAAATTGCGGTACTTCAACTACAATACACTTATAGATCACATAATAAAGAGGATAGAATCATGCAGCACAAATAATAACCACTTCAAAGGGAAGCGACTCAGTAAAAATATTCAGAAATCAAAACACACCTAGATCACGCAAGAATTAATTAATTTATAAGACAGAAGGGACATCCTACATTCCAAAATGAAAAAAATTAATAGAAAATTTTGAAATTAAAGAGGAATATATAATCTGCCGTAGTAAAATAACTAGCTTAAAACATAGACTCAGTCGGGAATCTCTCAAAAAAAAAAAAAAACTTAAAGGCTGTGATAATAACCCCAAAAACATGGAATGTATTAAAGGAAATTGTTATTAAGTAGAAATCAAAAAAAACTTACAACAGCAGGATCATTAATTGTGAACAATGTTATGGTGACTAATGAACAGGTTATATATAACTGCCTCAGCGGGTTTTTTTTTTGTGAATAATGAGGCAGTTTGCGTTCAAATTATTTACAGGGGAAAGCACTGGAATAGTTAACATAAATTGTGAGATATCAATGTTTCTTGAACCAACATGTGCAAGCGAAATAATTACTATCATAAATAAGATGTAAAACAAAAACAGTAGTGAGTATGATAAAATGACAAATAAGATACTCAAAAAGATCTCGCATTCAATACGCCATATACTAGCAAATATTATAAATACCAGTTTTCTAAATATATCATTTCCAGTTAAACTTAAGATAGCAAAGATAATTCATATATTCAAGCATGGTGATCCAGTGAACCCAGGCAATTATAGGCCAATCTCTATACTCCCCGGTATCTCCAAGGTATTTGAACAAGCTATAAAACAAAGATTATTGCAATTTTTGAACAGCACAAATTTCTTTCATAAGGGACAATATGGTTTTCGGGAATACTCAAGTACACAAACTGCAACACACTACAGGAAAACCTTGATAATAATAATATAGCCGCAGGTCTCTTTATTGATCTAAGAAAAGCATTTCACACTGTTAATCATAGCATATTATTACGAAGCAGTTGGTATTAGGGATGTACTATTAAAATTATTCAATACTTACTTTGAAAATATAGTCCAGTATGTGTCCCTCAATAGATATGAGAGTTATTCACAGTTTATTTCATATGGAGTGCCACAAGGTTCAGTTCTAGGTCCCATACTTTTCCTAATTTATGTTAACGATGTTGCACACATTGCGCTAAATGGAGAAATAACATTACGTGCTGATGATACCAACATTTTTTATACTGGAGAGAATGCTGCGGTGCTAGTAAATCAAATGCAAAATGACATTTATGTAATTATTAAGTGGCTAAACCAGAATAAATTAGGCATAAATTAGGATAAAACTAATCACACGTTTATAAGCAAACAAAAAGAAGGGTAGAAAACAATAATACGCAGGTAATGGTTAATAAACTATTTCTTACTAGACATTACCAACCGACCTATGTTCACTCTGTTCTTATTGACATTAATTAATTATAAATGAAACATTATAATTTATAAACAATTATCAATTAAAAAAAACAAGGTACAAACCAATAACAAGGGTGGACTCAAACAAATTCCTTCGATTGGTCATTTAGGAACACCTATCTTGGAATTAATTACCTTATAGCTACCATATAAAAAAGAGCAAACCAGCCACTGCAGTACTTTTAAAACTAAAGGCCATACTACATCAATCCATTTTAAGAAATATATATTGCACTTTGGTTCATTGCCAATTGGCATGTACGTGTCATGCATTTGGAGAAAATGCAATAAGACAATTGTAAGAAATATTGGAAAATACAAAATAGAGCAATCTGACACATATAAGGGTACAGCCACACTGCATGTATGGATATATAGGGGGATACAACCACTGCAGATGATAATTAAGGGAGACTGTGCTAAAGTAGCATACAGGATAGTGAGGAACACTTCTCTGAGTAAACTTACATTAGACTATAGGGACAAAGTGCAATGAACATAGCACAAGCCATGCCCATGAAATCTACTAAGTATGGGATAAAAGGTCTAAAACGCACAGTAATAAAGCATTTCAATGTATTGACCAAGGGCAAACAGAGACCAAAAATGAGCAATTATTTAAAACTAAACTGAAATCTGAGTTATGGAAAAAGTTGTCTCTTTCCAATGTTCAGTATTCATTAGGTTTAAGTATGGGTTTGGTTGACTTGTTACTATTCCTCAATGAGTCCTTCAATATGTGATTGTATATAGTTATATATATACATACATAATTATACATATAAACACATACACACACATATATATTCTAGTAGTAGTATAGAAATGCCGATTTGAGCGCATCCGCAAAAAAGTGACTCGAAAAGTTGCGTTTAGGCACAACCGCGAAAGAAGTGGCTCAAAAAGTTGCATTTGGGCAGAGTTACAAAAAAGTGACTCCAAAAGTTGCGTTTGGGTGCATCTGCAAAATTCCGCATAAAAAGTAGCGTTTGGGCGCAGTTGCAAAAAAAGTGACTCAAAAAGTTGCGTTTGGTTAGATCGTAGTCTTTAGAAAAAAAGTTGTGTTAAACTTTGCGTTTGAGTGCATCTGCAAAAATACAAGTAAAAAGTTGTGTTTGGGCGCAGTTGCAAGAAAAGGTGGCTCAAAAAATCTGAATACGTAAAAAATAAAATATTGTATATAATAAATGAACGCAAATAAAAATCAACTGATGTCTAATATGATGACCATGGCAATGAAGAAGGCGAACGCAACTGGTAATGTTTGGAAAGAATATAAATTTAAGAAAGATGTTTTTACAAAAAGAAAGAAGAAGAAATCTCAATAGAAGTATGTCAACTGTGAAACTTGTAATCACTTTTACAAACCATCCCTCATAAGAAGTCACTTGAGAAGTAAAATTCATAAGTACACAATCAGATTCAGTGTAGAAGGAATCGAAACAGCAATTCAAAGTAGGATCAAGACTTATGCTGTAAAAAATGTGAATGCATACAAAGACCCAAATCATTTCCTAAACGACGTAAAAGAAACTGTCAGGGGACTTATTAATACACATTTAAAATCACTCAAAGTGAACGCGAAACTCTTCACTGAGCACAAAAGGGGAATTGGTGAGAATATTGAATATGTAGAAAGCTCCTTTAAAACAAAGAACAAAATTATACTGAAATCGACTAATCTGGAAAAATATTATGCCAACAGCATATCGAAAATCATAGCTGAGATGGGGGCTTTCAAAGATAAGGGAACTCAGTGGGAACTCAACAGAATATTTAAACAAGAAGTGCGAATAAATATGTAGCATTCAAGGGCAGTTCTTATGTTGATCTCACAGGAAACATCAAAGCTAAGCAGGCGGTAATTAATGTTAAGAATAATGATCAAAAACGTATTTTGTGGTCTGTTCTTTCTGGATTTTCATCAAGTACAAAAAGACCCCTAAAGAGTGAATAAATACATAGCTTACGAACATGAGTTTGATGATGCACTTAAGGGTTTGGAATTTCCAATGAAATTGGATAGCATACCAACCTTTGAGAAAAGAAGTGGAATTCCTATTAATATATACACATACGAAGAAGAAGATGGTGATAAGAAATATATAATATACCCATAAAAAACAACAAAAAATAAGACGGATAAACACATTAACCTAATCTATATCAAAGACGAAAAGAACGACCACTACTGCTGGATAAAAAGTCTTTCGAGACTTATCGCATCACAAGTAACAAATAATGGTCACAAAAAATATATATGTGATAGATGTTTGCTACATTTCTACTCTGTAAGTAAGCTAAAAGATCACGAACAAGACTGCCGAGATCATGATGGTGTTAGAGTTGAACTACCATCTAAAGAAAAAAATGACATATTAAGATTTAAAAACAAAAATCATTCTTTGAGAGTTCCGTTTGTGATATATGCTGATTTTGAATGTTTGTTAACTAAAATTGAAACTTGCCAACCAAACCCGACGAATCCTACACGAAACCATACCAAAACATGAGCCTATTAGCTCCTGTTACTATGTAAAATACGAACATGGATACTATATACCACCAGTAACTTATGAAGGATCTGATGCATCTAGTGTATTTGTTAAAATGCTAATGGAAGAAGCAAAGTCTATTGGTGATATATACACAAACGAAAAACCAATGATTCCACTAACTCAGAAAGAAAATATTATTTATGATACAGCTACCCATTGTTATATATGTGAAAAGTCTTTGAATGGTGATTCTGTGAGATCATGATCATCTTGCGGGGAAATTTAGGGGAGCTGCACACAGAGATTGTAACTTATCGCATAGAAATCCATGTTTTGTCCCAGTGTTTATACAAAATCTATCTGGTTATGACACACATTTATTCATAAGAGATCTTGGCATCGACGGAAATAAAATTGATCTAATTCCCAACAACTAAGAAAAATATATTTATTTTACGAAACATGTATGTGGAAGTGTAAATCTTAGATTTATTGACTCATTAAAATGTATGGCTAGTAGTATCAATAAACTTTCTAGCAACCTTTCCAGAAGCCAATTCCGAGAAACGTGTAAGCATTTTTCCAATGAACTTCTTGACTTTGTTATAAGAAAAGGTGTTTATCCATACGACTACATGGATAGTAATGAAAAATTTTGTGAGACATCACTTCCATCCAAAAATACATTTTAAAACAAACTCAATAAATGTGACATTACAGACGAATATTACGAATTTGCGAGAAAGGTGTGAGAAAAACTCAACTTAAAATTTCTAAGAGAGTACACAGAACTGTATAACAAATCTGGTGTATTGATATTGTCCGATATAATGTAAAATTTTAGAGATGTATGTCTCTAAACATATAAGCTAGATCAAGCATGGTATTTCACAGCCCCAGGGTTAGCGTGGAATGCTATGCTCAAACATACTAAAATAGAACTAGAATTATTAATACATTACGACATGATTTTGATGATAGAAAAAGGTGTTCGTGGTTGAATTTCACAGTGTTGTAAGCAATATGCTAAAGCAAATAATAAATATATGAAAGCTTATGATAGTACAAAGGAAATCTTTTATCTTACATATCTGGACGCAAATAATTTACATGGAAGGGCTATGAGCCAGTATTTACCCTATGGTATGTTTAAGTGGAGAACTACAAATACAGAGGTAACAAAAATACAAGATGATTATAGAAAAGGTTATATATTGGCAGTGGATTTGGAATATCCACATGAACTACACGATCTCCACAAAGATCTGTCACTGGCACCAGAGAATAAAATACCAGAAGGTTAAAAAAATCCCAGACTCTAAACTTCTCTGTATGATAAAAAAAAAATACGTATTACACTATGTAAATCTTAAGCAATATCTATTTTTCGGAATGAAGTTGAAAAAGATGCATAGAGTTCTGGAGTTTGATCAATCAGATTGGCTCAAGTCCTATATTGATCTAAACACAAATATGCGAAAAATATCTACAAATTACTTTGAAAAAGATTTCTACAATTAATGAACAATTCTGTTTTTGGGAAAACAATGGAAAATATTAGAAACAGAGTAGATATACTGTTGTGCACAAGTTCTAAGCAAATGGATAAACTAGTGGCTAAACCAAACTTTAAAGATAGAACTATATTTACTAACTCTTTGGTTGCAGTTCATATGATTAAAACAAAATTGTGCTTTAACAAACCCATTTATGTTGGAATGAGTATACTTGATCTATCGAAAGTCTTAATGTACGATTTTCACTATAATATAATAAAATAAAATTATGGGAAAAATATTGAACTGTGCTACCAAGATACTGATTCATACATCTATTATGTAAAAACATCAGACTTCTACAGTGACATGAAAGAAATGATCGATCATTTTGATACTTCTGGCTATAAAAAAGATAATCCATATGGTATACCACTAGTTAACAAAAAGATTATTGGTAAATTGAAAGATGAATGTAATGGAAAAATAATGGAAGAATTTATTGGATTGAAATCGAAAATGTATGCAATAAATGTGGAAGGTGGTGTAAAGAAAAGAGTAAAGGGTGTGAAAAACACTGCAGACAGAAATGATATTAGTTTTGGTGACTACAAAAAGTGTTTGTTTGGTAAAAAAGTGTTGTACAAAAGTGCGAATCTTATTAAAAGTAAGAAACATGAAATCTATACGATTGAGTCGAGAAAAAAGCATTAAGTTCCAAAGATGATAACAGATTTATTCTTAAAGATGGCATTAATACACTACCATGTGGGCACCACAAAACTGAAAAAGAGTGATAATAAGAAAAATTATATAACAGTAAATGTTTTTAATCGATAACCATCCATTAACAATTAATAACCATACATGTTTGCACACTATTGGACTTCGGTGATTCTTTCATTTTAACATCATAAATTAAGTTTCTTTGGCTTACTAGTACCACATTACAAATTGTTGTAGGCAATATTGGTTTATTAAAATCAACTATAAGTTTCAGATTAGTTCGATCTTTTACAATAGCGGTTTTTCTGTAAGAACAATCAATAATATGCAATGCTCTCCCAATAAATGACCCAGAGTTGAAGCACAGTTCATTATTACGATAAGGGGTATCTACCTTAGTCTTTGAATTTTTAAAATCAGTATAAGCAACATACATTTATCGAAAATTTTATCATCTATGTTTAAATTCCAATCCTCTTTGGGAAACACTTCATTCTGTCCATTCTTAAATGAAATATTTTTGACAAAACAAGAGTCAAACATTGAACGGTGTGTGAATTGTCCAGGATATTCTTTGTCTGTTTTGCTGAAAACCAACAATGACAAAGTCTGGCTTATCGAATTGTATTGAATTGAACTGATCTTTTATATCAAACTGAAATGAGTTTGGATTAGTAGGTACTGGTTTTTCAAGACATTGTCAATAGTTAAAACCAATTGGAATTTTGGGGTGTTTGTATAATTTTGCTTTAATTTCGTCTCCATAAATAGTATCGTATTCAACAATTGGCCACAGAATTTCCATTTTCTCAATAACAATTTTTCCAGCATCTAGTATATTATCTTCATCATCAGATCCATCTGATTTCTTTGGGGGTCTTCTGTAAAAAGAAACATCATCACTAGAATTTCGAATGAATGTGATATTGTACCCACCTTTCCAGAATATTTCATTACAATCTCTCATAAACCCAAACAAATGGGTAATTCAGTTACGCTTTTATTTCCTAACATATTTACCGAGTTCTATCCCCGACATTTGGAAGTATGCTGATTCTGATTCCGAACCTAGCAATGTATGCATCATTGTTGAAGTGATGCCAGGGTTGTCAATACTTTCGATTATACAACCATTTTTAGAGATCTCTAATCTTGAGAACTGGAATGGGAAGAAATTCTCACAAAGATCAATAGTTGAAGTTTTTTCATAATCTGCATTTGTATCTTTTTTAGCTAGCTTATACTGTGTTGGTATAACTAAGCTTCATTCAGATGTGAAAATGCATCGCCATTTAGAATATCAAAACTCAATGCGATTGTTGTATTCATTCAAATTATTTTTTGTTTGGTCGTTTGGCGGAAACGACTGACACTCATAACTTTAAGTTTTTTGTTGATCCATTTATTATATAAAAAAAGAAATTTCTTAAACTACACTTTTCTTATCAACCCAAGAATTATGACTACTATCAAAATCTAACCATTTTATTAGCAGCTTATTTCCTTTCCTTCGTAAAACTTTTTCCACTAAGAAGTCTTTATCATATTTAGTCTTAAGCAGCTCTGGCTCATTAAAAATACCTTTAATAAGTTCATATTTTAAATATTTTATTCTGTATGTCGTGGGGTTTGTGCGCAATACTTCACACACCTCAAATACTTCAGTGGACCAAATTGGTGTAAATCCTTTTTCAAACAAATTTTTATTTTTACTTATACGAACTTTATCTTCTATTGCAAACTTTGGTTTAACCATTTTTCTTTCTGCTCCATACATGTTGATTAGAATAGAACTTTCATTCTTTGCATTTACATGGGTGGGTTTCATTCCAATTATACTGTGAGCAGTGTTATTGTATTCCCTTATTAATTTAGGTAATAAAGTCAGTCATTTATAGTTTCCCTGCACAGTAGATATCTTCCACATCTTCTCCTTCAATGTTCTATTAATGCTTTCTTCAACACTAGCTTTCTTTTCACTGTATGTTGAATAGTGTGTTATGTTGCTATTGGCCATTAATGCCTTAAATTATTTATTGTAAAATTATTTCCCTTCGTGTGTTTGTAAATGCATGGTTTTGCGATCATTCAAAATAGTTTTAAATTCTAACATAACATTTTCACCATGTTTATCTTTGATTGGTATTGCCCATGAATATTTGGATAAATCATCTATCATGGTTAACATATATTTAAACCCTTTGTTAATTCTGTGTATACCTTTTAAAGATTCATAATTCATCTCAACTAACTCAGCTTGCCGAAGATCATCGATGCCAAAAGATAGAACAGTTCTTCTGGGAAAGTTTTTTTGGCATTGGTTTATGAATTTCATTTACAATATAGTTTTATACCCCCACCAGTGAATATCGAGTTATTGGTAACACAACATCTACAAACACGTTTAATTCCTACTTTGTTATTATTTGTAAGTTCATGTGAACTTAGTGTATTTTTCATACATTTGAGACAGTATACATTTAAGTTATCATTGTTCATTTTATTTATTTATACAATAAATGAGACAACAAAAAATTGCAAAGAATATAGAGATAAGAAGGCAGCTAATTGAAGGGTTTAAAACTTTTAGAAAATTTCGCCAAGATGAATATAATAAAAATAAAAAACACGAACAACCATTGATAGATGCGATAGAAGATTTGGGACAAAAAATTGGACACATAACAAATGAGAATAAGAACTTAATAAAAGAACTTGTTCCATTTGCTGTTAAGAATCTATACTACTCACAGACCCAAACAGAAAAATCTTTTGAAAGAGAACTGTTTGGTAAAACAGGAACCAATGAACGCTATAACGATGGCATTAAACGAATTGGCGATGATGATGAACCCTATGACGATGGCGTTACACGCATTGGCGGTGATGATGAACGCTATAACGATGAACGCTATGATGATGGTGTTAAACACATTGACAATGACGATGAACACTATGACGAAGCATTGGAGTACTTATTGATCGACTTCTCGTTATTTATGGCGAAGAGAATGCTGGAAATGATAACTATTACAAGGAAAAAGTTGGAATAATGAATATGCTCAACAGCAAGTTTAGTGACTTTGTTGTGAATAATCCAATACGTATACCATATCTGATACGAATGTTAAACACAATACCACATACTTTTTGGGAGTCGGAGCATTATGGATAAGGGTTACTCAATGACATAATAAATTCACTACCTTTTGAGCTGCATGCACCCGGTTATCAGTACTTAGGTCCGGGAACCAGATTAAAAGAGGGAATTGAGCATGGTGATAAACCCATTAATCCATTAGATGTGGCTACAATGGAACATGATATAGTTATCATCATCACTAAGATCGAGCTGAAAGACATTTAGCTGACAAAGAACTAAAAGAGAAAGCGTTCAAAAGATAGTTAAGTTCAGATGCTGATCTCAATGAGAGACAGTGGGCTGGTGTTACTGGATCTGCGATGCATATTAAATGTAAGCTTGGCTGAGGAATTAAAATGAAATGATATAATATTTGTTATATTAAATTAAAGTAAAAAACATCGTATTTCAAGTTCCTAACGTGGAGTTGAAGGGTTTGAATATTGATTATTTCCTAGCAAAAGACCAACTGGAACATAAAAACAAGAAATTAATGGAGGGTAAAGGGATGACTACCACAATTTCAGTTCCACAACTTAAGAAAATGTCCAAAGAAATGAAAACTGGAAATGGTCTGACAGTTCACAAGGGTGGATTTTTACCCTTAATTTTCGCAGCATTGGGAGCTCTAGGAGCGTTAGCTGGTGGTGCATCATCTATCACAACATCAGTAATTAATGCTAAGAAGAAAAACCAAGTATTGGAAGAACAACACAGACATAATTTAGCTATGGAGGAATACGGCAAGGGATTGAGGAAAGTTAAGTGGGGTAAGAATGTTTAAGAACAGTAACTCCACTCAGTAACTTTGATATTGATAACTTGGTTAAAAAATTAAACATTAAATATTTTCGGGGTGTATTTATGATCGATGAGCTAACACGCCACTCGATAATGACTGTGGGAATGTTAATCTAGATGTTTCAACAAACTCTGGTACACAATTGGTATTCTATTGGAAAAAAGTAAACAACAAACATTATTTTAATTCATTTAATATCATATCTCGGAAGTAATATTTTTTGTAATGATGATAGAATTCAAAATTTCAATCAGTAACTTGTGGTCATTTCTGTGTAATTGTGGTAAATCACTTTTCGCATAATTTTAAATTTCCAAAAATTATTTCACTATTAACAAACAATGGGTGTACGTGGAAATGTATTAATGAGCTCTTGGATTGAAGATTAAATTAAAGAATGCACGGACAATGATACAACTACTGAGAAGATCAATCCTAATGATTTTGTTTCCTACACACAGTTCAACGACTTTATAGCCACACTGACAAGAAATAAATGATCATTGGATATAGCCTATCTTACTTACATGGATGTAGATAATAATATAGATTTTGAACAAAAAAGACTGAGACATGTGGGAGATCCCATTGCACCAATGGATGCAATCAATTTAGAGTACTATCAAAAAAACCGAATTAACATTATACGTTAGTTGGAAAATACAGTTCAAAAGAAAAAGTATTTTTCTTTGATAATCGAATTGATTATTTTTTTTAATGAGAGATGGAACTATAGTTGACATAATAATAAAAACCAGAAAAATATAAAAGTGTGTCAACTTATACCAACAATGGAAAGAAATTAACATGTATAAAACTTTTGAAGTATACCCTGATGATATGATATATTTTAAAATGCCAAAAGCCCACAATGTACCCGAAGGTACAATTGTGTTTATTGAAATAGTTATCTTATATGAATATATTTAAAGAGATCAAATTATGTAAGTTTTTAATGGAAACACTTCCATTAAAAACCAAACTTACTTATAATCTAAGAATTTGAAAAGTCTTTAATTTTGTTACGGTACTTACCATTATTTAACTTACAAGTCATATGTAGTGTAACAAAACCATATTCATTATTCCCACATTTTGAACATGTCTCCCTAAATTTGTCAAACGACATATCACCACCAACAAAATCACTATGAGTATGTGTAAGATTTGTATTGTCTTGTCTGAATATGCAAAGAAAATTGGTATTGTCTGTTATAAGTTGCTTGGGTACTTTTGAGTATGGCTGGGCTAAATAGAAACAATATCTTTGTGTCTACCACAAGTAAAGTAATCCCTTACCATATTTTAATTTTCAAGTATGATATCATCGAAAACAACTACAGACTCTTTATGACCTTCATTTACATCAACCATTTCTTCATTTGATGGAAAGAAGTATGCTATTGGTTCATTAAATAAATTTGATGCTACATCTGTATCTTTCTTTAAATTTATATATTTTAGGAGGTCCAGACTTTTTGAACATACATAGAGAGTACCAAAATCCAACTATCCCTGAGCATATAAATTATCTATCATAAATGTAGTTTTTCACAGTTACTAGGACCCACTATCAAACATCTAATATTATTAGGTAATAATCTTCCATGATGTTTTGTCGATACAGTCTTGTCTGGTATCCTTATTATAATATCCCAGTCTACATGTTTCATGTTTTTCTTGCCCATTATTTAATAGATTTTTAAAAAATATTATAATAACTGAATAAAGTTTTCAAACTAACAGATAACAAATCAGTGTTGAATAAAATACTACATTACCCTTTAGAGATATAGGGGCACTCATTGGCTTTAGTTCAGTTCTATACTACCTATCTAACTCATAACATTATCTCTGGGAAAAATAAGGTATATTTTGTGGGCCAGAATGATATGGAATCAGCAATTGATATTCCAGTTGGTCAATATAGATTAAAAGATCTTGAAAAAACTATAAAAGCAATTTTTTCATTTAGTGTAGATTCAACAGATGGGAAAAAAAATTATATATCTTTCGAGCTGGATAAAATAAGAAACAGAGGGAAAGTAAAATGTTTACTTAAATTACAGCTGGGAAAACGGGGTTCAATTGTAAAACTTTTGGGTTTCGTAGAAAATAAAACTCTGAAAGCAAGTGTGGATCATTATGGCGATACAATTCCAAAGTTGCTCCATTAGAAGCAATAAATATACACTGTAATATAGCAAATGGTGTGATATTAAAACATGATGAATATAATCATAGAGAAACAAACATAATTACCACTTTTAAACCAAGAACAATATTTGGATTTGTCGACACGATCTATTACGAACCAGGTTATCCATTATTTATTCCAGTGCAAAGAAATCAAGTAAATGAAATAATAGTTGAAATTAAGGATGAAAAAGGTAAGTTAATTAACTTTGATTTGTTCGAAAGAACAGTGATATTAGAGATTAGACCATAGATATTTTTTTTGGGTTGGAAGTAGTCATATTCTATATATAATAACTTTAATAGTTTAAAAACTATTAAGGTTTCATGTGGTAAAGATGAATAATATTTCAATAGAAAGTGCAATGAAATATTTAGAAAAAGAATTCAATAGTTCGGCTACTTTAATATGTCGAATTTGGAGATGCGTATCTAAATTTTTAATTAGATTATGTTGTAGTACATTGCCAAAGTCAGGGCGATAAGTGTGTTTTAATGATTGGATAACCATTAAAACTTTATAGAGATATGAACGCAAATAAAAATCAACTGATGTCTAATTATACGACGACGATCATTTACTCTTTAAAAAACCGAATAAAATGCATTTGTTTAGCACCACAATCCACCATTCCATTATATACAAAACTTATACCTCCACGATTAACATAATTTAAAATTTTTTTACTGAAAATCTGAACATATCTGTCTGGTCAGGTTACTTTAAAATTTCCAGAAGTAATTACCACTTTGTATCCATACCGTGTATCAATTATTTAAGCATGGTTTATGGGATAGGACTGCCCAATTGTAAGTTCGGAAAGTTTCTTAAATTGTTTGGTTCCGTTTAATAAATTTAGCAACTGATCCATCTTTATTATGTACAATATATAATTTTTTTTTATGTTTATCAAATTTTTTAAGCCATTTTTTTTGCAACTGTGCCCAAACGCAACTTTTTGAGTCACTTTTTTGCGGTTGCGTTCAAATCGGCATTTCTATACTACTTCTAGTACATTAATTAATTGTATTTTATGTAGTACACCACTGTGTTTATGTAGTACACCACTGTGTTTATGTAGTACACCACTGTGTTTATGTAGTACACCACTGTGTTTATGTCTTGATAATACCAAATTAGTAATAGGGCAAGTTTGACAATTATCTGTTTAGGTAATACTATGCCATGTAGACAGCCCCGTATGTAACTTATGAAATAACCTTTATTCTTGTTCATTCCTAAATTATGTTATTGTTTATAAGAAGAAATGTTTGTAGTTAAGTTGTTTGTATTGTAATATTTAAAAATGTATGTTTGCTCTAAGAGGTGCTAATTAATTACTATGTACAGTTCCTATGAAAGAGTCAGTGACTCATAGTAACATTATAAATAAAATAAAACTTCTTGTATGCATGCTCAGGTAGATCTCGTGGAAGCTATGGCACGTTATCTAACTTCCATGTAGGATATTAAAGCTAGGTTGACATTCCAACATGTTTAATTTCTGTTTTTGGAGCTCTTTTTGTTTTATTTTTCGGGAGAAAAATTGGGATAGGGCTTCGGTTTAACGTCATTCTTGAGATGGCATTGTTCTGCAGTTCTTACGAGTGTGTGGCATTTTGAGTTGCATATTGCTTTGATGGAACAGTGGAAAATTTTACTGGAATGGAAATAGCATTAAAATGATTGTAACTCCGAAAATTTTAACTACAATGAAACAACGAAACGCGATATATACATCACTGTTCGTATTCGTACAGAAACAGGAATAAATACACACACACACACACACACAAACACTTTGACCTAAGTTAACAGTACACTAATTGAATTCACGATATAATCAAATAAACAAATATTATTTACACACTACAGAAGTGTTGAAAGTGCAGTTTTTTCAGGCCATGTGCATATCAATAATTATAGTAACGGTTTACAAATACATTATTTACAAAACACGCAAACTTACGAGTGTGTCATCATGTTGAATTGCACAATGATACAGCAATAAACACACTTTTGCCGAAGTTAACCTTACACTCGTTGGCTATACACCACATGTGTAGTAATCAAATATTTTTTCACAAGCATTTCAAACATTGTTGTAACTGTTTCGAAATACATTATTTACAAAACACACCAACATACTTACTGTTTGTAATTCACAACCTCTTGAACAAGTGTTTTTATATGGAAATTCTTGCACGAACACGTCAATACAATGTTTGCCCATCACTGATATTAAATAATATATTTGCACAATCATTCAGTAAAATCAACATTTTGTCCATTTCCTGAAACCAACATACTTGAAACTTTCGAAACGTAAATACTTCGAATATGTAAAAACAGTACCTGCAAGCAGTCACGCTTAATGAAAGCACATACAAAAACAATTAATTAGTTCCGACAACACCAACAAGGTATTTGAATAAACATGATAAAAATGAGCACAGTTTACCGGCACTGGAGTATTATTTTCTTCAATTATTCGAAATGGTATTCGAAAATTCAAATATACGACGTAGACTGCACACATTGTCTGAGAATGGCTTATACATACATTTATTAGCATTTAGCACCAGTGAAAACTCCTTCAATTGACTTCCCGACGAACATAATTGTATTTTATTACGAACTCTAATATTATTATGCTTCACCTGTATATTAAAACTATAATTAACATAACCAACATAATACTTTGTTGGGGCCACGGTGGCTGAGCAGTTAGCTTGCTCGCCTTCCACCAAGGCGATCCGGGCTCAATCCCCGGCCGATGCCGTTGGTCGGCGGGTCCCCTCGGGGTCCCCCCCCCGCCCCCGTCACTCCGGCGCCCCTCCTACACAAATCAATCATCCTCATCGGCTCTCAAGACCTCAATGTTAAGAGCAGTCCGAATCTCTTCACTCACTCACAATGCTTTGTTATGGCACCATTCCAGTACAAGATATGTAGCTTTGCAGCGGCTACCTCGCGAACTATGGAGACATCAACTTACCTGTTTATCAGGCAAGTGCCCAGACCTCCCCTTCTTAGACCGTGATTTCAACCCAGCGCATATGAAATTAAAGTCTATTTATGTGTAATACATCACACGTCCAACCGAGTTAGACAATACGATGTCATCAGTAAATTTCGTTTGACATATTTGATGAACGAAATATACCTTTTTTTCTAGAATATATCATTTATTTAATACTGATGTATAAGACACGCCAAAAGGTAATAAAATATTTTAAAAGGCTTTACGCTTGGTGAATTAATTTTTTTAAATCTTAATTGTTCATAATTAAAAAAAAAAAAGTATCGTAAATCAGATAAAGTTCAAGTGTATAGTGTTGCCATCCTGCATTCACTAACGAAAACCCGAATATTGCCGAAGTCTCGGAGGGCTGTAGCGAATTATGAATTAGAATATGAAATTGCCTTTCTCGAAGATTTTATTCGTTTCGAGAGCTTTCGAAACTTAACGAAAATTTAACTAATAACTTAGAATAAACCCCCAGATATGCGATTCTGTGAAAATGCCTCTACATTCGAATTAATCTCATTTTAATGTTTAATACTGTCAGATAAATGGATTTTTACCTATTGAAAATGTGTTTCAATCAAACCAACAATTTCCGGTAGTAGTCAAAGACAGTATACATTCACCGAATACAATTTGGAAAAACGTAAACATTTAGCTCTGTTCTCTGCATGTGTCGATAACCAGTGTGGACACAGCGTAAAGTGAATAATTGGGAAAGTGCACAAGCAACTACACACCACCTAATCTCGATGTTCCAACAATGAACTCCCTTTTTTCCCCACTAGCGTGGAGCTAAATAATTCCCTTTCATTGACGGGTTTAACTATGGCAGTTACAACAAGTAACTAGTTAATTAAACAGTTATTTTTCAACCATTAATTGGATGCAAAAGGAGATAAGCTTAGTTCACGATGGAAAATGTCCACGTGAGCGTGTTTGAGATGAAAGTAGGTATTATTAAAGTATTATTTGGTTGGAGGCACAACTAAGTTATTTAACGTCCAAATATTCTATAAAAGACAATTTTCAAAACGAATGAAGACTAAATTATTTTAAGTTTTTTGCTTAAGAATTTTACTGATGTAAAATTGTTGTGAATAGTACGTTTTGCATAGAATTTATTCCGACTAACTTTTTATCATATATATTTCCTTCCGTTGTATTCAGTAGGTAGTCATTATAGTTTACTTAAACTGATGTAGATTATATACACTTACAAATGACTCGTTAAAATTATTTTTATAAATGCTATCTTTACTAATGAAAATCTAAATAACAAATTAAAGGAAAGGTACTTAATACTTAAGCAGCCTCTAGCGGGAAGAAATGTAACTCTGTTAACAGTTATCAAAGGAACACAAATTTCAAAGTCACATGGTCAACACTGATGAACATGTTTGTTTATATCTTAATTTTCATAAGACAAGAAATTCTATATGAATAAAATACTTTTACCAATTCGAATTTAATTTACCTGAATTGGAAAAATTTGTTAGATTAAGTATACAAACATCACAAAGCACTTGTTTACAAATCAGTGTTCTAACCTCAAATCCAATCCTTGCCATTTTTGGCAGGCGTGTTGGCAGAAAAGCAGTTCAATGTTGGGACAAGGAGACTGGTTGTCCACATACAGCGAGATCGATCTACTTCATCTCTAGTCTATGGTTAGTCAGAACTACATTAACTGTAACTTGACCGTTACATCTTGGTAACGGTTAAATTTAACAGAATGGTTAAATTAAATAACGCTCATCCCTACTCAAGTCCACCTGTCTTCGACTAACGTAAGTATATTGTTTACACAAATAAATGCTTTGATATGCTAGCACTCTAATTTTGACAAAATCGCAACATGGTCGATGTATTCAAACAATGCACAATGTATTTTCCCCTTGTAAAATCACGGTTTTGTTGAAAAATCAAATCCAAACAAATGACCTGTCATTGCTGGAACAAGAGAATCTGAAAGATGTTTAGGAGTTTCTAGAGAGAATGTTGGATAGATACGTACAAGACGGAAATAAGTCTACCGTATCATACATTTAAGTCTTTAGGACACTTGTAGTTAATGTTTACCATGGTCATACTAATAAATAATAGTTATAACATCGGCAGGATATAGTTTTGTAGTCCAGCATCTATTTCGGAAACTTCTTCGTAAGTACTAACTCGCGAACTATCGTGTTCGTAACTTTAAAACTGTGCTCCCGAATGAACACCAAAACTATGACAAAATCGTACATGAAATTATATTAATCTATAAAAGTTGATGAAAGTACTATTTACTCAACAATTACAATATCTACAACACAAAATTTGTCGCCACCTGATTGTTAAACATTTAACTACAATTTCCTTTTTTCTAAGTTAAGCGATGTAAAGGTAGACAATAATAAAAATGATCAGCTCTGATATCGTCTTCTGATTACAAAACAACCACTAGTTAACTAACTATGGCTACTTTAAAACATCTATGATACAGACAATATTTTAATGGGTTCTGAATACGGCCCTATGAGACTACACAATGTTTGTAACGTCTATGAGTATGTTAACCAAAATGGACACGTAAACTGACCTATGATATTGGGTAAATAAGTGTTTACTTTTTATACATGCATGTGGTGTTTCTAACAGTCACGGCTTATCACAAATTTTTGCACACAATACAGAATACGGAAAGAAAGCGTCTAAGCTCTATGGTTTCCAACTTGATAATAAGCTACCTGTAAAACTTAAGGCAACGTGGTCTTCAAAAATATTCAAAAAACACCTTAAACTAGTGATGTTAGACAAAATAGCCAACTGGGACTGCATCTTGCCTTATTAGAACTGGGAACCCCATATCATGTGTTCTTCTGGTTATATTTCATAAAATCATGTAATGTTTGTTCCTGCATTTGCGTTTTCTGTGTTCCTGATGTAAGTATATTATTAACATATGTATCTACTGCGTATATGTATTTGTGGTTCTGTGAAATTGAATTTTTACAAAGAGGGATTCTTATTTCTGATTATCTGTAGTATGTATCTTGTACTTATATTTAATATTGCCTTTGATGTATGTCCTATTTGAACTTGTATAACATCATACCATATTTAGTATTATTTGGCCTGAACTTATGACATATTGCTGTGATCGACACCAGCAAGGGTTGCCAGGCCAGGCGCTAACACTGCAGGGAATGTGGCCTCGGCAACCCGTCTGCCTAGTTATGTCAACAGCCAGGTAGAATGCGAACAAGGTCGAGCACCTGCGTATATAAGCTGCGAGCGATGGGAGTTCGCGACCATCTTATTCTGCCGCCGCCGGAGGCCCTGCCCGATTCGCCGCTGCCAGGAGGACCACCTGCCCTTGCGGTCCTGGGTCAATGCTTGACTACGCCGCCATCAAGAGAGCCTCCGTGCTACTGCCTCTGTATTCCTCAGGGTAGATATAACTCCAGTTTGGGCGCTGTAGGTTACGTGAGGTGACCCATTAAGGGAAGGCTGACATAAGCACTCCTTAAGAGCAGTATTATTCTTGATTGAATATAGCTTTGCTTTCAGCATTAAGTAACGGCTTCCAGAGATTGATGTAATATTATAAATGTAACGCCTTTGGCGCACCTTGAGTTGTATTAGAGTTGCTGTCAATAACAGTAGAGTTTCTTATACGAGTGCTTTACCTTCTTTCTATGCTTAGCTCCTTTTGAGTGCATGACCTCTTCACTTATATGAGCCACAGCAGTTGGTGGAGGCACCTCTCGCTTTCGACCTTTCATTAAGCCTTGCAGTAACAAATAAATTAAAGTTTAATCCAACACTGTAAATTCATAAAGTCAGGAAATAGTGGAGGCACTTATCATCTCCCACCTCTCCCAAGGGTTAGTATTCCCTCTTAATGTACAGATTAATGTAACTTGTAAAGGCAACATACAATACTCCATAGTAAACAAGGGCGACAGTGAAAATTTCATTCAGAGCTTGCAGTTTAGTACAAGTCAGCAAATTGCAGTCGCTCAGGAGCACGCGAGCACAGTTGCCGCATTGGCGAAAACGTGACCAGACAGCAGCCCGTTGTCCTATAGCCATAGAGAGTGTGTGTGCGCTTCTGCTTTAATAAACTAATGCATGCAATATCTCGGCACAGCTCTTCGGTCCGTATTACTTTTGGCAAAATGCAAATTCCACTTTTTAACATTTGTGCGAAGTGGAAATCAAAAATTAGAAACACTTTTAGGTGTGTGTATGGTAGATATTAAGGCTACACATACAAACAATTAGCATCAACCTACACTTAATGAACCACAGTACCTACCCGTCTTTCTTAAAAACAGCAATGAATATACTTAACCACACTACCATCGACCTCAGTGAAACGCAAAATAAAATTCAATCCAATACCACAAACACAACAGAAAAATTCCAACACCTTATTACTTCCATGGAGAAACTTTTACTATAGAATCCGGAATTTATAGAGGAATTGAACACCATTTCCACATGCTTAACAAGGAGTTTAATTAACAAAATAATTCATAGTGGCCTTCTGCCCAGCACACCACCACCTACACAACAACATTCATATGAGAATATAGCAGAAACTACATCTGAATACTTGTCACCTATTTACATACCCACCAACACAGAACACATACGAAAATTCCCCACTAGCCACACCACTTGAAACACACACACCCGCACACGAACATGGCAAATCCACAACCACTCGACATTATTGTGCAGCACCCTGTAGTCATTCCTAAATTCTTGGGCGAAGAACACGAACACATGCAAGAATTTTGGAACAATATAACCTTGCGGCAGACACCAACAATTGGGATGAGCCTGAGTAATGCCGCAGATTAAAGTTTTATGTACACGGATCAGCAAATCACGCACTTGATAACTTTATACAGACACAGGGCAGCCACATCACATTGAATAATACTGTCACAAAGTTAAAAAATACGTTCTCCACACCCGCCACCGAAGAACATCTCAAAAAATTATTATACGTCACAAAACAGAAAGTAGGTGACAGTGCTCAGAAGCACAATGAAGATCTCCTGTATTTCAGAAGGAGATACAACCCACATGTCAGCAATGCTGAATTAATATCAATTGTGTGGCGTTCACTTCTCCCTTCTATCGCCGATAAAATCATCGGGCTCCAAAATGACACTGTCGCCGATATGATAGCAAATTTGAAACGTGTCGAGCTCGGAATGTATATATACAACGAAGTTCTCAATGGCCACCAAACACATGCCGACACAGACTCCCTATGAGCAGCAGTAACTAATCTCAAAGAAGAAATAGCCACTCTCACACTACAAATGCAAAAACATAGAAATGCAACCCACACATCAAACACAGCGGCGTATAGGGGACCATGCCAAAACAGAGAGTACATCAACAATTATCAGAGGCGAGAGAGAGACACCTTCATTATCATTAAAGAATATGTGTCTAAACCCCGCCGAAACTTTAACAGTCAACCCCCACAATCCGACCATCAGCGAAACACACCACAGCGAAATTTCCAACAAAACACAAATTTTCACCACGACACACAAAATTGGCAGGGCAACCCCCAACGGTACCAAAAGTACGAACAGCCTCAAGGCCGCGAAAATAAATCATATTAGCCAAAAAATACTACACGAGGGGGCAGTAGGCACCACCCCTGCGGAACAATATCTAACATAGGTGCGACCAGGCAGTAATGCCAAACACAGACAGGCAGGCAGGCCCCTAAAAGGCAAAACACGACCAGACAGGTAACCCCCGCAGAAAAGGTACACAGAATTATTGATGCATGTCAAGCACTTTTTAGCAAGCAGGTACCAGGCAGGACGTATGCCGATATAGCAAAGTTAAGCTCCTGGGGCGAAAATTTACACTAGACAAAGCAATCGCAGTTACAAAGTTCGAAAACAACTCAGGAAGGAAACATCAAAGAAATAAACACCTGCAATATTCACTTTCGCGAAATGAAAAGCGGGTCAGTGAAACACAATAGTCAGGCAGGAACATCTACAAGACACCTCAGGTCAGTAAGCAAAACATTGTGGCTGTGCAAGAATAGCCTAAGTTACACACTGAAGCGACAGTTACCGTTGATCTTGACGGCCTGCTGGAATGCACGAGCCAGCAAAACTGCGATGTGAGTAAGGCGTGTTCGACCTTCATAGACCCCCACACGCAGATGGCCATGATGTGTGCCTTGTGCTTGTATACAGGCCCCCAGGCGGTCGCTTGCCCACTCTTTCCAAACAAACAACATCCATTCAATACAGACATCGCAGCGTGTTTCTGCAAGTTTAAACAAAGATTCACCACTGGCCACACCATGCTCCGGTTACTGCGCGTGGGAAACGACAACACATTCCCTACACATCAAAACCATAACATCAAAATGGAACCATGTGGCGATGATGAGAAGCACAAGCAAAACCTGAGCCACAAGTCCCACTTACATTCAGGTCACAAACACTAAACATCGGTACACAAGGACGAATGTCATGCCAAATTCATACAAACATCAATACCACATGTCCTTGTCCGCGTAGGCGGAATCACATACAACGCGCTAATCGACATCAGATGCTTCCACACATGCATGGCATCTACTCTAATTACAGCACAAAAGCATGAACCGGTGACAGAAGTATTTTTATTTGTGGGAACATCACAAGAAATTGACGTACTGCATTACAAATCTAACATACATATTAATATTTCAGGACACAATTTTCAACAATAATTCCTACTAATAGATAACCTGAAGTTAGATATTATTTTAGCAGTTTACTTTATGAAAAATTACGACATGGTGCCAGTACTTAATAAATATATAATGTATATTTATGCTTCAAATAACAAGAAAATTTTGGAAGTTCCCATAAATACAAACATCATTAAATACGACGTGGGCAATTCAATAGAATACCACCTCAACAAGATTGAAAGCACCGAAGCACATACACCCATCATATCGCTCGGCAATATCAATAATGAGTTACCTGTAGATCAACGAGAGGAACTACACTACTTATTAAAACAATACGAAGATAGGTTTGCGAGCTCCATCACAGAACTTACCGAAACTAAGAAATACGAAATAAAGTTGGAACTCACTACCAATAAACCAATCCACACCAGACTTCATCGAATTAACCCTAAATTAAGATGCTTGACTCACACATTACAACACCATCGGAATCCCCTTAGTCGCGCCGAGCCTAGTTATAAAGAAACGACAGGGTGGGATTAGGTTCCTAACGAATTTCTGTCTCCTTAATCAACACTTGAAAAAAGTTTAATACCTCATCCCGAGGACATTATAACCACACTGTAAAATTCAAAATGTATAAGCTCCATAGACATGTTTAGCAGATTTTATGCAATTCCCATCAGCAAGGAAGATCATGAGAAACTCACATTCTCAGTTCAAGGTGTCAGCCTTTACGAGTACGCCCGTATGCCCATGGGGTTGGCCACAAGCCCCTAACTATTTTCAAAATTTCGTCGATTTAATGTTAGGCCCCTTACAATTGAACACCGTGGTGGCCTACATGAATGCCATATTTATCATAAGCAACACTTTTCAGGAACACTTAAATAACATTAAAAAGGTCATGGAATGTCTCCGAAAATTCAATGTCGAAATAAATACTAAGAAATGCTTTTTCGCTCAGGAAGAAATTAAAATACTCGGACATTACATCACACCACGCGGCATACAAACAAGCCCAGAAAAAATCGACACAATACAACACACAATTCCAGCTAAACACATAAAACAATTACGTACATTTCTGGGACTCACATCATACTTAAAAGTCTATGCCCAACTAGCAGAACATTTAACAGAACTTACAATGGACAAGGTACCATTCAAATGGACGTCACACGAACAGGAGGCTTTCGAAAAATTAAAAGCAGCTATAACATGATTCCCCAGTTTTAGCAAAATTCAATGAAAACCATAAAACTATCTTAGCTTGCGATGCACCATCATTGTGTTGGCTTCAAAGAAATTATCCATGAATGAAAAATGCTGGTCAGCTACAGAACGAGAACTTTCCACAGTTAAGTACTTTATGACATACTTTAAACAATATCTATACAGCCAGAAATTCATTATTGAAACGGACTGTGCAAGTCTCCGCTATTTAAAGACCATGGCCGAACACAATATCAGGATACAAAAAATGGCCATAGCACTTACTGAGTACGACTTCGAGGCAAAAATAGTCAAGGATAAATTAAACATACTGGTGGATGCCATTAGTATATTGCCAACTGCAGGGAAAGCGGAAACCACTTCAATATCAGGAAATATCAAAAATTACACTACAAAAAAGGCATTTCTTAATAGGACATCCTTTTACACAACCTTGTCAGAATTTTTATTTCAAAATCCCGGTAAACAAGAATAAATAAAAACAAGTATCACCAAACACATAATCAATAATTGGCCAAACTTCAAATCATACATCGAAAACGACCTCCACACAATAGATAAGGCACGAGTGGCCAAAATGATCATCAATGAGGAGTACCTACCCTTACAGACTATCGCCAAAAATATTACCACCATATACCAAGTAAATGTAGAGATCGCCATGACCTCACACGACAATAAAATAAAAATATGTATCGATGGTTCAAGACTCAACTGTCAGATAGTAATAAAGCCCTAAACCAACACACCACACTACCACCCCATATATTTGCATGAACAAGAGTATATTAAAATTGAGAACGACTAACAGTTATTAATAGCACCCCTTATTCTAAACACCACCTCCCTCTTTATAGATGAATACCGCAACGACCCTCATATCCAACAAATTAAACTTGCGCTCACTGAACCCGACAAAGCAACACCCAAATACTGCCGCTTAGCAAGACGCTATTCCATTGCTGGCAACGGCGAGATCAACATGAAGTTACGTATACCAGTGGGCGAGAAAAAACTGACTCTTGTTCCCCAGTATTATATAGCAGAAATAATAACGGCTCACCACGACGCACTCCTAGGCGGAGGCAAATTCGGGCAAATTAAAACGTTAGAAAAAATATAAACAGCATATTATTGGGATACAATTACCAAAAACGTCAAGGAATACATTAAGATCTGCCCGATCTGCCAAAAAATTAAGCCCCCCAACCAGAAACCCATTGGTCAGATGATGCCCATCCCCACCCCCCTCCCTCTTACATTCTTGGGGTCTCGATGCCAAAGGGCCTTTGCAAACGTCAGCTAAGGGTAATAAGTACACACTCGTTATGATGTAATTTTTCACTCGCTACACCGTCGCCCAACCAGTCAAACCAATTGACGCCCTCGCATGTGCGAATTTCGTCAAAGATGTCATTCTCTAATTCGGATGCCCAAATCCATCTTGACTGATTGGGGCACTTCTTTTAATGAGGTGATGGCAGAATTGTTGAAAAAACTCAAAATAAAAAACTTAAAAAAACGGCATATAACCTTGCTTTCAACAGGCTGACAGAGCAAGTCCTTTCTCAGCAGCTCACGTCATGTGCAAATGAAGACCCTACTCACTGAGACGAGTATGTCGCGTATATTACCTTTGATTGACACTCCACGGTCAACAGAAGCACTAGGTACAGCCAATTTTACCTTCTACATGGTGTTGAAGCGGTACAACCATCACACGTGATATCACATGAATGTTCAGATCGTGGTAATGCGTGGTGCGAGAAATTGAAGCTAGCGAGCGAACATGCTCGAATTAATTTAATAACAGCACAGCAAAAGCACAAGGAGCTCTTTGACATGAAGTTTAGAAGAAAAAAAAAGACCTTAAAATAGGACTATTCGTTTGGGTTAAGAACCACGCTCAATAAAAGGCTCTTACGATTACTTACCGCGGGCCTTATCACATTCAATATATAATAGGCCCATCTACCATTGCAATTGAAGTCTGTAAACAGGGCCAAAAAAAATTCACACAGTTAACACGAGAAATGTAAAAATTGCCAATGTCCGACGCTAATGTTCACCCTTCTGTTACAGGTGTAATATACATCGGTCAACCTCATATTTAGTCTATGGTTGAAACACACGTTTTTTATGGTTGTTTATGACGATTCGAGGGCCAATCTCGGGTACATGCGTAAGTGTACTTCATCTTTTCTCTGTGTAGTCTTCGCCCAGCGAGGACGGAGTGGAGAGACTGTGTGTGTGTGTGTGAGTGAGAAAGAGAGAGAGAGAGAGAGAGAGAGAGAGAGAGAGAGAGAGAGAGAGAGAGAGAGAGAGAGAAAGGAAATGCAGTGCATAACGAGCAGGACTAGTTTTGACTTATTAGCACGTTCCCAACACAGGTTTACAAATTACCAGCATTATTGTCAAAACATGTGATGTCATAGTTTTTCAAAAAATCAATATTTCTATAAACTAATACTTATGATGGTTAAAATATATTAATTACATTAAAACTCTGTCATACAAACATTTTTTTACGTGGGTATTTTTCCTTAAACATTTATCGTAATCAGTAGTTCAATGTTGGTATTCAGGCAATAATCAATGCGCATCTTGTATGCGCTCTCCACATGATCGGCTCTGATTAAAAATTCCTAGTGACGACTGCCGTAGCCCAGAGTAGATAAGTATAGGCTGTTCACGATAAAGTGAGCACTTCTTAAAGCCTTCCCAATAGGCATTAACCACTAATATATATGTTTTATTGCAGTCTCAGATATTGACTTTTGAGAGTGGTAAAAGTATACGCCGTATTTATTAGTCACATGACTATGTTGAAATTGAAAAGTGGCTGAAAGAAGAAAATTGGCTCACAGGAAAATTTTGGAACAAACATGCACGGTCCCATTGGAAATCGAACTTTTCGCCGTGATGGGCTAACTCTTTCTTGGAATTGCGTCCCCGACTACGTAAACATGAATCCTCGAAAGAAAAAAAATCTTCTGGAACATGGAGCGACAACCGCCATCCAACTTTTCAGTTTGCTATAGCATCACCGAGAAAAAAAAAATTTCTTCCTGAGGAGCGGAACTCGATTTTCAGAGCGAATTTCCGGCCATTGGGAGCCGGGAAATTGAGTTTATCCCCTCCCGCCAAGATACTTTTCGTTATGGATTCAGTGCCCTAGGTCCCGCCGTGGCCTCGCGACCTTCACAGTTGGACGAGATTGTCTGAGAGCTGGCTAGGCTCGCAGTCTTCCCGACACCCCCATGAGCGCGAGAGACAAGTGTAACGGCCTACCTTTACCCCCTTCTAATAAACTCTACAATTATACTCAAGACAATCGATACTCTCTAGTATTTTTCACGCAATGCAGTTGCTGGACGATAAAGGGCGTTCAAGGGGTTTGAGCAGCTATGGGCTATTCACAGTAAAGTGAGCACTTTTTAAGGCCCTTCTAAATTTTTCCTTTCATCCAATGTCCATCTTCCTGTTGCTTTTTAATATAAACATTGCTATGTGACCAATAAACAGAATGTATAGAGTTCCCCACACTCAGAATACATGCCTGAGGCTGCATTAAGATATATTTGTTATTGGTTAGTGACTTTTGGAAGGGCCTTAAAAAGTGCTCACTTTATCGTGAACAGCCTATAATACTATTCGAGTAATAAGGCAGAGACTCTACTTTAACATTCATTTATTACATCTCTAACAGTTTACAGGGCAGTAATCCACGCAATACAATAAGAACTCAAACAGTCGTGATAGTTATTTAACATTAAGATTCCTCTACATTGATGATGGCATGCCTAGCCTTGCCTGATATTAATCAAGATAATATGTCAGCAATTAACGGGACCTCGCTGGAGAGAATATCACCTAACTAACAGCGGACTATGCTCGCCAGTAAAGTGCAGGTTAACGATGTACCCAGAGTTCCTCCAGGATGTGACGTCAGTTCCTTCTTGTTCTTGTGTCGTTCCGACACTCGCGCGACGTAACGCTGATCAGTCGCGTGCCATCGCCTGTGGTAAGGGGGGGGGGGTGGGGTAAGATTGCTCGCCTTCTATATATACTCTAGAATCAGTGGGTCAGGCGGCTTGTGTTTTCATAACAGTCGGCTCGCTCGGAATCTATATACTGTTGAACCTTAAGTGGTTGTGAGCGGCCCTTATTGTGTTCGCTACACAAGGTTCCGGCCACTTCTTCTGTTCTAAAGTCGTACATGCACGATTTGCTGCTGGGAAGATCCCAATAACGCTCTATAGACGCTTCACGATAAACTGAGCACTTTTGAAATCAACCTTGGAAAAATGCCACTGCCCCTACCTGCATATATTTTAACGGGCGCCCTGAGTGATATGCGCCCAGTAAAGTTGGTAACGATGGATGGGAAGTAGATTCTTATCTTAAGAGTAAGGTGGAGCTGCGCGTCCAAGGTCAAGAAGCGAGGTGAGCGATACGGGCGACACTTACACGCACGTCTAGTGCCTCATCGCTCCTACGCGCAAGGCGTGCAGTGTTTTACGTCGTGACGCTGTACTGTCCAATTCAGATCTGTAACAGTGGGGTTTTATTACATGCGACGAAAGGCCACAGATTAACCTACGTCCGTATCTTTGTACTTTTCTCTTGCAGCTTAAAGAAACTGCACAGACAAGCTTTGAAAATGCGATATTTGGCCATCTTCACGAATTTTTTCTCCAAGAATATACTAAATATGACAAAAGTAAAATAATACGGATATGGATAATTGTTTCTTTTTCTTTATCTTCTCTGACAAAAAGTCGTATTTGCAGAACATTTATTTGCGGAGATACGCGTATTCGCGCAAACAACTATTTCACAAAAAAACGTGCAAGTCCATATGACCCTTAACGACGAATAAAAAGTTTCGGTAACCATTTCTGATAACTTACATTATTTCTTTCGGTTTCTGGTTTTTTTAATGCATTGAAGTGTAAAAATGAGCTGATTTGTTAAACATTTACTTTTCTAATAATTCAGTTTCACTCGAGCGACGCAGGAATACTCAACTTGGTTGCAAGTAGATCTTAAGCAGGGTTTAAAAAAATTGCTCATTTTACTGTGAACAGCCTATAACAATATTCGAAGCCTGCCCGGTTGTCAGGAAAAAAAATACACTGCAGACAAAACTGTTGCAAACAAAAATACATTTGTGTATATATGTAGTTTATTCGCAGTTTATTCGCACTTTTTGAAACAAACCTTCGAAAAACCACCCCATGAATTATGTGTTTGGTCAGTGGCGTGTAGTGAGTTTTTTTTTTACAGGGTAAGCAATATCTACTAACAAACGCAGCTTCAATTTGGGTTACCCTCCACACGTATTTACCGTTTTATAATACCTAACATTGGCTTAAAAACGGAGACGAAATGAATGTAATAATAAATAAACTGAATATTGTTTAGAGAGTGTATTACAACTTAAGAAAACTCCCGTTTTCCCGAACACTTTCATCCACTTCCCAAGGAAAAATGTAGGACTGGAGGACGCAAACAGAACGACTGCTTACCCTCCCTAAGGAACGCGGTGGCGTGTTGTTGCTTGCGAGTTCGAGTCATCGATTCATCGATTCATCGCTAGTCGTCCTGTTTGTGGAAATAAATTCTAGATAGCAGCACTGTGAGTGTACAGTACGGGAGTTACTAAAACTCAGTTTCTATCGGAAACGGGGAAACTGAAAATTAAACGTTGTTTTCAAGTTAAGGCGAAAACTATAAAAGGTCAAACATTTCCAATATGTATAGGATAAGCACTGCTTACCTTGCGTCTATGGAATAAACACAACTGTGTTTGGTTATTTCATATATATATATATATATATATATATATATATATATATATATATATATATATATATATATATATATATAGTCACGTATCACAAGCATTTTATACTTGAGTTCACATGAAAGTACCGTCCTTGTTTTTTGTCAAATTGAGTTTTTAATTGTTTTGTTTATAAATTATTATATTTCATTTATAATTAATGTCAATAAGAACAGGATGAAAATAGGTGGGTTGGTAATGTCTAGTAAGAAATAGTTCTTTAATAGTATTATAATGAGTGTTCACGACTGTGGTTCGTAGTCCCTCTAATTTCTAAACTTATAGATAGATAAGACACCACTTTTCGTATTTCGTTGCCAACTTAACTGGGAACACGTCAGCCAACGTTGCCGTTAAAATACTTGTTATTAAGGACTGTGATATTTTCACAGGTTTTCTCCAAAAGTACTCAGTTGACCGTGAACCATGTACAGCTTGTGACTGCCAGTAAAGTGCCCAGCCCAGACTGCCAGTAAAGTGCCCAGCCCAGACTGCCAGTAAAGTGCCCAGCCCAGACTGCCAGTAAAGTGCCCAGCCCAGACTTCAAAGTGCGCTGTACAGCACAAACTGCGCACAATCACAGCATCTTGGAAGGCAGTTGAAGCCAGTCGCTGAGAGGTATTCTCATCCGTACGGTCGTTTTTTTTTTTTTTTTTTAAGTCCATTTCGACGTGTTGCGCTCTCGTAGGTTTAAATTTTTTAATTTGTGGGAAAGTCCGCGAGTGTTGCCGTTCTTTGGGGCAGGCCATGAAGAAGAATATACGGGACGTTGGAATGAAGGGCCGAAAAGGCTCTGAGTGAGTTATTCTCAGTTTAATCTTAAGTTAAAGCTAGTCTACCGCGCTTTCGCGTGTGGTACTGGATAGAATTGAGTGATATCGTTGTACCAGGGCCCGTGTGTCCAAATTAGGGAAGATTATAGCTGACCAGAAGAGCTCCTGATCTTCTGCTCCCATTAATTACTACGACTGCATCGGAATTAGCGAGTTAAAGAATATATTAAGAAACTCTTGAAGCATTAATTTTTGTTATATAAAGGCGGACATTTAGGCTTGATACATCACTTCGCCCACTGTAATGCTAAAATAATATATTGTGTCAGAAATATCATTAACATATTTTCATGGCAATATTTGTACTACACACGTAACACTTCTGCTTGATTATCCTATATGTAATTATACTTTTTATATGTTTTGCACTTGTAATATGTCACATGGCTTGCATTTTTCTGGACATGTAATATTTAATATTTTCATTTTTTATTTTAATTTGAAAACACGTTAGGATATCTAAATTTAGCTGTAAGGTGGCAAACTTTATTCTATTTAATCTAGGATTAAGTTAGATCTTCATATATTTGTGTTACTTATTTTAATAATTTTATTAGCTTACTTTTGGTCTCATTTGTAAGTCGTTCTTATTAATTAAATATTGTATATTTTGCTTGGAGACCCGTAATTCTATGTTTCTTAGTCTAGGACGGAGAGAGTGGCCCGTACGGGGTTGGTTGACAGTTTTCAGAATCCCATTGGACTACAGGTTTGATCCCTGCCTCCCATTGGCTGAAACCTGTTGGCCCTTTGTGCATGTTCCAACCATATGAGCAAGAAGCTCCCTTCTCCTTCGCACGACGCCATACTAGTAAGATGTAGGTATAGGACTTTCCCCTGAGAGTGGGGGGAATGTAGGCATTTTGACTAGAGAGTAGGGTGTTAATTATTTTCTCCAACTTTTCTCAGTGTACCAGCTGACGTGTGAGAGTTTAACGCCCCAGCTAGGATCCATAGCAGTCAGGAGGTAGATATAATTACGTTTACGTTAGAGTTAGGACTCCACAACGTCTAGGATGCGCCATCGCTTACATCGCTGCAGATATCATTTGACGTCGTTGATGACCGACTACAAGAGGAGATTATAGGTCTACATGAGCTGCAACAATTATTCATGTGTGGTACATGGTTCTTCTGATAGCGTATTTTAAGCAGTGAGATGACGCCATTTTTTATCGCGTAATTTTCTTAGCTGACTTTTTGCTTACGTATGAACCTGAGTAGATTCCGTACTTTACCCTGAGCTAGAAAATAAACATTAAAATTTTTAATACATAAGAAACATATATTAATTTTTGTGTAATTTGTAATTTTCTTTAAGTAGGCCTATCAACTTAACAACTTTAGTGACAGTCAGCGAATACATATGTAACTAAGTGCATATAGCCATTAGAAGTTAGATACGGTCACTTTTTCTTCGTCGCTAGGAGGGTATGTGTATATTTAGATTTGCTGTTTGTAATCAGGTTGTTTTTCAGAAATTAGTTAGTCCAAGTGAATTTAAAGAAACTTAAAATTGAATAAAAATGAGACAATCAATAAAATAACCTTGGACTTTAAACTAATCCTCGTGGTCGCCTGACTTATTTGTAGTAATGATATGTTGTGTTTCCAGGGCTACTGCATGCAAGTTTTGTTGTTTATTTTTCTGATGGTCTTACATGCTCGAATTGTGTTCTTGGTTACTGAGCTGCTTAAGGTAATTATATGAGGTGTGGCAATCCTCCTGACTGCCAATAAATCCGGGAAAATAAAAAAAAAATCAACTGTGTCAGTTACACACGGAAATATTACGTGAAAACAAAATTACACACCTGTATCTGATTAAGGCTACACAAAACCATTTTTTTTGGTTAAACTGTAGAATATTTGGTTGTGTAAGGTGATATTTAAGATATCATTTTCATACATTTGCTCACCCACATCACAAACTAAGCATGGGCACAATTAACCTAACATATTTAGCATTTTCAAAACTTTTACATAAAGAGACTTACGAAAGAAAGAACGAGTAAATATTTTGCAGCGGAGTTTTCTAGCTATAACACCACGCCATTTTGTGCCTGATGCCATAAATTCAATCTAATATTTGACACCCACAATCCCCGATTTAAGAGAGATCTTAGCTCCCGAAAGGTGTGAGCATTTGATTGAATTTAAATATTTTAAAAGGAAGACATAATTTTAATACAATTTAATTACTGGAAATAACTAACTTAATATGCATTCCAAGACTACCATATCACACGGCGGCACTTAGATTATGGCAATTTACACTTGTTTGAATATTAACTAAAATCAATGCAAATAATCTAAATAGTTTAATTACTATTTTTAATCAGTCTTCAATTATTTTTCCTTTTTCAATTATTTGCAATAAGCATATTTTTGAATTTTTACAATGTGAGTATTTTTCCAAAAGATGTTAAAAAAGTAGTTAAAGTGACATGTGTTTGGCCAATTAATGTTCTGGTATCTAGCTGCTGTTCCTGTTGCCTACTACCCTTACCAGGGGTAAGTTTGTGTTACAGCTACAGGGGAAGCTGGGATTCGTAAGTGTGGTAAGAAAGATATTTTATGTTTAACCACCTTGGTTTGCAAAGCTCATCATTCGGAATTCAAGAAAGACTCACACCTATACATGTTTCGATTTCTCAAAACTTTCAAGTAAATTTTCACATAATCCACACGCACATTCTGTTTGCCATTACGAAACTCGACTGTTTAACTAAACTGCAACTACAGAAATTGACTGCACAAATCGTGGGGCGTATAATAACGAAACTCAGCCCATATATTTCATTAACGACGAGTTTCGTTATAGAAATTGTCTTTTCCAACGCGGTGGTGGCCAAGTTAACACGATGTGCTTAGCATAACACCTTACGATACATACAAGTAGATCTGAATCAGGGCTACCTAAAGTGCTTACACAAATGGATGTAAGGATGCATCGTGAAAACTTCGTTTGGAACGAAAATGTTGAGCGAGATGTCCACAGTCGGGGAGTAAAGTCTCCTTTAATAATGGAAGCGGGTGAAAAGATAGCGACGAGCTTCTTTAATCTGGAGGCGGATCCATTCGCCGACGTCTCTCCTCCGCGTTCTTGTGGCGAGTCCTTGGAGAGACTCTCTCCTCCGTCCTCTGAACACGACAAAGAGGGGCATCAAGTCCCTGGTACTTGCTCGACACGAGACGCGGCAAACCATCCTCACGTGCGCGCCCGACCCGAGCTACACGCCACAGAGGAACGAAACACAAGTGACGGAGCACCACGCCACCTCGGCTCGTTAGTTCCGCTAATGACCGCGTGGAGAGAGCGCACAGGAAATGTGGGGCAGAGTGCACCTGCAGGCTGCGCAGTAACATTCCGCGCGTCCCAACAACAATCTTAGAAGGACAAATCTTGACCGTAGAGTGCGTATGGGGTAAAGCCATCCGGGCGGGTTGAAGTGCTATAGGGATTTCGTGGCCCACTAAATTATAGGGTAGACTGACTTCTCCAACTGTTGAAAAATTTAAAATAATGATCATTAATATAGAAAGCTGTATATTTTATAAACAATATAATTTTATTTTTAAATATACTTAAGTCACAGGTATATAAACCTTAATTATTCTTATCATTATTAACAAAATATATGTTTGATGTAGACATGAACTGCCAGCACCTGAGCGTTGAGTTGTTTTGTTTCCGATGTTATGTTCATTGCTAGAGAAGGTGGAATTGATGTTATGTTCATTGCTAGAGAAGGTGGAATTGATGTTTGCAATCAATTGCAGGAATTGGAATCGAGCTTTATTGAATTTTCAAGTTCTGATTGTTTAAGAATAAATGGTACGAGAGTTATTGAAATAGGCGACAATGCCTTTTTAAATGAAAGAAATATGTACAAATATAACTTTAATAAACGACTTTGCAGTTAACAGAGTAGCCAACCTATGCATTCTCTACCATCAATTGCTAAACACACCTTTTGTTCCATGTTACCGTTTTGTAAATACAGGATTTAACTATAACATTTTTACGAAATTGTTATTAGCAGTATTTAAAACGTCTGTCTGATAATTGAAATAATTATGTTTAAGAGTTGTATGGTTGGCAGCAAATTCTACCTTATAGCCCAAACACAGAGGAAAGGGCGTACCAAAACAGCATTGATCTTCGTCTGTTTATCTTACTTGCTTTGTGGAGCGACCATGCTGGCTACGGGATGTCACTCTTCGCGTCCCGACACTGGGCTGTTTTCCTGCCAGTAACATGACTATCATAAACTATGCGAACAGGATTTGAGATTAGAAAACTGTTTGTATAAACCAGTGGATTGAGATGTTTGTATACTTCCTCTAACCTAATCTTTATGCAGTTATATTAAATTAAATCTGGTAAGACGGACTCATGAGCAGAATACGGATAATCAGTCTACCTATTTTTATTTTAGTCTTTGGTCTTGATACTGGCGTGAAAAGCTATCATCCTTATTTACCGATTTAGTTCCTGAAATAGCCGGAAAGGCCTGCTAAAGCCTGTTCACGATAAAGTGATCAGTTTTGAAATCAACCTTTGAAAATGTCGCTGCCCCGGCCTGCATGTATTATTAATGGGCTCAGTGACTAGCATGCGTCCTCTAAAGTTTGTAATGACGGAGAGAAAGTAGTTCCACATCTTAGCACTGAATTAAAAGTGCAAGGAAAAAAAATCGATAGTACTGAAATTATTTATTGTACTTTCTGTAAATTTATTGCATTAAGTGCATGCATTAGGAACATTGTGGAAAATTGACTTTTCCAATAATTGTACAGTTTAACTTGACCGACGCATGGATAATGTGACCAGGCCCATGGCAATGTTAATTTTAGATATGACTGAAGTATACGGAATGTGCATACAAGGCGATCTCTCGCAGGTCTTTCAAAAGCGCTCACTTTACCGTGATCAGCCTTAATCAAAGCAGCGCTATAGTATGACAAGGGACAAAATAGCATGTGCAGATGCCAATGCCAGCGGCGGTCACGTGGCGAGCCCTTGAGGAAGTGGAAGTGATCAGCAACTCTGCAGTTGGCGGCTTGCGGGACTTCGGCCTGAGTTACACGGTACGAATGACCTCTTATGGCTTCCACGTCAGGATTTAAGTCGCATATTAAGTCCGGTACACGTACACCACTGCAGGGCATTAGCATAGAGGCAACTTGCTGTTCTGAACCCCAACTGGGGTGGTATAGACCGACACAGGAATTGTGATGAGACCCATGGACCTTCGAATCAGATTTATACCGAAATACCTTGTTTACTGTAGGTTTCGGACCATCCCTTAAAACAAGAGTTGCGTTCATTTTATTCTTTTACTTATTTTACGACCTTGTTCGAGATGAGGCGAGCATCACAAGCCATTGTAGGCAACGAGTAGGTATCTAAAGTTTAAAAATATTTTCCTATCTACCAACATGATCGCAACAAAATGAGAGGTACACGGCCATACGATACAGAGGCTTATTATTTAAAATTTACTGTAGTGGCCCTTAAATTTGATTTTGCAAGACATATGTAAAACTTTGTTAGGAATAAGAGCGAACAGTGACCTAATGAAAGTTGGCCTTTCATATCAATGAAAGTTGGTGGCACATTTCGAAAGTTTCACGGAAGGCATATCGAGGAGCTTCTATTCTTAGTGAAAAGCTTCCACGGTTAGTTTCACTATAAAATACTTTAGTTCGTGATTTTTTTTAATTGCCACGTGTCTTAGGTGTCTGTCCACCAACCACAGACGTCCAGTGTAGGAGCAGATTGATTCTGTTTGGCTCACCCATATTTTATATAGCCAACGTCCCACCCGAAAAAAAAAATAATATTCTACATTTTCGCTTTGTAGCAGCCGATGAATATTTGTAAAATAAGTTTTGAACGTTAGAATTGAATTACGTCGTGAGCTTTCAATCAGCCTTGCTAAAAACACTAAACTTGTGATCTTAAATTGCTATGATGCAAAAACTATGCGATATAATAATTTTTTTTATGCCAGTAAAGAGTAGTGTTACGTGCTCATTGCTTCGCATCCTGTGCGAGCGTGTGGAAGTTGACAGTAGTTATACGATAGCGGCGACGGCAATTCAGGGAATTGTTTTGAACGAACAGGGGAGCGATAGGCCGGTGTCCGCGTAACTCCTGCAGAAGAGTGCGGCCTATCACAAGGGACGCCTCCGCACACGCCGATAACCCTATCGCAGCTCGCACCTCGCTGACACTGAGCTCATATTTCTCTAATTACCATGCAGGAATGTCATCGTCATCAGCATTACCTTTCCCAGAACAACAAATATAGCCGAGAACGTTCCAGACGGCTCCTACCTCAAGTATAAATACCACGTGCGGGCCTCTGAGGAGAGAGTGACCAAGAGCCGAGAGTCTGGCGTCTCGTGCGACCTTAAGATACAGATGGTCGACTCCGGAGCGGCGAGGGACGACTGCAGCGCTATCTGCTAGAGTACGTCGGCGAGCTTGTGTGCAGTGAAGAGTGGGACTGATCTGCGGGACTGTGGACTGGATGCGTGAGTGAAAAGACAGTCGGGACGATGGAAATATACATTTTAAACCAAACGTTTGGAAATAATTGGGGCAGTTTAAAGGACATTAGCAAGAGTAAAAACTGTGATAAAGACTTTAATTTGAATGGCGATAGTAACTAGGTATTGCGCTCGATATGAATAGTAATAGTCAATAGGACGCTCAAACTGGCAAATAACAGGTGTTAGACTGTTTGTAGCACTGAGAATAAATATAATGATTGAATTTGGTTATTTTATATTTATTAAGACCTCCACCCCTCACGAACTCGAACACGTCGCTCAGGCGTTCTTGTAACAATACTTATTCGTAATTTCTACACGTTGAAACGTGTTTAGTACAAGTGTGAAATAATGACAACACTTGGTGACCAACGCCACACAACCATTTCATGCCCATTGCAGACAATCGTCAACATGTTGCACAGGAAGATGATGTGTGACCGGTATTGTACTCTGCGAGGCTCAGTGTCCAATGATTAGACCCGATAATTTCGCGGGCACATTTCTAGACAAGTTGGAATTCACACACATGTACGATCATGTTACGTTTGTAATTGGTCAACGGGTTGTTTGACACCTCCTGGAGATAAATGAGCCAATAGCATAAATGTAATAAATTGTGCGCCCAATCACCGCCTTTTACTACCACAACAATCACCCAATAAACAGTTGATATCTGTATGAGAGTATATAAGACTGCGAAGTCTAGCCTGTAGGTCATTGAACTCGCGGATTTCTCGGGTCTCTAACAATGATCTACCGTGTGAGTGATTCATAAACAGTACACCTGCGATACGTAATAACCAGGGAACTGCAAAACTCGCGTTATTATTTTACATCAGGTTAAACTTCACAGTATTGTACGCAAAGGAGCCGGCGTCGTTTCTCCATTGGCTGCTGCGTAGACGTGAAGTCACCCCCTGCATGAATGGACTACACGTGATTGGGGCACACAATTGTGAAGTGTTCCTTCATTGGCGCAGAGTCACCCAAGGCGTGTCACGAAGTATGGTCCGATGACAAGCATGTTGAAAAGTGCACGTGTTTAAAGTTTAATAACGCGGATTTTGCAGGTCTCTAGTTATAACTGGTTCATGTCACTGATCATCGAACACAAAGACTGCAGCTTATTGGTAGAGATGGTGGTTTATCGCGGGAAAAGTTTACTGTTTGCTAGGATTGAACGTACTGTGCACATATTCGGCAGTTTTATCACCTTATTGATAGGCCATGCATGTATGAATCTACTACCCCATTTCACTGGGCCAATGAGTGAAAAGTGTCAGGCGAGGTCTTCAGATCCGATGAGGGCGAAGGGAGGTGAGTATGGAGCAGCGCCGGAATGAAGGGGCGAGAGAAACGGGAGATCCCCGAGAAAACCCGCCAACCAGCGGCATCGTCCGGCACTATTCCCACTTGCGAAAAATCTGGCGTGAACCGGCTGGGGATTGAACCCGGTTCCTGTGCCAATAACGATTCCGATACTATAAGCCAGAACGTTCGTGATTGGCCTGCAAACAACTTAGCCGAGTCAAAACCTTGTTCATCCAATCACAAAATAATGAACTAGCTAGAGTGTTATCGAAGATATGTTTGATCAAGCAATTTGCGAGATTTTCCATTATCTCTACTTATTGGTTGCGATAACGAAGCAAGTTCTTTACAGCAGAAATGGTAGGTTAATGTGGGCATGAAAGGGTTGAACTTGAAAACCTACGTCTGTATCGTTAACTGCCTGGCTGTAAACCATCCCGAGTCACACGGACCCAAGGTTTACGACTTCACGACAGCGGCAATGACAACTAGATTCTCATGTCCCGACACCATCAGGTCCTACTTAAGTGTGTGGGTACTCCACTCCTGCAATGACGTCACACAGCGTGCGATCACGAGTCCACGACGTGTGGCCTGCCCGACGAAGCACGGAGCTAACGCCCCAGGTGCGTGACGTATATACGACCAGCCGTGCCGGGAGCGGGGGATAGCGGGTGTGATTTGCATTTCCTCCCTCATTTAAACACACTTCGGTGACACTTTTACTATACGACCTTGTTCCGACGCCCGTGCAATTTACCGTCACTTGCCCCATGCCGTGCGAAGGGATAATTCACTTTGTATGCTATTAACTTTTTTTTTCCTTCGTTCGGTGGTTTGGTTTGTGACGTTGCGTCGGTGCATTTTATCGGAGCTGTGTACTTAATGGTCTGCCTGGGAGTGGATCTATAGTCAGCACGTTTTATACACGCCACGCCGTCGGGCTATTTACATACAGAGTACTTCGGAATGTAGTGTTCGTACACATCTGGAATAAGAATCCAGGGAAAGTAATTCTCTGCGAAGCAAATGGTTTTCGCCACACAGCATATTAATTTTATGTTGCTAGGACGTGGTTTAGATTTCGTCAAATATTTATCCGCGTTAACGTCAGCCATAAAAAAAAAAAATTCAATTTTTCTATTTTCTTCACTCAGAAATTCATATTAGAGAGAGAAAAGCAAAGCAGCTAAAATTAAAAATCCAGGGAACTTTTACTAACATAGCTGGTTAACGAAACAGCAGTGAATATTTCATGAACGTTTAAAAATGACAGAACATTTTGAAATTCATGTTAACTCATTCGATAGCATTAATGGACCATACAAAGGCGTTTCTCTGTCGATAAATATGTTTGGGTATAAAGGTAGAAAGAAGAAAGAGACTTTCGAAAAGTGATTCTAGCCATTTCATTGCCACATTGATGTAGCTATGGTTTCATGTGTTGCACATATGATATAAATTTAAATTCGTGCTGTACGTTAGATGACTATGACCAAGAAGATATTTCGTAATTACAACCAATAAGATGTCGGCTTTGTGCTCGGAGATATTGATATGAACTATTTGTAACGTAGAGCAGTATAATGGCTTACTAATCAACTTCTCTGGGCACTGAACCTCGCTGAGTACAGCACCCGTCAAATACAACCTTCGTGTGCAACATCTTCACTCTTGTCTATTATGGGCATGAAGGGGTTAACAAAATCGCTTCGAAATGTGTTGCTATAGGCCAACTAAAGAGGAATTAATACAGGTCATCATTTCTGCAATTGTACAATTACTACCAGCTTGTTTGCAGTCTTATAAAACAATAATCCAGACGCCATTCTAAAAATAAAGCCACGTGGTATATCAGAATCGTCAACTCAGCAAAGTCTGGCCGTGATAGGTTAGTGCTAGTTAGAAAAAGTAAGCTGGTTTTAAAGAATTGTACTTTACTAGAACGTTGAGACGCCTGGGTTCTCCATCAGCACCTTACGAGCTAAGACCGAAAAAATTTTCGCATCCCGGTGGAAATAATTACGTGCAGCCTGAAAAGGGCACGTTAGGGTTTTCATTTACCTTAAATTGAAGTTGGAGGTTTCGTCTAATGGCCTGTGAACCTCTCCATCCTTGCCGAAAAACCGACCGCCAAACGCCGACACATGGGCCTGTTGTCGAGCGGTAACCGCAGCCCAGCAGCCGGCTGTATTCGTGCATGCCAATATTCATACTGCCTGGCGCAACGAGGATCGGATCGCCCCAGCACTGCCGGCAGGGTGATCACGTGATTAACGACGTCGTTGCTCCTTGATTCGTCCCCTTCTCCAAGCTTTGGCAGAGTTGCAAGACGTACAATAACGAACACGAGACAAAATAAAAGACTGTTTTTGGTTCCTCCACTTGCGTCAATTTAAATAAATACTTTAGATTGGCTATGACGCCACATGCCAACTGATTATTAAAACCTCATTGTTGAGATATTTCTTCCCCGGCAGAGATGCGGAGTAAATTTCTGATGTATGAAAAGCCCAGGCTGGGGTTATCTCGAGGTATTCGGCTCCCGTTTGTGTAACCGTGCATTTAAAATAAGTATTTATTAAGGGGCCCTTCTGGCCAGAGCTAATATTGGGCATTTTGTGCTTCATGTTTTGTTTTAGGGTTTCATTATGAAAACTTTCATAGGCATGACTGCCTGTTTTATTGCATTTTCTTGTAAATTTTCAAGTTTTTAATGTGCCATAATTAGAGATAATGGATAATCACGAACATTTTTTGAGCCAACATATCTACCATAACACTCTAGGTAGTTTATTCTTTCATGATTAGAGGAACGAGGTTTTTACTAGGCTAAGTTGTTTGCAGACCAATCACGAACGTTCTGTACTATATTAAAAGAATCCTCATTGGCCCAATGAAATTGGGTTGTAGCTCCATACATGCATGACAGTCAATAAGGACAGAAAACTGTCGGACATGTGTCCAGTACATTGAATCCTAGCAAACAGTCAACTTTTCCCGCGATAAACCATCACCTCTAGACATTATATGTAGGCCTACTCGGGGGAAGCCACGTGACTTGTACATTATGTAATCGTCATAAGGTTTGAGTATGCTCGTGTGAGCAACTTTATATCACGTCGGGGCACAATTTTTATGTAACTATTTATACCGCCATTTTGGAATAATTCTAGGCCCAACTGTATTACGAAAATAACGGGGTTTAAAATTAAATTTTACCTGAAATATATTTGAAAGATGTATATCTGAAATTTTCTACTAAAAAAATGAAATTAAGGAACTTGTCTTGTTTCACTGGGCGTGTGAAAAGATTCCTGTGGCAAAGTATCCCAGATTCCCCCCTATGCATTTTAACTTATTCTAGTTTTGGATGGATGAGGAGTTTGAACTGTTTAAGAGAGAGAATTTGAATCAATATTTTGTTATTAGTTTGCCAAGTACTGAGTTGTTGGTGGTTGTTGGACTCGGAAGGTCGGAGTGTTGATACTTACACACATGAGGTTCCGGGGTCTCAACTTGCAGAGCCTGTCACTAGTTCGCCCATATTAACTCACACCTTAATTTTTCACGCCAGACGTGACAATAGGAGGACCTTTTTGTCTGACTACAATAACATGGCTTTATTGGTGCTGGCTTCCGACAGTACACTCATACAGAATAGGTGAGTACATAGGAGCGAAAGTCGCGGATGTGGGTGTACCCATTCACTGATAGGCTGCACAATGCTCTCTGCAAGAAGGTCTTGTGTCTGACTGGCTACTGCGTGCTTCTGGAAGTTCCCCAAGGGGTTACAATGCGGGTACGGATTCCCAGGGAAACCGAGCGCTTGAGGTGTCGAGGCAGTGCACCTCCGCGTTTAAGCAAAATCGGCTCCGCCGTGGATTTCCTTGTCCATACCGTACCTCACATACGGGGAATGAGTAGATATGATGGAAAATCACAAAAATGTTTGAGACAACATATCTTGTATAACACTCTAACTAGTTTATTATTTCATGACTAAGTGGAAAAGGTTTCGAGTTGGCTAAGTTCGCAGACAAATGACGAACGTTCTCCTTTATAGTATCAGAATCCTCATTGACCCAGTGAAATGAGGTAGTAGCTTCATACATGCATGGCTGTATGTTGAATCCTAGCAAACAGTCATATTTTCCCCGCGATAAACCATTATCTCTAGGAATGAGTTATCTGGCCTGATGGACGGTCCGGCAGTTGGCACCTAGGCTCTCGTCCACTAGCCGGGCAGTTGCACTGACTAGCGCTCAAGCCGCTGGGACACAGGGCCCAAGAATTTGAATTTCAATGTGAAGGAATTCTTGGTAATGGCAACGACATGTGAGGTCACTCACTAGTGGCATGGAAATTTAAGGTAGTACCTCGGGCGATCGGAACGGCCCCACTTGAGGTTCTCTATAGTGTCTGATCCATTGAGGTTGGACTTGTGGTGGCAAGCTGAAGGAGGCCTGGAGGGTAGACTGTTCTCCTCTGAGACCGGTGTGGCGACACAGCTCAAGCACTGTTCTGGAGAGACAGTAGAGGCCGGGCAGTGACTTGGCTTGACCACGAGTTCCTCTGAGTGTGAGGCTCCTAGATGGGTGTAGGAGTGGAACGGATGGAAAACCACAATATCAGCTCGGAGCTTGGAGCTGGTCAACTAGGATGTTAGCTGGATGTACCTTTGCGCTGATTGAGTGTACCCCAATCCTTGTCTCCTTGGGCGCCCGCTGGCGCTGTTGCTGTTACACACTATAAGAAATTATTTATAAATTTACCATATCAGTGTATACGCATAGTGACAAAGCGTGAATGGTAAATGATCTTCCAATACATGTATGGTTCCTTTCTTATAGTTTTTCAGGAAAGAGTCAAATGCATAGAGAAGTTCCCAACGTCGTATAGTAGCAACGCTAAACATTCCCATATTTTCAGACTGATACGTTCTACTAATACCATATACACTATAGGTTAAATCTTCCATTACAGTTTAGGATGTTTACCAGAATTGTTTTTACAGTCCACCCCTACGGCTGTTGTGCATGGCCGTCTGGGGGCTTACTCTAATGGGGACCTAGCAAGCGGTTTTTCCCGTAGTGTCGTACAAGTGCTGAACATTCTCTATTGGCTGAGCTGCAGGCTGGGAAGTAAGTTTCCAGGCGCTGATTGGCGTACGACGTTTGGACATTTACTCACAGGTAAGACCATTGGTCATTGATCTTCGCAGTGTGCAGGGACGACCAAATATTACCTACACGTGCGTAATGTGCACAATTGTGTACACTGAGTCTGAATGATTTAATAGTCACGCGCTATAGAATCACAGATGTCCAGTGCCGCAATAAGATAACAGTGAATAACCCAGCCAAGTAAGGAAACCTTCTCACAAAGACACATGGCCAATAGACAAAGGACACTTGCAAGTGTACACTGAGGATATTGAATTCTAGCCTAAATGTAAATATTTCCATGAGAAACAGACGACTCTATACATAAGCTTTCTCTGTTTAGTTGTATTTCAAACCACTTTAGCACAGATACATTTTCGCGACTGGATGGTTTTAAAAACTATGCGTCTCAGATGCCTGCCCGTGAATCACAGACATTCAGTACTGTAGTAGCCAAGCTATAGTTAACCCAGTCCAATACCATAGTATCTTTAAAACATTAATTCAATAACCAAAACGAAAAATGTGAGTATGCAATCAGGACATTGAAATCCAGTTTTGATTGGAACTCTTCAAGAAAATCATGTGTATCTACCTATATACATTAATGATATCATTGTAAATGGGAGTGCTATCATTAGACACACTGGAAGATAGCGAAAAAAGTTTTGAGCCAGTACATACCTGGAAACACTATAGCATGTTGATTCTTTTATGAGTGGTTGATGCAAATTCGACTTGGCATGTATGCAGACAAGTCACAAACTTTCATTATTAGAATACCACAATGCTCACTGGACGAGTCAAATGGGAATGCAACTTCGCACATACCTGAAAAAAAATAATCAAAATAAATTGTTGGTAGCGTGTACAGGCCGTTGAGTCTTATTTAACAGTCATCGTCGTCTTTAAATATAATTAAAGACGGTGGAAAATCATGAACACTTTAGAGCCAGCATCTTTTCGATATAACTCTATAGCTAGCCTGTCGTTTTATAATTGGATGGCCATGTTTTGGAATCGACTAAGTTCTTTACAGGCCGATTATAAACATACTGCTTCAGAGCATCATAGTATTCATTGGCGCAGTGAAATGGGATAGTAATGTCGTACATTCGTACATGCATGAAAGGCAAAAAACGAAATAAAACTGTCAGGTATGTGGTGTACAGTACTTGGAATTCCATAGGAAATATTGAACTTTCCTCATGATGGACCATAGTCTCTAACCATCATGATTCTTGCTACAGTAATATCATGGCCGTGGTACCAAAACCACCGCCATATTGATTAAACAGCCCACTGTGCCGTTGTCGCCACTTACTGGGCTTGATGGAGGGACCGCCCACGTATTCAGACTGTTTTAACTCGCTGCAAAATGTATTAGCTGTTAGGCTGGATCTCTTCCGTATAAAAAAGAATGAAAGTTTTAACGGGTCTGAGTGGCGACATACGATGTGATGGACGCGCTCTGTTGGCCGCTGTGTGTGTGTGTGTGTGCTCTCCGGCTTCTTTTAGCGGATATAATGAAGGGAACGTAGAATATTCTATGAGACCATGTGGCCATTTTCAGGCATACCCCCCTCACTCTTCCCCCTTACGCAAAAAATCAATCGTACGTCCATCATACTTTTTCCTTTCACACATGATGACAGTAATGTTACAAGAGGTTTTATGCAAAATCACGGAGTGGGGATTGAAAGGGTAGAAAATGTAAAGTGACAAAGCTTCGAACCGTTACGAAGTTAAAAAGGGTTAAGTATTGTTTTGGAAAATTGTACATTTTCGTATCCTGTTTTATAACAGTCATATGTCACGAAAATATTTTAAGATAACAGTCATAACAAGTCTGTGAGAAAAAACGAACCAAATCCGGTTAAATTGGAGCATCAACCAACAACAGACTGAGGCTCGAGTGCACAAATGGCTGTGGTGTCCGGCTTGTTGCCGAGTGAATCCTCAACATTACCTGTTCGCTCGCTAATTATGGGGTACACACTGTCAAAAAAATGAGTTAAGGGAAGCTAATTACCTCTACATGTAAGGTAAAGTTACCTCTTAAATGTAGAGTAAATTTACATAACAAGTTAAGTACTATTCCCTTGCCATACGGGAAAAGTACCTGATAAACGTAGTAAAAGGGGGGGGGGGGGGATATAGTAAGGGAAAATCAACTAACTTGTAATATAAAATTATATATTTTTTATTACTTATATCTAGACACCTGAAACATTCGCGGATTCATTTTGGTACAAGCTAGAATTCAAATCACGTGTGTTTAAAGGCTGTTCACTGTAAAGTGAGCATTTTTGAGGCCATAGTTACTTTTTTTTTCAGCCATATTTAATTATTTAACCACATTTTAAAATAAATATTGCAGTGTGGGCCATAAATAGAATGTGTATTTTCCACATCACTCGAAAGTTAATATCTGAGGCTAAAATAAAATATATTTAATGACTATTATTCCAAATGAAAGGGCTTTCAAAAGTGCTCACTTTACCGTGAAGAGCCTATATATAACTTTATCCATTGGTTCACACGGTGTTTGACACCTCCTGGAGAACGATGGCCGAGTCGTCACCTTCCACTGTGACAGCAGACAACCAATGCACAATTACCATTGGCATATATCTACATAAGACTGTAAAGTATAGCCTGCAGGTCATTGAACTCGCGAATTTTTCAGGTCTCGACTTATATCCTCTGATGAATAGTAACAGGAACCTCAACACTGAAAACTTCGACACTTTGCTGGTGGGTGAGCGCAAACCATTGTCCTCTAGCACGATAGGCCGATGCGCTATCCATTACACAACGACGACAGCACGAGAGCATCAGTGGATAATAGTATGCTGAAGGATTGTTTCTTCCGTCCGTCCCTCCACTTAGCTGTTGAGAATGCTGAAGAGATGCGCGTAAGGTAACTTTCCCATCCATTTTTCACCTGTCAGGTAATTTTCCCATTACTTCTTTTACAATGCAGAGCGCGAAGAGTCAAGGTCAAGGAGTTATTAAATCTCGAAGCTGCATCCACACGAGCAGTTCACTGAAAACCTAACATCCTCTGGTGTCCTATCGCGAAAAAAAAAGGATCATCTCTGGCCGTCGCTAACGGAACAATGGTGACGAGGTGTGGTGTCGGTAATGGATGGAAGGAAGCTGGGGCCCGGAAGAGTTGGGGATTCTTGTGGGCGCCGTGGAGATCATTACTGAACTACGCAGCAGCATCCAGAAGTCGCGTCGTCGTGGGGGTGGCGGTGGGGGGGGGGGGCGACGACGACAATGGGGCTGTTGAAGCCAGGCCCAACATTTAACTTCCAACCGGAGGGGACGGTTCCTCAAGAACTGCTGCCGGAGGAGAATCCCGACTTCATCCCTCTCTTGGGCGCTCCTCCCCGCTTGTATTGTACCCCGTTTTGTTCCGTTTTACCCCTCAATACGTACGCAGGGCCCACAATAACACGGACGAATTCCTTGGGACGCTAGAGGGCGCAGGAAGTCCTTCGTTAAAATAACCGTGGCAGGAAAACGACTCATTTTACCACTGGAAGAAAAAATTAAGGCAGTCACCGCGCTTTCTGACGAGCGAACAGTACCTTGTATATAGCAGACAAAAAACTACACACACACATTTTTGACGTGAATACGTCTTTAATTTTGCAAGCATAGAGGGAGGCAATCCAGAAAATCCGATGATAACCAAATCGGGGATACAGTTTGACATTGCAGCTCCGAATCTATCGTCTATATTCCAAATTCATTTACACCATTAGATTGCCGAAGGATTAAAGATAATAGGTTACGTTGAGTGAGGACTGCGAAGCGTCACACTGGGGGAGGGGGAGGGGCAATTTTGAGTTCGTTTCACCGAGTCTCATAACTTCCGCGTAGTATAACTTTCTACTAGGAGAAGCTACGGCCCTCGTTTAGGTTTCAATTGACAGCTCTGGTCAAGACCAATCGATTACGTGTATAATAACATTTGTGTGGCGTAGTTATGGTGAAATTGTATGCTTATAATGTAAAAAATAAGAAAACTTAACACAATTTCGGCCTGTACTCGTGTAAAAGCCAAGTTGAACTACATACATCGTATACGGTTGGAAAGAGCATCTCAAAAGCAATCCAGTGATACCCATAAAACCCAATATGATCGAGTGAAGTGGTACCGGGAACGTAAAATAAACATGAAGGCGTCCGAGCGCGTCAACGTAGACATATTCACGCAAAACAAACAGCTGTGTCCTCAACACAGCCACATCCAATTTTTAAAAACACTTTTGAGGTCTGAGCATATTAGAGCTCACCACAACAAGCTATAAGTGCGTTATCCTACAATCCACTACAGGAGCACCAGCTACATGCCGCGGTGGTCTAGTGGTTAGACTACTCACCTCCCACCTACACGAACCGGGTTCGATTCCCAGCGGAGTCGCTGTCGGATTCTCGTACTTGGGAATAGTGCCAGACAATGCCGCTGGTCAGCGGGATTCCTAGGGGATCTCTCGTTTCCCCCTGACCTTTCATTCCGGCGCCGCTCCATTTTCATCTCGCTTCACCCTCATCGGCTCTCAAGACCTTGATGTCAAGAAGCGCCAAATGTCGTCTCTTCACACACCAGCTTCATTGGTCTGTTGTTACACACAGCCCCGTCGTGCACATCCTGTCGCGATAACACCAGTGAAGGCGGCCATTGAGCTCGAATGTAATGTATAAATATCGACATCAAAGTTCATAGAACACTAGAACATGTGGGTCCAGCAGACATCATGACTTTCCTTTGTAAATTCAATCATTTAGAAGCAGACCCCGCCTCCAATGCACAACGGGAGCCAATCAGAAATAATTAGGACAGCACACATCTGGAGTTGACGGGATTTGGAGGCAGAGGATCGGAGACAGTTGTTGAGTGTCCAGGGGCGCGGGTGGTGAGTCCAGAGTACAAGACCAGGGGAGTTCCTTCATTGACATGTTCCCTCTAACATGAAATAACCCTCCCTCTTAACCTTTCTTCCGTCGGATCCATAGCAGGCCAGATTGTAGTACTACACTCTGAATTCGAAACAGTGCGAAACCACTGGTTCGTAGTAAAATTATACTACTCTAATTAGTGAAAATGACTCCACTTAGATTCAGTGAAAAACCACTGATTGTTTCAATGAAAAAACTTCACTGATTGCGGGAGGATATATATATATATATATATATATATCTTATAGTAGCGCTGTGAAATAGTGTAATTTGTAGATGTATGCTCAGACTTTTCGTGTTTGGTTTGATTCGTACCGTTAGGATTGTAAACCAACGAATATTACATATGAGTGCACTCACTTCAGCACATTACATGCAGTTCAAACCTTCAAACAGAGCGCTGCGACGATCACATGGAATCGAAATGAAAGACGTGCAAATGGAATGAAAGGCTGTGTGTTCATATAACCTTGTAAAATCGCGTTTTGAAAAAATGAAAACACATTTTAGAAAGTATTTTGTATCAGTTTTATTCGTTTATTCGCTGTTACGACACTTGATATACGTTGTTTAGTGGCCATTTTTTACACGCAGTTTCACTGATACTTCAGTCAAAAATAATTAGAGACGGAGCAAGTTGCTCAGATGTTTCACTGGTCCATCAGTCAAAAAATAAACCACTGAGAAAACAGTGCAGAAATGACTGACGAATCAGTGGGAAATGTCACTGAATCAATCAGTGAAGTAAATCTGGATTTTTTTCAGTGGTTCATCAGTTAAATTCACAAATTCACTGAAGTGACTGTTGTATCAGTTAGATACGTTTGACTAATTGAAACAGTGACATTCTCACTGATTCAGGTTTAGTATGCGTGTATACAGTATATAGTTAATTATTAAAGAACCTCAGTTTATAGAAGACTGAAGATTATTTTATTTTTGGTAATCATGAATAGCTTTAAAATAATATATGCAATATGTGAACTGTCTTACAATTAGAATTATGGACGAGTCAAACGTGTGAATTCTTGCCATATATAAGCTTATTGGGAACCGTTTTGTCGTTGACACTTTGACGACTATGCCTCAGTCGAGCTCTGGCAAATCAAATATTTGTTCAGTTAACGGTAAGAAAATGAACAGAATGGACAGTATGTCATGTTCCACATGGCATGTCGCTCTAATTGGGGTCACAGTCAACTCACCTATTCATTGGTCAGAAGTAGCCAATAATGAAACTCGTTAGTATGGCAAGCTTGGTAGGTGTAATCTGGACCAATGGAGAGCTGGCAACTGCAGCTTACTGCGCTATGTCGAGGTAAGTTTTTGAAAACTTCCGCTCATCTTGGTTTCTTAGTCAGCTTGTATCTATGGCATTTTTAATTAAATAAACAGGAAATAATTAGTCTTGCACTGACCATAGACTAAAGATGACGTATTTGACTATTCGTGGGGTAACGGTGGCTGAGCGGTTAGCCTGCTCGCATCCCACCAACGCGATCCGGGTTCAATTCCCGACCGGGACACTCCTGATTTTCGCACGTGGGAATCGTGCCGGACGATGGCGCGTTGATCGGCGGGTTTTCCCGAGGATCTCCCGTTTCCCCCCGTCCTTTCATTCCGGCGCTGCTCCATACTCACCTCGATCATCCTCATCTCCAGACCTTGATGTCAAGGGCCGTCCCAATCTCTTCACTTCACATTGACTATTCGTCTTCGGCTCATGTATCCAACATTGATATACCCCAAGGCAACACAACTGTCAAAGTCACATTGTTGACAAAGATGAACATGTTTGTATCTTAATCTTTAAATGACAAGCACTCTATATGTACTAAACAATGTTCTAACTTCAAACACAATCCACGCTTCTTAAGCTAGACGTGTTAGCAGTAAAGCTGTTAGATGTCGGGACATGAAGACTGGATGTGATCAGCCAGCCAGATCGGTCTAACTCATCTTTAGTCTACGGCACTGATCATAGACCAAAGACCATATTCACTCCACAGCACTGATGATCGAGATGTTTTAAAATACCAAGGCTTGCGTTTGTTGTAGCATAATTACTCCGAGGACTATAATTTTGAGGGCTGTGAGCGTTAGTTCTTCTTATTGATAGTCAGGTTTCCTGAAGGATCCAGTAGCCCAGCTACCCCGCGAGTTAACAGCCGGAGTTCGCAAGCATATCATCAGCAAATCAACAAATGTCTACAATCGATTAGTTAAATTTCTGTGTGACGTTAACCAACGTAAAAATTAATGTAACTACTACATTGAGCGGAAAATGTATTCAGTCGCTAGATTAATGTCGAAATTCCATATAACTTAAGTAAACACATAAAAGTAAACTGAGACTATTTAACTATGTTAGTGAATGTAGTCTACGCCCAACTGAACTGTCATGTTGCACCACATGGCGAAATGTTACATTCATCCATCCAGGAATATTTTATTGTTAATATACTTTATTTCCTTCGGTGACAAATAAAAAAAAAAATTAGAACCAAGCTGTAACGAACATAAAAGAATAAAAAAAAAAAAAAAAAAAACGCTGCAAGTTGTAACAAGGAAATTTCGTAATATAACTTATTCGGAATTTTTTTTTGGAGTCGGAGTGATAAAATTTGATTAATTGTCACTTGGAGATTTGACAAATTAATGGTCGCCTGACTACGCAGTTTTTATCTTTTTGAACTTTCCCTCGCTAATTTCTCTCGCCAGCCCATTTCAGACGTCTGCTTTGTGGGGAGGGGAGAGGGGAGGGGACCATCACCCGCTGTCTGCTCGGACACTGATTGATCACTGCTGAATATAAATTGCCGCGACTCATAAACACATTTCCAGACTCGCTGTTCAAACCCGACGTCCGCTTGTCTTTATTTCGCCTGCAGCGCCACGTTACTCCGGCAATATCCGTCAGCCCGCACGTCTCTCCGCAGGGCATTGTGTCTCATACGCCGTGACAAGGGGAAAAAAGATCGCCACGACAGAACTGCAGCAGGTGGATGCCTTCAACTCGCTTGTCACGTTGTCCCGCAGCAAGACTTACCCCTAGTAAGAAAAACACTTTCTTCTCTGCCAGTCGCGTTTATTCCAGAGATGCAAGTTAAACATTAAATTTAAAGTTTTTTGTGACTCCCGTACTGTACCCGCATAGTGCTGCTATCTGGTATTTATTTCCACAAACGGGAGCGACTAGCGATGAATGGAACTCGCAAGCGAGTTACGGTGCTGCGTTCCTTCGGCAGGGCAAGCATCGTTCTGTTTGCTTCCTCCAGTCGTATTTCCTTGGAAAGTGGATGGAAGTGTTCGGGAGAACGAAAGTTTTCTTATTTGTAATATGCTCTCAAAATAATATTCACTTCAGTTATTATTGCACTAATGTCGTTTACGTCTTTATAACTAATGTTAGGTATTATAAAACTATAAAAACATGTGGAAGTTGCGTTTGTTAGTAGAAATTGAAAATGGAACCACAGCCTGGCACTAGCATATGTTATCTATAACACTCAAATATGTGAGTCTATTATACTGCTTGCCGTGTAAAAAAACTCATTACACCCCACTGTTCTCTGCGCACTTTCTCGTCGCACTCAAAGAATTCGGCTGTGGTAAAATATAAATATTTTGAACTCTTTCGGATCCATTTTAATTTCCCTTTATGGCGTTTCGAACAAAAAAATACGATGCATGCTAAGTAAGTACACAGGACACTTGTTTTGGCTGATGGGAAATCGCGAAAATTTCTTGAGTAAACATACAAATCTTCAATAACACTAATAAGTTTATTCTTTCATTATTGGATGGACAAGGATTTACAGGGCTGAGTAGTTTGCAGACAAATCACGAACGGTCTGCCTTATATTATCAGAATACTCATTGGCCTAGTGAAATGCGACAGTAGTTTCATAAATGAGTAATAAGGAAAGAAAACTGCCAGACATGTGTGCACAGTAAGTGGAATCCTAGCAAACAGTCGACTTCGTGATAAACCATCATCTCCAGTCATAGCCGATGAGCTGTAGGCTTTGTGTACTACTATATTAATTACATTTATAAAATACAGCTATTCGCTACATCACTGGGTGTTACGCGAATATATTTTCATGGCAGAGTAGACTCGAAACACGCATTTCAATCGGGCCGCAGTTCTTTTGACACAGTCGGTGTAATTGTGGACCATAATTTAACATTGCGACCGAGTCGCGAACGAACCTGTAGAAAGCTTCACGCTGTGTCCATAGAAAATAGACGGAAGTTGTTGGCTCAAGTGAGTGCGGTAAAGATTTACTGTCAATTAATACAAGTGAGAATTGAGTCGCCTGCATTCACGACTGCATGTCCATCAGCTGTGTTGGTCTCCGTATTCCCATATACAACAGTCATATTATTTCATACAACACAGGGCACACATGCAATAATGCACCATTTTTATTGCTGGTCGTCTCTCTGAGAGTATGACTTGGCAATATATTGGCAGTTACTTTTGTACCGCCACAATTAATTGGAGTACATTTTACAACACGTTATAGACTGTTCCCGGTAAAATGAGCACTTTTGAAAGCCCTGCTTAAAATATACTTGTATGCACGTTGCGTATTCGTCCGCCTTATGTAAAATTAACATTGACATGGGCCTCCTCTGTATTCATGCGTCGGTCAAGGAAAACTTTAGAGTCATTAGAAAAGAAAATATTTTAAAAATATGCTAATTTTTACACTTTGATGAATAAAAAAAAACAAACAGAAAGCGAAAGAAATCATTTAAATTATTCTTAAATGGTTACATAACACTTTTTATTTGACGTTAAGATATGGAACTACTTTCTTTACATTGTTACCAATTTTACCGGGTGCATGTCACTCAGTGCGCCCGTCAAAGTATATGCAGGCAGGGTCAGTGACTTTTTGCTAAGGCTGATTTCAAAAGTGTTCACTTGATCGTAAACTGCCTTCACTTAAGAATATTTAACACAAAAACTGATCTTTAAAAAGCAAGCAGTAAATGTTTCAAGAGTATTGGAGATGTAGAAATGCGTAAAAAATTTTGTATGATTTATGAAACAATGCGTTGTAAAGATACAGTATTTTAATTGTAGTGTTACAAGAAAACATTTTTGACATCCAGTTTACAAAGAGGTGTTTGAAAATTGTACATTTTTAAACTTAAAATTCATCTTCTAAAAGGAATATAGCTGATTAATTCACGTCAACACCTTCAGTCTGCGTAGGGGCCGAGGTGGTTGAGCGGTTAGACTGCTCGCCTCCCATCAATGCGAACCGGGTCCAATCCCCGGCCGGGTCACTCCCGGATTCCCGCAATTGGGAATCGTGTCGGACTCGCCACTAGTCGGCGGGTTTTTCTGGGAGGAAAGGCTGTGGATCAAAGTCCACCACCTGCCATGCGTCTAGATTCCATTAAAGTTACTCTCCGAATGTTTGCCTGCAAGTCTGCGAAATGCAACTTGTCATACACGAAAATGCAACCTGCGCAACGAGAGGGCATGGAGGAATGTTATCTTTTCTTTTGCATGCAGGTGTAAGGGGTTACTGTCTGTGAAGGACTTTGTGGAATTAACAACCTTCTAGCCGTGGGTCACCCTACCCCCCCCCCCCCTTGAACTTTGCTGACGTTTAGCACATTCAGCACTCGGCTAACTGATGTACAAAAATACACCACACCCAACGGGACAGTTTCGAGACGTCTATATGTGCAAGTAAAGAGCCGAACATTTATGTGGCTGCTCCACTATACTTTCGCCATATCGTTACTTCACTTATCCGCGCAGAACTCGCTAGGTGTGACTAAAAGGGTTTTCTAATCGCCAGTTTTGTTCGACGGTGTGCACCAATATTGTGTTCGACGGTGTGCACCAATATTGTGTTCGACGGTGTACACTAATATTGTGTTCGACGGTGTACACCAATATTGTGTTCGACGGTGTACACCAATATTGTGTTCGACGGTGTACACCAATATTGTGTTCGACGGTGTACACCAATATCGTGTTCGACGGTGTACACCAATATTGTGTTCGACGGTGTACACCAATATTGTGTTCGACGGTGTACACCAATATTGTGTTCGACGGTGTACACTAATATTGTGTTCGACGGTGTACACCAATATTGTGTTCGACGGTGTACACTAATATTTTGTTCGACGGTGTACACTAATATTGTGTTCGACGGTGTACACCAATATCGTGTTTGACGGTGTACACCAATATTGTGTTCGACGGTGTACACTAATATTGTGTTCGACGGTGTACACCAATATTGTGTTCGACGGTGTACACCAATATTGTGTTCGACGGTGTACACCAATATTGTGTTCGACGGTGTACACCAATATTGTGTTCTACGGTGTACACCAATATTGTGTTCGACGGTGTACACCAATATCGTGTTCGACGGTGTACACCAATATCGTGTTTGACGGTGTACACCAATATTGTGTTCGACGGTGTACACTAATATTTTGTTCGACGGTGTACACCAATATTGTGTTCGACGGTGTACACCAATATTGTGTTCTACGGTGTACACCAATATTGTGTTCGACGGTGTACACCAATATCGTGTTAGACGGTGTACACTAATATTTTGTTCGACGGTGTACACCAATATTGTGTTCGACGGTGTACACCAATATTGTGTTCGACGGTGTACACTAATATTTTGTTCGACGGTGTACACTAATATTGTGTTCGACGGTGTACACTAATATTGTGTTCGACGGTGTACACCAATATCGTGTTCGACGGTGTACACCAATATTGTGTTCTACGGTGTACACAAATATTATGTTCGACGGTGTGCACCAGTAACACCAGCGATACTAACGGACAGTCATTATCATCTCATCATCACGTTTGGGTGCGTACCTTATAGTTAGGGGTGATGAAATTTTCCGCAAAAATATTTTAAGACAAGTTATTTTTCAAAATACTGTAGGGCCTTTTACCTATCTTGATTTGCTGAATTACTTTTTGACACGTGTTAACTGTCTGCACATGAATCACGTAGGAGCCGTGCCGATGTTGCCGAATTCTGAGTGGCCCGGTCAAATATGAAAACGCCTTCACAAGCAGACAGCGACCAATGGCAGTAGACAAACTGCTGTTGGGTGTGTATAGTGTTAAAGTCTACCGCTAACTTGTATTTTTGTTTTTTTTTTTTTTCGCGAAAAATCACAAGCTCTACTTATGGCTAAGTGTTTTTTTTCTCTCGATTGCATTACTTTTTTTTCAATGCTACATTCTCCTCGTTCGCTTCTTGCTTACCAGACTTAACCAACTTAGTCGCCATGTCCGTGACTGTGGGCACGTTGTTGCATCTGAGTGAGTCTTATGTCCAAACTGTACACAGCAAGACATCTGTTCCCAGTACATACTTTGAGAGTCCTCCTTGTGGCCAATCTGATTTGTAGAATTTTCTGCACCTCTTTGATACGAATGGTCAATGCTAACATCATCGAGCAAGCATCGCGTTGTTTATTGGTTTGCAAGAAAACTGCTGAATACAAGTACAGAGAATACAAAAAAATACGTGATCTAAACAATTGAACTGAGAAATGAACGTGTGCCTACGCCAGTTACAAATAAAATTGAACTCTTGAGTGCACAACATTTTATAAGCGAGGAATAATAAACACACTACTGTCCGTAGAGTTGTGGGGGGGGGGGGGGTTGTGCTCTCAGCACATTTTTATTCCATCTGGCTAGATGAGTTTCCGTATGTTTTTGGCGTATTCGATTCTCAACTTTGAAGATAGGATACGATGTCGGAGTAACTTATGGCTACCAACAATCGTCCACAGCTTTATGTTGTCACTTGTCACATGTTGCTTGCCGTACTCCAGCTCCGAGTGTGTATACTTGACTACGACAAACAACTAACGGCATTAGCAGTGCTCTGCCTGTATACCTGTTCCGCAAACTTACACAAGCTTGGATCACAGCCGTGATGTGATTGGGTTCCGCGTGTTCTCGTCTGAAAGGAAAACAAAATTACTGTAGTTAACCCGTTCGGTCACGCATAAACATTCGAGTTAGTATTGCAATCACGCAAATTTTTGGTACGCTTTGTTATTGAGGTTATCATTTATCTTGCAGCCAGTGAGCAATATGATGCGGGCTCGATGATACTTACGTTAACCAATCATGTCAAAGAGGAATAGAAAATTCTACTAATCATATTTCCTGGAAGGGAAGTTCTCGGTATACTGGGTACCAGAGCCTCACTATATACAATAACGGCAACAAAATTCACTCATATGCAACTTGTTCCACTTGAATTTCCGACCTATTCCCCGTTCAGATGCATTTACAGCAGTGTTGCTCACAAAGTGATTGTTATAGCCGACTCGAATATAGCTTGTATTGAAAGTCAATACATATGTGCAGACAACGGAACAGAAATGTTTCCTCGGCGCTGAAGCGTCGCGAAGGAGACAAATGTGGATGTGGCGGCGACTTAAGGAAGACAGCTGTTATGAAACAAGTCAGTGGACGACAGGGGGATGTTGATTTATAGCGGGCTGGCCGCTCGTTAGTGTGTTCCTGGGTCTGCAGCGAGACTTAGAGTCGAGAAGGGGGTGGATGTGGAAGGTCCATTCATCACGAGGGCGGAAAGGGGAGCAAGAAGAAATTCATAAATCACCCCCGTTTTAGGGTTTCAGCCGGAGACAGCGAGTTGGGAAGCAGGCAGGATTCTCCTCTTCGTTAGGGCGTCGGCGAGGTATTTGTGTGCGGTCGTGGCGAGAGAGTGGTAGGTCGCGGAGGTCGGAAGGGGGGGGGGGATAAAGCATCGCTAAGAGCGCATACGTTTCGAAGTACTCACAGACCATGCTCGTCTGTGAGACGAGTAAGCCTAATCGGCAATAGTGTGCGTCTAATCCGACAGGACTCGTGTTTATGACCATGAATTTGTTCACCAGTCGGTGAAGTCGAGAGGAGAGATTTGGGCGGCTCTTAACATCGAGGTCTTGAGAGCCGATGAGGGTGAAGAAAGGTGAGTATGTAGCAGCGTCGGAATGCAAGGGCGGAGGAAGCGGGAGATCCCCAAGAGAACCCCGCCGACCAGCGGCATCGCATACCATGATTGCGAAAATCCGGCGGTGACCCCAACGGGAATCGAACCCGGTTCGCCTAGGTTGGAGGCGAGTAGTCTAACCACTAAACCACGGCGGCCCTAGAGAGTTACGGGGTACGGCAGGAATTACAACGACCCGTCGCGTCCTTCAATCACGTGACCAACAGCCAATCAGAGGTGGCCATTAATTCACTCCGTCCGTCCGTCAAAACCTTGGCAAGCTTTAACTTTTGACGGACAAACGGGCAAAATTACTGCCTTCTAAACTTGCACGTTTTGTTACTGCTTCATGCCGAGTTCTTTACAAGGCTGTGTAGCGCGTGCAGTGTTTTGTTACTCGTTCATGCCGAGTTCTTTACAAGGCTGTGTAGCGCGTGCAGTGTTTTGTTACTCCTTCATGCCGAGTTCTTTACAAGGCTGTGTAGCGCGTGCAGTGTTTTGTTACTCGTTCACCCCGAGTTCTTTACAAGGCTGTGTAGCGCGTGCAGTGTTCTGTTTTGGATGTCATTTGTTCTCATATATTTGTTTATGTAACTGTAAAATGAAATGAAGTTGCATTTTTCCTGAAGGATATATGATAGTTACGTTTGGAAACATGAGCTCCTGTTGTGCTATAGTAAAAATAATATAATTATGCTTTATATGCTATTTAAAATTGTTTTTATATAGAATAATTTCCATTACGTACGTCTATGTTTGTTTTGGGAACTTAGAAACACAATATCGCGAAATATGTTCACTTTTTATGGAGAATTTTTACCTATTTGTAAATAGTTTTGTTTTTATTATTTTGCAGCAATGAGCACACGACGGACGTACGAAGTTTGGCTGTAAATCGCTCGGCTGGGAGACGGACGAACGTACGACGGGCTACCCCGCGAGAATCCCACGAAGTTTGCTTCGCCGAAATAAATACATTTCTGTCGTAGAATATTCGCAGAGCGGGCACAATAAAAAAAAAAAGAGATAGGAATAAATTGTATGGGTGGTAGGGACTGCAGTGTAATCACCAGACGGGGTGTAACGGCAGTGGTATACAGGCCCTGCTCTCTCATTCTACACCCCATACGTCGCTTCTAGAGCGGTCGATGTACATACTCGTTTAGGACCGGCGAACGTGGCTTATTTATAGCCGCCGCGAGCGGTTTCCTGCCGCCACAATGTACTTGCCGTCTGTCGCCGCCCGCGGACGCTATCACGACAGGTTTAATTGGTTTACCCTGTCCCTCTTGTTGCGTCACCGACCCTCCCGGCAGGACTCTATATCTGTTCGCATTCGTCTGCTCTCAGTACGTCACCTGTCTCCGTATACTCTTCACCGACAATCACCACACAAGTCCACTTTCGCGAGAGCGACTCATTGGTGCTTTCAATCCCAACTTCATTTATAATTTCTGGTGTTGCAAATAAGACATATTTTGATGCTGGCAAGCAATTTATTTCGTTATCACAACCAATACGCTGTAGTCTTTGTGTTCGGTGATCAGTAACATGAATCAGTCATAACGGAGCACAGCAGTATGGTTTAGGAATCAGATACACACAGGAAAGACCATTGGACACTGTGCCCCGCAGAGTACAGTACAGGGAAAATATAACCTTCATGTGTAACATGTTAATGATAGCCAATAATGAGCATGAAAGAGTTAAGAAATTCTTTAAATGGCTTACTTAGCTTTATCTTATCTCTTTCAGTCGCAGTGTACTGTATCTGAGACGTTGCACATGAAATGGCTTGAATGGCCTGCACCGTACACGGCAGAACATACCCTCCAATGAGAAAGATTCCATACACGTGGGAGACATCATTCACTGCTGAGACTATGTTCCGTAGCCTCGTAAACCACTGCTGCGAGTAATATAAAGCACAGATAGATTTATATTGGTCCAGATGTAAGATAAAGCGTCGTCTGGGCAATTATGACAAATAAATGCAAATATGAAGCAAGAATAATAATGTTACAGTCATCACAAACAACAACCAAATACAGAATTGATATCCTGTATATTGGATCAGAAATCAACTATCAAAGTACAACCGTAATACACCACAAGGGTGTATTCCTCCTAATGAGTTCCCTTCATGGACTGTAATTTCACTGTAAACTGTCAGTCACATATGTGTGTATTTATAGGTGTAGGTGCAAATTCATTTTTCTGATTCGTTTGGTGCAAGGGTATTGGTAGGTAAGTTAGTCAGGCTTCCTTTATGACACAAACGATATATACTTTATAATACCACCAACATCCTACTACGAATAAATGTTATCTATGGGCCAATTGACAGAAAAAGAACAGATGCAAGAACAAAACATAAACCGATTATTACGGCAAAAAAGATTTATTACGGATTAAAACACAATTCAGCATGACCATGAATATGCATGTCACCAGTCGTACCAACCAGCTTACGATACAACCCAATCTGATCACCAATTTCAAACTTCATCTTCTTACGCGAATACACGGAAGCGTTACTAAATGATCGGTTTATGTTTTGTTATTGCATCTGTTCCTTTTTTTTAATTAGCCTAAAATGGCAACATTCATTTCAAAATGTGTTAATCTCAGACGCTTCTTAGAAAACGTACACGTAAGTACACAGCAGTGCATTGCCGTGGCGGCTCCTTCGATATGAGCGTAAACATTCTCTGATTGGCTGCGCCACGCTCTGCAAGTGGATCTTGTTGTCTACAACGTGCTGGACTGCACGTTGACAAGTATAGGCTGTTCAATGTAAAGTGAGCACTTCTTAAGGCCCTTCTTAATTTTTCCTTTCATTCTACTTCCATCTTCCTGCTGCTCTTTAATATAAACATTGCTTTTTGACGAATAAACACAGTGTGTACATTCCACCACCCTCAAAATTTATTGCCTGATGCTGCAATAAGATATATTTATTGGTGGCTAAAGCCTGTTGGGAGGGCCTTAGAAAGTGCTCACTTTACCGTGAACAGTCTTCAAGTCACCAGGCGCTTAGTTGCTGGCCAGTGGCGTCATTTTGCTGGGGTGTGCGGTTGGATTTGGCGATACAAGCCGCTGTTTTACCTCTGTATTCACAAGTATTCTGTGCCCGAGGTGTGCTGTCACGCAAAAGCAAAATACACTGATGGCCATTAAAATTACTGCACCAAGAACTTTGTGAGCTATCATAGCCAGATTAATCGCACAGAATACACACCCTTCTTAGACAACATGATCACTCCTACAGCACGGTATGTCGTGCAGCCATAGGTAAATCAGTTCTGCTGCTACACGACGCGGTATTGAGAGGAAGAGACATCCGGATGTTCATCTAGGACATCCCCGTTCATGTTTATTTCATGCGCGCCCAAAGTTCAACCATTTTACCCACGGATGTCCTGTAACAGGCCAAGGAAGCAGTGTGACATGGTGGTCATCCAGAAACTGTAGGACGATCTGTACTACATGCGATAGCGCATGTCCTGTTGGTACAGAGCCTCAGGCTGTCCCTGGAAGTAATGGTCAGCGTACGAGTAATGCGCATCAGGCGCGAGAGAGACTGGAATCCGATGATGGCACCACATACCAGGCGTCCGCCACCGTACCGTCACACACGGATGCGACCATCGTTGTGCTGCAAGTATAATCGGGATTCGTCAGAGAATATAATGGCATGCCTCCAGACCTGACATTCCATGCACCATTGGATCTGTCGGTGCCTGTGGTGAGTAGTTAGCGACAGCCGCTGTAATGGCCACCTGGACATGATTCCCTGATGCTGCAGATGGCGATGCACTGTGTACTCATGTGCCGTGTGCTTGAACTCCTGAGCGAGGGAGTCTGATGTGGATGTCCGATCCGCAATCGCAATGCGCGCCAGATATCTGTCCTCGCGCTTGTTGTTAGGACGAGGCCATTGGCTTCCCGCACATCGCTCAGTCAGCTACTCCTAGACTCACAGATCCCATATCCGCTTCACTGTGCTTGCATTTTTTTTCAACGCGGGAACTTATTTCACAGAAGGATAGCCCATGATCCCGGTTAGCCACGATTCTCCCGCTGTCATAGGCGACAACCTATTCACATGGCTTTTCGACACGGCATACTCACTCCGCCTGTGCACACGAATGGCGGGGAAAAAATGCCTTTAACTCCCAGCAGGTTCCTAACCTCCACTTGTATTCCGCTTGTCAGTGTCGCCATTTGCGTACGTGCTGCGCCACTCTGCTGAAAAACTAATTGCGTCATTGCGCTACCCTGATCGACACATTTTTCCAATCTGGGGGTCCTTCTTGATGTTGGAAATTTAATGGTCAGCGGTGTAAATGTCGGATTGGCGAAGGAGTTGTTTCGGCATGGAAAATAGGTAGGTGGGAGTTGGACATCCATCTAGTTCACAGGTTTCTGAAGTAGACTCCATTTGATGCACTCATCGGTGAAGTGTTATGTGACATGAGACCTGACGATGGAGAAGTGACGGAATGTAAAGCTGAAGGGAACTGGTACCAGATGTACAGTGGCCATTTCCGAAATCACAATACTACTTGGATACATATTCAAGTTACATATGCCACTTTTTAAAGTGTAAGTGCAATCCATTTGGAAAACCAAACGCAAAGAAAATAATAATTCTGTCATTGTTAGAAAAACACATTACGCGGTTACAGCCAATGGTTATTCGCGAAATTTAAAGCACAATATTGTATACACCCACCAGTAGTTTTTCTTTTCCCACTGCCTGTTGCTTGCATGATAATCTGTATTTCAGTTTGATTGGGCATTCAGAATTCTGCAACTCAGTGCTAAACCTTTGTTATTTGTATTCGTACATTTAATGCCTACAAAAACATAGTTCAGCCAACTAAGGATGATAAACTACCCTATACTACTATTAAGTATATATATATATGAGCACAACCACAGAATTACTACCGCAAATAATTATTTTTATAAAGCGACTGTGCCAACTATGATTTGCCGTATTTGTGAGCCAGTGTTGGTAGCATCTCATACTAAATTCATAGTTAGAGGCGACTGTTCCCCAGGTTTCAACGTACTGCGTCATGGTTATCATGTAGGTGCACTGAGAAAATGAATTTTTTTTTTAAACCAAAAAGAGTTTGTCTGGTGCTACCAAATTAAATGCTTGTATAGGGACAACGCAGTATTTTGTTGTTGGAACAAAGTTATTTGTTGTTTTATATTTAGTTGCACCAAACTGTAAGTTTTGGTTTCTGCAACTTAATATGTGTTTGGCTTTGCATTCTTTAAACAAGTTCGGTTAGTAAATAAACATCACCTAAAGTGACTACTCATGGAAGAACAGGAATGTTCCTAGACATATAAATTTAAAATGCCGGACAAGGTGCATTAGAAGAGTATTTCAAATTTTACAGCTTCACCTTTAAGTTTCCAGTTGAACGTGTTTTATTAAGATATCTATGCCTTTATTAGGCATCAGTAAACGTAATAAGAAACTCACTATCCTAATTGTCACAAAAATGCAAATAAATTCTCGAGCTTTATTTTCGAACGAAGGGAATCAAATTAGTGGCCAAGCAAGAATATGCAGTCGATTGAACAAATTATTTTGTTCACAGTCTTATTGTCTTTTGGCCCAACACCAAGTTATTGTTAATTCAAGCGTGTATTTAGCTAAACGAACCAAATTAATTTTTTTCCTTTTCAAGTTTTGCTTACTCAACAAAACACTTTGTTGGGGCAACGAAATATATATTTTTGGCCCTATGAAAACAGGTATTTCGTTGGCTGGAATAAACCTTTCTCTGAGTGCATATTGCTACGCTCACATTTCCCTTGGTCAATAAAAATTCTGGTGTTCCTTTATGGTTTGTCTGGGAAATGCCAAGCCGAGGTATAAATGCACCATCCACTCATATGATAATCAGGACATTACAGTTTTTCTGATGATATGTTGGATCAAAACATTCCTGCGATTTTACAAAGGCCATATTTATGGTTATAACAACCAGTTTTGCGATTCCTTCAGGATATTGGAAAGCAATTGTTCAACACCGGGGAATGCTTCTCAAAGAATGGGCGGGGCACAGAAAAAAAAAACTACGTATCCATGGGCGTGGAAGGAACATCGTAAATCATAGGAGTGTTGCTGAGAGCGTTCCAAGAGAGTGGAGATCGCAGAAGAGAGAGAGAGAGAGAGGGGGGGGGGGGAGAGAAGCGGTGTGGGCTTCTCTTGTCCTGCGAGAGCTTCTGCAAAGTGGAGAGGGCCCAGGGGTTTTGAACTGGTGGATGCGCGGGGTAACAAAGACGGTGGTTTTTACTGGCGCTGTGCGGTTGGGGGCAAGGATCAGGACGTAACTCTACTCTCTACCCCTCGTGGTGGTATTCCAGAAGGAGGGGGGCGAGGGTCCACCCGCTTCAGATACAAAAGCGGTCGCATGGTGCCGCAATCTGTTACCTGCAGCCACTCCCACCACCAACGAGATGTCTCGGCCGTGGTTCGCGCGGCCGACGTGATGCTCGTAATTTCCGGTTTCCGCCGTGAAATACGACTGGGAACGCACAGCCTGAGCCAGGCTCCTACCGCGTGAACAGCAAACTGGTTACATTTTTCCACCCCCTTAGCATATCGTTAGAGAAGATGGTTTGACGCGGGAGAAAGTTGACTTTTCCTATATTCACATACTCGTGCGACAATTTTCTTTCGTTAATTTTAGAGGCCTGGAAAATCCACGCGTACATTTTAGGACAAGCTAGAATTCAAAACATGTGTGTTCATATAACTTTAGCCATTTGTCCACACGGTGTTTGACACCTCCTGGACCTCCACAGTTGACATCGGCATATCTGTACATAAGACTGCACAGTCTAGCCTGCAGGTCATTGAGCTTGCGAATTTTTCAGGTCTCTAGTTATTGTCTCTCACTCATGTATGGAGCTGCTATCGCACTACACTGGGATAACTATAATTTTAATACTTTAAAAAATAATGTTTGTGACTGGTCTGTAAATAACTTGCCACAGTAAAAATCTTGATCATGCAATCATAAAATAATTAACTAGTTATCGAAGATATGTTGGCTCAAACATTTTTCGCGATTTTTCGGAGAATCCACGTAACACTAGGGGCTGAAAAATTTCCTTATATAATTTGAGAATAAGTTACACTTCAAACAATACGTATATTAAAATACATTCGGCGATTGATTAGGTCACCCGATTTTCGCGAAACTTGTTCCTGCCCATACATGTATTCCAAAACACTTCAGGTAACTCCACATTCATAAATGGATAATTTTAACTTCTACGCATATTAAGTGTCGGCCCTCGAATCACCTTCCAGTACCGCAATTAATTAAGTCAACTGGCCGAGTGGAATGCCACATTTTCCCCTGACGAATACGTACCGCCAATAACCAAAGGAAGACTGCAGGTGTACGAACAGGATATTAATATCTACTCTACATAGGAATATTTTTTTCTTGAAAATTACGCACCCCTAGTACTCAAGGATCACAAAAGTGTGTACCATTAACAGCGAACAGGCCGTATTAGCGAATTTGACTGCAAAATTGTTGAACTGCACTACATCAGTATAGCCACCTGTTTCTCGTACGCGCACACTTGAACATTTCGTTTAGCTGTTGACCGCATGTTCGTGCAAGAAGACTTGTCCTACTTCACTACACCAATCAAAATTAAGTTATCCCGACGCTGAATATCTGCTATTGGCTGGCAGACACTTAAGACGCGTGAGAGATGAAATGATCTAACCACGAAATGGGTTCTGAACTAACGTGGTTTGCAATACAACTAGCAGTTGAATTTTTCGCGAAAAACAGGTGGCCCTACTCATTATTATAACCCTTTGAGAATGGAACAAATTTCTTGCCATCGAAGACAAGGTTGAAGTGAGTTGCCTTTATTCTCCACCACAGCAACAGCAGTTTTGTTGGTATCTGTATTTCCACTTACCATTGTCCTATTGGTCCTGGACACACCTCACACGCCTACTGTACACTGCAAAGTTTATTATTGGCTGGCGGTCGGCCAATGAAGTCACGTCTCGGCTCTGCACCAGTTAAAGTGTCGCGACAGGTGTAACACATTTTACAATTCTTCGTGTTCATTTGAGAAATTATTAAAAATAGCAGTTTTATTCTTCAGAGCTAAATTGTTCATTAATTGTATTTTATCCCGACAAAGTCCTGCGAAAAATTAAAGCTATAAATATGTGGGTCTAGTCTTCAACAGTAAAGAAGCTTCCAAATAATCGTAGCCCCGAATGTACACGCGCATGCTCCTCAAAGGGCTAAAATCTTACTGGTAATTTCATTTCATTTGCCGGGCACTCACTGACTGAACAGTGGTTTCAAGTGAATTGAACTTCCCCGACAGTAACACCTCAGAGTATTCCCTGAATCGCCAGTAGATATAAGCCATTCACGGAATTTCGAGCACGTTTGAAAGCTCTGTCATTTGGAATAATAGCCAATAAATATATTTTATTGTAGCCTTAGACGTTGACTTTCGAGTGCAGTGGAATATACACACTGTGTTTATTAATTACATGGCAATGTTTATATAAAAAGATTGTTAAAGGATAAAAAATGACTGAAAAAAAAAAGAAACTAGGGCCCCAAACGTGCTCACTTTAACGTAAACAGCCTAACAGCTTTGTACAGATTGAAATCAGAGATTCAGATTTGTAATACAAAACAGTACGGAGAAGCCGAGTGAGTGAAGAAATTTGGGCGACTCTAAGCAGCGAAGTCTTGAGAGCCGATGAGGGTGACTGAGGTGAGTATTGGGCAGTCGGAATGAAAAAGCGAAGGAAACGCGAGATACCCGAGAAAACCCACCAACCAGCGGCATCGTCCGGAAAATCCTTGAGTGACCCGGCAGGGTTTGAACCAGGCTCGCCATGGTGGGATGCGAGCAGGCTAACCGCTCAGCCACCACGGTCTGTCAAGATTACGTGAGCGGCGATAACGCATGTTTGGAAACATGTAAACGTGAACAGCTCAGTTTGACGTTGAGCCACTGCCAGCTAGATATAGGAATGCTCAGACGAGTGGCTGGAGATGCCGGACCAGAGCACGAGGGAGGCATCTCTAATACGCGTGTCGTGGCTATTATTGGATCATCTGGACAAGAATTTTATAAAGACGCTTCCGGTTCCGTGGGAAAGAATTATGGAGCGGCGCCGGAGCGGAAGTCCTGGCATTTCCGCAATGAATATTCCCGCGATGAGAAGGGGCGGAGGTCTCGGAACTACATTCCGTACCTCGTATTGTCTGCGGTACTGTGAGATGTTCGCACCTTCTATTGTATATATTAATACATTACAATAACAATAGAGTAAAACTTTTTAATTCTACTTATGGATATTAAGCTAGAGTAATAACTAGAAATAGGAACACTCCACGAGTTCATTTTAGGACAAGGTAGCCACTGACTGGAATTTATTACACAACCTGGATGACTCTGAGCCAATAGCAGACTGAAGGAAAGCCAATATCATATGCATGTGTGACGTATCACTGGCTACTCACTGGGAAGCAGCATGACAACAACAAATAGGTAACCTCAATTAGCGATGGTCCAATGGTTAAATTAGCCCAAGGATGGAAGGGTGGGCTAAAGCGATTGGAGCGATAGGCTGCCATGAGTGTAATATGGACGATCCGAATGAGGCGGCCCGTGGGAAGCGGAGTACCCGAATGAACGGAAACGAAGATCTAAATCAACATGCGAAAGATACCAGGCGGAGGAGTTGTGCAGCTGCACGGTTACTTGGCACTTATGCTGTAATAAGCGAATAATAAGTCAGCCAAATGAAGAATCAACGGGTCTCCCTATATAGAGAGGACAATTTGGTTTTTACCCGTAGGAGGCACGGATGTCGCAGTTCTCATCTGAGTCCGTGGCGGTCAGTTTACTCAGACCACGTGGCACGTGACTCGGTACTTGTTTACTTGCAGATCTGTTATTGGCTCAGAGTTCACCTGGGAGTGTCTTATAAATTGTAATCGAATTGTAAAAATAAAATAAGCATACTAGTGTTCGAAGCCTAGCTTGTTCTAAAATGAATTCGCAGAGTTTTCCAATAATTACCTATTATATAAGAAACACAATACTGATTAACGGCAAGAATCTGAAGTTGAACCGCTGCTTGAAAAGTTGAAGAAAAAGGAGTGGTGTGAACTAGAGACCCTAAAAATTCGCGAGTTCAATAACCTATAGGCTACTCTTCATAGTATTATATACTCTTATACCGATATCAATTGTTAATTGGTTGATTGTTGTGGTAGTAAAAGTTGGGCGCACAATTCGTTGCATGTTTGTTACAGCTTTGGCAATGGGTACAGACCTCCTGCGAAAATTCGCGTTATTATTTAAGGGGAGGCTGGACTACAAGTTGCTGAAAATTGTACAGACTTCAGTCATTGGTAGGAAATATATCTGGCACGCTTAGGAGAATTCTTGAGCCAGTAATATTGGTTCAGTGGTGGAGTGGCCAAAATCTTTTAAGGAGATCAAGCAGGTAGGTGACGTTTATCTAAGTGCAGAGGCCAATGAAACCACGAACTGTGGTCAATTATTTATTAAGCAGTGAAGTCTAGTCTCACACCGAAAGATAATGTGACTTTTGCGCTTCTCTAGCAATGGGATATCGACCCAGAGGAAAACGAGATGTAGGAAGATCCCGCGCGAAATGGACTCCGGAACAGGAAGAAGAAGAAGAAGGTGAGAATACAAAAAAAAAAATCAGAATGATGAATATAAAATGAATTCACTAAACCGAATTTAAAACTGATAACTATACAGAATTAAATGTTTCCACGTGTAAAATATTATCCATAATGTGAACTTGGAGAACGTTTGGCTGTCCAACAGAAAATAAATAACGTTCCAATCTGCGTAACGTTATACATGCAACACGATTTACATTTCATTGTGCCAATTACAGTAGAACTGCAGCATCTTATACTTGCGGCATTTATTTTTGATATAGTGTAGTGTTTTTGTAGGATTATTATTAACAATAGCAAAACAACGGAACTATATCGGTTTGAATTTCATCTACATGGGAAAATATATTTCTATTGAAACGCAGTCGGATCTACAATAAGGGTTAATTCTTAGATCATTACCGACTTGACACGGACTCGGGAATCAGGCAAAAGTGCTCTGCGATGGCAAATACTTCATATCCGTATTGCTTGGTTTAACTTACCGAGGTCTGGCCACTTAAGTTCCTCATACTGTTGAACTTTTAGACACTATCGGTGATCAGTCTTTGCTCACGAAAATACATTCAGCGCAAAATTTTTACATACATAGATACATATCAAAATCACAAGTTATCTGTTTTATAAATGTAAAAATAATTGAAATTTAGTTGAAATGAGATCATTCACATTGAAACAAGGTGCCAAGTGCTACTTTAAGATGTCTATAAGAGCTTAACAGGACATGTTTCTGCAATTTAAAAAAATGGGTTAATATAAGAAAATTCTCATATATATTTGAATTTTTGTTGATCCAGAATTTTTGTAAAGTAACTTCTGTCAAGCATATATTAATATGAATTAACATGGCGAAAACAGACCTGAGCTAAAGTATGGTTAAGTACAACTAGACAGGAACTCTTCGCAAGAGTCCAGGTGCCCCTATTTATGGCTGGTGTGGAAAGTGGTCAGGTGATGGTAGATGAGCTATACCTACATGAAGACGCCGGATAGCGTCACAAGTACACAGATTAGATGGCGTGGCCATTCCATGGTTGGTCGCGCAAGGTACTGGAATTGGGCCTTATCCCGATTCGCGATTGCGTGCTGCGAAATTTTCCCAATTGGCTGGACTCCCTCCTAACTAGTAGCTCCTGATTGCCGAATATCATTCCGACATTTTACTAGCTAGTGACGCCATTTTGGTAGCGTGTGACACTGGGGCTCACGATATAAGTGGCTGCTTCACAAGTGTATTCTCAAGTACTATGTGAGAGAGCGCTGAAAGTGGCGAATGAAAGGTGAACGAGCTATTGGCCAACATGGTGACATCCGTTTTCGCGAAAAGTTTCTTCTCGGGCTAGACTTCAATGTACAGAATGTTTGGAAATTCCCCTTACAAACTCATAGGACTTGTAGAGGGGACTGAGAAAACCATCTTTTGAATAGAAATCCATGTCCGGGAACGTACCATTTCTGTGCTACAGCCATTACAAATCATGTGTATCACTCGTCCACTTCCGCTGAGGGAAAGAGCAATCTCTCGGAGGTGCCTTTGTTGGTATGCAACCGGGTAGGAGGTGCATTACTTCAGACAATCACCTGATGGCACGCAACGTCTACCCTACCTCGAGCCTCATTCACGCGCCTTTGTATCTCCGATTACAATGTTAGAGTACACGTTTGCGGAATACACAGACACGATCCTTGTGTATGGCGCAGCTGAAGGTAATGGATGAGCAGCTCGTGGGCTGTATCAAGAGCGTTATCCACAACGTGCGACACCATCGCATACGCTTTTTGCCACAGTTACGCAATGGCTCCGAGAACAAGGTACCTTCACCGCCGACAGGAACTACTGTGGTGCTCCAACGAGACGCCGCTCTCCCGAATTGGAAGAGGCTGTACTGCATCACGTTGAACACTGTGGTGCTCCAACGAGACGCCGCTCTCCCGAATTGGAAGAGGCTGTACTGCATCACGTTGAACATAGCTCATCAGCGAGTACGCGAACAATAGCGCGGGCAATGTATGTTGCTCCCAGCATCGTCTGCGAGGTTCTGCATGAGCAACAACTACATCTTTACCGCCTACAAAGGGTACGGTCTTTGGGTCCAGCCGATTGTTCACCACGTGTTGACTTCTGCACGTGGTTCCTGCACCGCTGCACCTACAAGCCCGCTCCCACGTGTTGACTTCTGCACGTGGTTCCTGCACCGCTGCACCTACAAGCCCGCTCCCACGTGTTGACTTCTGCACGTGGTTCTGCACCGCTGCACCTACAAGCCCGCTCTCTCGTGTTGACTTCTGCACGTGGTTCCTGCACCGCTGCACCTACAAGCCCGCTCCCACGTCGCGTTCACTAGGAACAGTGTTCTCGAGTCTCGAAACAGCCATGTCTGGGCAGACGAATACCCTAATACCACGCTTGCCCAGGGATTACAGCACAGATGTTCTATCAATGTGTGGGCAGGTATTCTAGACGGCCATGTGTGGGCAGGTATTCTAGACGGCCATGTGTGGGCAGGTATTCTAGACGGCCATGTGTGGGCAGGTATTCTAGACGGCCATGTGTGGGCAGGTATTCTAGACGGCCATGTGTGGGCAGGTATTCTAGACGGTCATGTGTGGGCAGGTATTCTAGACGGTCATGTGTGGGCAGGTATTCTAGACGGCCATGTGTGGGCAGGTATTCTAGACGGCCATGTGTGGGCAGGTATTCTAGACGGCCATGTGTGGGTAGGTATTCTAGACGGTCATGTGTGGGCAGGTATTCTAGACGGCCATGTGTGGGCAGGTATTCTAGACGGTCATGTGTAAGATACCCCGACTTAAAATGGCTGTAGCACGAAAACTATATGTTTCCGGACATGGGTTCCTATTCAAAAGATAATCTAGACCCCTCTACAAGTCGTAGGAGTTTGTAAGGGGAATTTCCGAGCATTCCGTATGTTCTTCGTGCACAGTTGCAGTTTTGGGTATTCGCCACACGGCTTCGGAGATGACATTCTGGCTGTTGCCTGGAGCAATAAATATTAGGTTCCTCCAGAATTAAATGTTTGTGAATCGCGGCCAGGCAGCATATTCGTAGCGAAAAAAATACAGTTTCGAAAGCGTATCTTTGCTGAAGTGTTTTGTAATACAAGTAGACACGCTGAGAGAAAGGCGTGGTTGAGCAAACCAAATACGTGTTTGTATACGGCCAAATAAATTTATATTATTGATTCAACCAAATATTTTATACTAAGGCATTTTTTTTTGGCCCTACAACCTGATTTGGTTGTTTCAAGTGTATATTGAGTCAGCTGAACCGAATCAGTTTTGTTGATCTTCAGATTTGGTTTATTCAACCAAATATTTTGTAGCAGCGACTATTTCTTTACTTGGCCATATAAAACACATTCTTGGTTGCCTCAAATGAACATTTATCTTATAGCAGGAACTCTTTTCGTGGAAATCGGGTATCCCTAGCTATAGATCTATATGGACAACGTGCCAAAAGTGGTCATTGAATGGTGAACGGGCTATACGTGTAGACGTGGGACAGCGCACCGATATACAACTAGACCGGTGCATGATGAATGGGCGGTAGGTGTGTAGGTGGGTACGTCTGGACAGGAGGCGGTGAGGCAAATGACGGTCGCGCAGAGCTGCCATAATCTCGGGAGGGACGCGAGGAACATTCATCAGGCGGACTGCGGTAGGAAGACGGGGACACTCGCCGGTAGTTTATAGCGAGGATTACCCCACCAGCTGCTACCCCACCATGAGATGGACAACGTCGCTAGTCCTGACACATTCTTCCTCCAGGCCAGAGGACACTAGCGGTGTCCAGACAGTTCCGGCCAACTGACAAACATCAGCTACGTGACAATTCCGGCCAGCCGTGTATTTTCGTACTTCCCGATGCTTCTCGGAATACTCTCGCCACTGCTGAAGTATAACTTGTAAGGTTAAGTTAGGTGTTCGTCGCCGGAATTGTCACTGGCACTGTACAATTGTTTAAACTGTTCCCTTAAGGCCACTGGTGCATGAAAGCAGTATATTTATATGATTTGTGTCTTAACTTTCAAACTATTTGGTTCGTCAATACATAAATAACAACTTTTAGCACCTTCTTACGTTGTTAGATATTCGCTGTCGTCATCATTCTCGAAGCACTGATGGAAGAAAACAAACAATTTTTGTTTTCTTGTCTGCAATTAATGCTCCGAGAATGATGACGACAGCGAATATCTAACAACGTAAGAAGGTGCTAAAAGTTGTTATTTACGTCTTGAAAAGCTAAAAACAAAAATTATATAAACATACTGCTTTCATGCACCAATGGCCTTAAGTTTTATCGCTAATAAACGTTAACCTCGAAAGTTAAAATTTGGCCAGGGAACGCCATGCGCCAGTCATCGTGTGGCAACTTTGTCAGCTGACAGAGCAGCCAGTAGTGGACATCTGGTTGGTGGAAAATCAACTGAGCACGCCGGTGACTGATGGTCGGCCAATAACTAACGCTGTACAACGCAGTGATCGTGTCCGGTCCCCTTTAATGTTGATGTGCCCGTTCTCTGATTGTCCACGAGGGGCTCTGGGAACGAGAACTGCGTGTGACTCGCTCGGCTTCGCCCCTTTTGCAGAAATTGTTCATTTTTGCGTCATAATTTGAAACGCCCTCTCCCCGCTAGGGTGCAGCCTACTCAAAAGTATCTCACTCGTACATTTACCACAATTACTCCTACACCTAATCACGGGGCAAAAGCGATCTCGGCTCAAGAACTTTTGAGCACAAATTTCACGGCTAGTTCCCAATATAAACATAATTCTTATTCACAAAATATAAAGTAGCAGAGCCATTCTTCTTCACAAAAAGAAAATCATGAGAGGTTAACACTACGCAACATGAGTTTATTGAAAGTTGCCATTTTTATTGAGAAAATATTTGCTTTGTATCACACTCATTTTTCAACAAGGTTAAATGCATACTATACGTCAACCAATATCTGGCCACAATGTCACTGTTCCGTTCCATTCATTTGTACGGCGATGCCATGATTTTTTACACAACACAATCATTATCACAATACCTACAACAGTTTAAAATATTTTAAAAAATTGACCTGATACCACACGTAAATGGTAACCACAATTAATACCGGACACGTTACTGAATGTTACCCACACTTGGACTCATACTTGGCTCCGGTTCTTGCAACTGACGTCGCCCCCGGAACGGGCCTCGCTCGGGCTGTGACAATCATGTGCGCGGGGAAGGTTCGCTGACGGCGAGGCCCACGAAGTAAACACCTCGACGTCTCGTACCTGGTGGAATTTTGGCCCAGCCAAAATGCGACATCTCTGAATCAAACCTCGAGCTGAGTTCTGCCGGAGACGGCGATGTCCGGTGCCCATACGCTCCTCTTCAAATACAGCAATTAAATCGGCCCCCGGACGGCAGCAGTTAACACTTTGCGACTCATAGAAAACATCAATTCTCCGGGTATGCAAGATATTTTGAATTAACTGCACACCTCCGATAAAGACAGTTTACAAAGTTTACCATGCCGGCAAACAGTCAAACGGCCCACGGGCATCCGCGCAATTTTAAAGTGAACATAGTTCCACTCAGCGAACAAACTCTCACTAAACTTGCCCGCGAAACCCGTCAACTTTACGATCACAAAGTTTGCATACTTTCACAAGGACCGCTCCATTTTAACACCGGAGATTTTTCTACTCCGTGACAAACAGCGCGCAAAAAGTTACTTTCCTTAACCCGCTCACATTCAAGTCACTTCCAGAAACTGTGTTCAAATATTGCCACCATTAACTATTAGCTGGGTGTGCGCCCGGGACGCCTTCTCGTAAAAATCGTTCCCGTCATATTTGCGAATTATTTCGCATCAGCCACGCGCTCACATACACCCACAGTCTCGGGGACTCGCAGCCTATACCAGCCAGCGCGGAACAGCTGGGTCCTCCATCCCTCCCCTCGCAGCTTCCCCCTCGCGCCACGTGGTCGTGACGTCACTCTCAGCGATCAGCGCATTCTGGCTGCTTCTTTCACAACCAAACACGTACTAAACCCTCCGCGTATCGGTTATACTCATTCAATAGTACGTAATAATACCACCCTATAAAATATATAAATATTTCCAATATATAAATACCAATTATTAAGAGTAGGAATAGGCTGGCCAAAAATATAGTTATATACCATACGATAAAATATGCACATATCAATACTTTCCAATACATTAGCCGCGTTTCACAGGTTGCCAACTCTGATCATCTCAGGATATTTTTGTAGGGTTTTAGTAATACTCGTCTGAACTACACCCCTTAAAAAAAATCTATACTGGGGTAAAACACACACATTGCAGCTAAAAAAAAAAATCTGAAGCGGCCATACTCGTCTCAAATTCGGGATTCATTGTAACTGCTGGCAATGTATAGGCCTACATTTTACGCGTCGTTTAATATTTTATTGCGTAATTTTAGTCGTGTGTTATCTGATTGTTGTGAAAATTCGAGAACTTTTAATAAAGTATAAAATATTTGCTCGACATTTGACAACAAGCACATAGCACACAATTCAAGTTACGCACAAAAATATTAAACAACATGTAAAATGTAAATTTTCTATATTCTTACGTTGTCAGTAGTTACTATGAAACCGACGTTATAGAAAATGACATTTTTTTTACAAACGTGCTTGCGATAGAACTGCGCCGCAGAGTGTTTAAAATCCTGTTTTTTTTAACGAAATTATTAATCGTGCCTCCAGTATGTTTACCTACGAAAATACATCAATCCCCAGACGAGGGCGAAATACACCATTCCCCAGACGAGGGCGAAATACATCATTCCCCAGACGAGGGCGAAATACATCATTCCCAGACGAGGGCGAAATACATCATTCCTCAGACGAGGGCGAAATACATCGTTCCTCAGACGAGGGCGAAATACATCTTTCCTCAGACGAGGGCGAAATACATCATTCCTCAGACGAGGGCGAAATACATCATTCCCAGACGAGGGCGAAATACATCATTCCCCAGACGAGGGCGAAATACATCATTCCCCAGACGAGGGCGAAATACATCATTCCTCAGACGAGGGCGAAATGGTACGTCAAAGTTACCACGCATTATGGAAATATTATTCTGTACCTCTCCAATATAGTTCAAAACGGCTTTTTCAGACTGCAATGTTTTAAAACGTACTAGCCGGACACTAGTCAAACTACGTTATGAGCCGTTATAGAACTTTGCTACACACTTTTCAACAAAAAAAAAAAACGACCGGGTCGCGACTGAAAGTCCCATAGGTAGACGCAGCACTACGAGAACACTGTACGCCATAGTTCAGAACCCTGTACGTACTGGCGATGTCACACTTGTATCGAGTGCCAGTGTAACCCTTATTGCTAGCGCGCTTATCGGCCAAAGAAGGAGAAAGACGATGCACGCAGGAGGGCCCCTTAAGTACTCTGCGATGATGGGTGGATCTTACAACACGAGGAATAATGTCTTGGAAAGCAGTAGGGACTCATCAGTTAGATATGTAAACACGAAGTACAAAACATCAGACGTGGCTGCACAGTCTTCAAACTCGCTTCGCTAAGGGCGTTGATAATATTTCTTAAATAGGTAAATGTACTACACAACCTTGGAAAATCAACAAGTTCGAAACAGAAAGTATGAGACCCATAATCAATGGATTTTTTTGTGCACAGCCATAGGGGAAACAAACAAAAATACATTGTTTTGAAAGACCCAAAAAGTATATATTTTGATAACTTCCGAGAAAAATCAAACGCAGTTAAGTAATTATTGGTACATGTGTACTTTCCCCTAGAGATGTCTATTAAGCAAAAAAGTAAAGCAAAAATCAGCATGCAAAGGTTTTCTCGATTATTATGAAGTGTTTCCATCCTTGCCATCTACCTCTTCTCAGATTTTCTCAGTTCAGAATTCCAGTGGCCATTCCCATGCTGCATTTGCCGTCAACATTTTGACCGCGGTCCTGAATTAAACACATATTCGAAGTCTGGTGGAACTGCTTCACAAGTGGCAATATATAGACGAGAGAGAAAGACAGAGACACTTACACATACCTGAGAAGTAACGGGTTGGAATCTTTAAGCATGAAGCGTCTTTAGAGTGGACGCCGTTCGGACGTCTGGAATCTCAAGATAACGTTTTAGAGTCGAACGGTTCGGTCTGAATTGTCGAGTCAAGAGGAGCTCGAGACGCCCGTACTGGACCCACCCTGACCCTAGGTTGGAAAGGACTTCCAAGTCCACACCCTGAGATGGATGTGTGAATCCAACGGGAGATCGTTGTCGTGAACGGGAAATGGAGATTGCAGCAGTCATATGAGTGCGGACTTTGCAGCCGCGAGTGAGAGAAATGTTCTGAACAACCGTGACCCACTTTCCAGCAATGGCCAGGCAGGAACATAAAATATTTCTCCGACTTATTTAATTGTAAACCCATCCCGGTGTTAAGTAACGCGATGAGAATTTCGATACAAGATTACGTTCAACTCGGCATTATATTGGCAGAGATCCGATCAGTAACGCACGTCGTGCATTACTGTAAGCGTGTCCGGTGTTTTTGAACCAGTAAGACTGCTCCAAACGGGAATACAGAAACTATAGGCTGTTCACGGTCAAATGAGCACTTATGAAAGCCGTGCTTAAGATCTACTTGTATGCTCGCTGTGTATTCTTCCGCCTTATGTTAGATTAACATTGCCATGGTCCACACCACTTCATTCATGCGTCGGTCAAGTGAAACTGTAGAATTATTATTAAAGTAAATATTTTATAAATATGATCATTTGTACACTTCGATGAATTAAGAAAATGCAAAGCGAGAAAAATAATTAAATTTACCGCTAATGGTTACCTAACATTATTCGACGTTAAGATATGAATAAACTTTCCATCCATCGTTACCAACTTTAGTGGGCGCATGTTACTCAGTGCCCCAGTTAAAATATATGCAGATAGGAGCAGTGTCTTTTTTCTAAGGTTGATTTCTAAAGTGCTCTCTTTATCGTAAACAGCCTCTAATAGAAGTGTTGGTGACGCAGTTGTGAATATATGAGATTCAGTTTTAGTTTGTCTTAATTCTCAATAAATTTGTACCGCCTCCAAAGTGTTAAATGCGTAGGCCTAGAGAGTGCGAAGAGCTAATGCGCGGTATAGCCAGCCAGTGGAGTGGACAGATTTGAGCGGCTCATCACATCAAGGTCTTGCGAGCAGATGAGGGCGAGGCACGGCGAGCATGGAGGACCGCTGGAATGCAAGGACGGGAGAGACCCGCGAGAAAACCCGCCGACCAGAGACATCGTCAGGCACGATTCCCACGCGCGAAAATTCGGGAGCGACCCCGTCTGGAATCGAACTCGGCACTCCTTGGGAGGCGAGTAGTCTAACCACATAGTCAGCCAATAGTAAACATTATTCAGTGAAGTAAGCGTTTCAAATATGGTGTAAACCAATTAGACGGTGGCATTTGGGAAGGAAGAAACCAGCATAAATGTTATTGCTGTAATGTTGGATATAAGTGACACAATTATAGCTTGCCTTGAACGTCATAATGTGCGTGCAGTTTACAACACGCTATCCCTTTCAGTCAAGAACACATTATATAATGGTAGCCATTGCAACAAACAAATCTTTTGTCCGGAACTGTACTGATATCCAGACGACGCTTTGTCTTACATCTGGACCAATATAAATCTATCTGTGCTTTATGTTACTGGCGGCAGTTGTTTACGAGGCTACGGAATATAGTCTCAGCAGCGGATGATGTCTGCAACACGTAGGGAAGCTTTCTCATTGGAGGGTATGTTCTGCTGTGTACAGTGCAGGCCATTCAAGCCACTTCATATGCAATGTCCCAGATACAGGACTCTGTAACTGAAAGGGTTAATTAAGTTCGACGCGTGTGTAGAGGGCATGAGAATCCTCCCGATCGCTAACACCTGTCCCATCCCCTTCGTATACTCCTCCTCTCCCCGACCATACCACTAACCGAGGTCGGGCTGACGACTTCGATTGCCGCCAACTTAATTATCCCAGTCGGCTAGGTACAAACGCTCGACGGCACGCGTCATAAATGGTCCGCCCCTGTTCCTTGCTCGTTCCCCCTCTCCCGCGCTACTAGCGCGCGAAGTGGCCGCTCCAGGAACTGCTCCGGCGTAATTCAGTCCTCAGGGGAGCATGGGACGTCGAGATGGGGTGTAATTACTCGCGCTTAGACGCCGCCGCCCACCGCGATAATGCGAGTATGATGGCTTTCCAGATATCCCGCCCCCCCTCCCCCGTCATGACAAACCATCCCCTCCGACATAGAGTAGTTGACAATACAGAACAGAACATAATAAAATGGTACCAGTACCCAGCTGAAGGCCATAACTGGTCTTAATTACTAGAATTAAAAATAAATTTGGAAAATAGTCGAAACATAAAATTTGTCGCGTTATAAAAAATAAAAACAAGTTAAATTTTAAAATAACAGACGCCTAAATTATATTTTGTTTATAATCTCAAAGAAAAAGGTTACGTTAAAAATTTAACATGTCAAACGTTAAAATTCCTCTGCCTCCACCCTCGAACCCTCATCCCACCATACTCTCCGGAGACAGAGGGGCCGACGGTGGTTGTCGTGAGGTGTCCGTCGTGTGTTTGATGTTTGTGTCTGTGTTGTGATGGTGTCAGTGCAAAGTTGTTTGTGCAGGGTGTTGTACAGTGTATGGGTTGTTCCTTTGGTTTATTTGTTCTTGTGTGTATCTGCATTATTGATGTCTTTGTGGGTCGGACAACATCAATATACGAGATTATGTTATTGTTTATAATGAAATGCGATGTATTGTTAGCGAAGGCTCAAGAGGAACATTTATTAATCTAGTTTCGGAAATTATACTAATAACAAAGTTGACAATAGAGAGGTGAAACTGACCATCATCATGTCCGCCAATCAGCGCCTGGTAACTTCCCTGGCCAGCTGGCAGCCCGTAAGAGAAAATCACCACCTCCACTTCCAGAGACTCGCGCAGCTAATCGAGGAACCAGCCTGCCAACAACAAAAGCAACATCACGGCATTCCACTTCTGTAACCGTGAGTCTAACTAATCCGCGGCCCCATGGTGTTTGTTTCCGCAGCGAGCTGCTTCGGAAATGTATGTACATACTACACTGACTGTCGCGAAACAACTGAACATTTATATATGGAGTGTATTTCATTAATGCCGCTGAATGGATGTTACTGTTGGTCAGTTTGACAATAACCCCTGAAACCAAGCATTTCCCTTAAAATAAAATAAATTTTATTTAGTGTTTGTGGACATAGGCTACTTTGGAAATGGAAGAATTCTAGACCTGCGTTTGAACGGCCTTCGCGTTGTTTTGAACCTGTAAAACATTCGTCGCTCCATAGCATAGGCTATGAAGGAACCAACAGGACCATTATTGGAAATTTTCATATTTGTGGACAAGGTACGATTTGGAAATTGACTACTCAATTGTTCAAAGTATCAATTACTCCCGTAGCAAGAATCATTCAAACGAGCCATGAATATTATTTTGATATTATAAATATCACATATCGGGGAAAGGTGTTATGTGGTTATAGCAAATAGTGGTTTTATAAAGGCGGCCTTAACGAAATGTCCAAAAGAAAAAAACCTTCCTTAGAACTATAATGAAACACACAATGTAACACACACCCTAGGCTAACACGTTGGTGACAAATATGTACTTCGACAGCCCTTTACGTCTGGAGTAAACATTGTGTTTAACATATGATGGCACCTCCAGTGCGTGTAATGCTGTACTTCATATATACATTTAATTTAATGAGGGGAGAGTGGCTGAATTTCTGAATACTGATGTCGAGGGGAAATGAACTGGTGTAATGCCACGTGGTATTACTCGGTAAAGGGCGCCAGATTAAATAAAGCGAGATTAAATAACTGAAATTATGTTTAAGACTGTATTTCATTGACCAACGTGGCGTGTGTATGAGCGTCTAGCTGCGTGCATATGTGGTTAATTACATAGCTCATGCACCTCCCTCTCGCATAGCATTCCTTCATCAGTTTGTTGGCTATATTTATTACATTTGGCATGGGATATTAGCAGTCGGTTCATGCAGCTCAGTAACAAGTCCGCTCGAAGCCAGGCGGCCTCCGACTCCAGACGTACTCTGTGTACCCAACTCACCTTGTTACATGCCACGACATACCACAGTTTGCCAATCAGCTGGAAAACTATTCTGACACGCAGAGACTCTTAAACCTACTTTGCGTTCTTTCAGGAGGATCCAATCCAAGAAATCATGTAGAGGCGAGAATACGAAAACAGGTCAGACACAATGTAATTTCCAGCAATTATCTTTTTATTCAATAAAAATATTCAGATATGTGTAAACTTAAAAATCAATACTGGAAAATGAAACAATCAAATAACCCTGAATGACAATGACAAAATTAAAGAAAATATATTTAGAACCTACACCGCCGTTAGGGAGTGGCCGGGCGTAACGGTCGTTAGCATATATGAAAGTCTGACGTAACACACTTACACTGTAAAAATTCTCTCTTAAATGAAAAATGTATCAGTTCAAAAATCTGCTAAACTTATGCATCTGGCGTAGCTGCTGCCGTTAAAACACTAAAGCTCTCACTAGAGTTTCTTGTGGTCAATAAATATGTGCTGGATTAAGCCACGGACGCCTAGCCAACATGGTGGCCGATTTAAACGTCTAGAACAAGCGCCATCTTGTCTGTACTAGATACGTAGCAAAATTAAATACTGTACTTCTTAAGTTACTGTTGAGTTGATCTCGAAGAAAAATATCATTTAATTTATAAGAACAGGACAGGATCAAATCTTGTAGGCTCAGGATGCAACAATAAGAAGTGTAGGGGTTCTGTCTTACGTGGCTCACGGCTCACGAACGTAGCGACGTCTAACTACCTGACTATTTACTAAACAGCTGTTTAATACTAAAATGGAGGAGCTCTTTCACACTCTACTCGACGTTAATACGCAAATAAAACTTAAAGCGAGCTGTTAAAACTGAACACCCTAAAATATAACTTAAATATTCTAGGCTTCGTCCAACTTCTGGACGGGCGTCCTGTTCTAACGTCCTGACGCTTCGGAAGATGGCGGCAGAGAGAGAGAGAGAGAGAGAGAGAGAGAGAGTGAGATTCTAACCGAAATGGACCTGCCTCCCCTATGATGGACTCTCCCGCCAATAGGGGTGCAGGGTTTAAACATGCCGAACAATCGAATGGTTCGCAATATAAATCTAAACTGACTCACTCCAAAACGGCCTAAATCCCTAATCCATAGAATTTAAGGTCTCGTATAAATGCAACTAAAATATACAAAAATATCCCTGAAACATTAACAATCAGTTGAGACTGTGAAAAAGTAATTAATATAAAATATTAATTAAAAAATACAAACAAAAAACAAAACTAGCTAACTAAATGCATTTACACATGAATATTGCCATTCATGCTTCTCATTATTTAAAATCCCAACCATGTAACAATAGACAAAAAAAGTAAATAAATAATAAATGTCACAACATACGGAAAATTACAAGTGTTAAACACAAGCAAATTTAAACGTGTGAAAAGTACATAAATTATGTTAGCAAGATGTAGAAATAGTGAAAAATGTGTACGTTACAACACACAGTCGCCATGGCAACGAAGTTATCACTAGAAGCGGCGACGTGACAGGTGATATTCTCCCCCCGTTGCAACTTGAAAACAGTAAATGGATGACGCGTAGCAGCTTCTGAAGTAAAGGCGAGAAAGTAAGATTACAAGAAAGGAATATAAAACCGACACTAAAATATTATCTTAAATGCCATTTGCCATTACAAAAGTAGGCACCGTATTAACTTGCCGCCGAAGTTTAAAAGTGAATCTTAGATGCTGTACATTCACATGACAAAAATTAGAATACTGCCGCGGGGAAAAGAAACAAACTATGTCGCATAAACTATTGTCCACACACTATACGATATCAGAAAAGATATTTAAAATGATTGGAAACCAGGTTCCAGAAAAGAGCCTTTCTTGAAAAACGGAATAGCGTAATTATAGAAACGCATCATGTCTTGCAGTCAGCAGAAACCATCTTGGAGGAGAGCCGCCAAACAGAAACGTACAAGTGCTTAAAAAAGAACACAATTGAGTTCAGAAAACATTACCTGGATGCGTAGGCAGTAACCAAACTGATCCGTAGGGTAAAGAAGGGGTAATGGCTGTTCACGATAAAGTGAGCACTTTTGAAATCAACATTAGCCAAAAGTCACTGCTCCTGCCTGCATGTATTATAACGGGCGCATTGAGTGACACGCGCCCAGTAAAGTTGGTAATGATGGATGGGAAGTAGTTCCAAATTTTCACGTCGAATAAAAAGTGTTAGGCAACCATTTGTGATAATTTAAATTATTTATTTGGCTTTCTGTTTTTTTTTTTTTATTCACCGAAGTGTAAAAATGACATTTGTAAAATATTTCCTTTCCTGATTATTTCACAGTTTCACTTGACCGACGTATGAATAAAGTGATGAGATCCATGGCCTCGTTAATTTCATATCAGGCGGAATAATACACAACGTGCATGCAAGTAGATCTTCAGCAGGGCTTTCAAAAGTGCTCATTTTACTGTGAATAGCTTCTAGAAAGATTTCCATCTTCTGTGCATGTCACCAAAATTGGTTAAACAATTACGCAAACAAATGTCAAACTATGATGTTCGTTTGTTTACATTTTGTTTCACAGTCTGCCCGCTCTTTTACGAAAAAAAATTGCGTAGTGTTAGTACACAGGATTTTCTCTGCAGATTAGTTAAAGGTAGCGTTTTAGCATATCAAAGCCTTTATTAAAGCAAACAGTGCGCTGTAACCTTAGTGGAAGGATACCGCGGTGGTGTAGTGGTGAGATATAGGTGAACCGGTTTCGATTCCTTGCGGGGTCGCTCCCATATTTTCGCACGTGGGAATCGTGCCGGGTGATGCCGCTGGTCCGCGGGTTTTCTCGGTGATCTCCCGTTTCCCCCCCGGCCCTTACATTCCGGCGCTGCTCCAAACCCACCTCACTCATCGGCTCTCAAGACCTCGAAGTTAAGAGCCGCCCAAATCTCTTCACTGCACTCCGCGAATCAGTTACCCACAGGGAAGATAATTTTGACGTTGAACCACGCGATGTACAGAGCTTGCCAGTAACAACCTTCTGGTACTTTACAGTGTACACTGCGTATGAATAGATTAAGGTGGCCGCCTGGTTGCAGGAAGTCTGCACGTCTGAGGCCTAAAAGCGTGCGAGCGCTAGGGGCGACCGAGGAATGCGCATCAACTCTCTCATCGCCTCTACGCGCAAAGCACTGAACTGGCGTGCAGTCTTGCCGTCTATAACGCGCCTGTATCAGACTTTCAGCAGATACCCTACCATTTATGACGTAATAATAAAAATAAAGGTTCGATGCGCGTCCTTATTAATTTTTTTTAAGTGTTTTCTACCGGAATTTTTATACCTTAAAATAATCGTGAAAACACCCGTTTGAGCCATTTTCACTATCACAAAAACATGCTTTACAGAGAAATGGGGAAACTGGAAAACTTATACAGACGCGTAACTTTTTTTTTTTTTTAAATACAATTCGCAAGCAGATCTCACTCAGACTCGTTGGACGGTTTTTTTTATAAATAAAACGTATTCTCTGCTGGAGCTCTACAGACCGTTCGGCAGCCTACCCAGACGGCCACCTTAAGAAAAAATTCAAACTAGAAAAAAATTACGTGAAATTCAGAAAACAAAAGTGCGTAAGACTTTGCAGCAGAAAATGTTTTAAAGCGATGCAAGTCCAGCATCCTCCAGGCCGTGATTGCCTCCCCCAGCTCTGTCTTCTTCGCATGCCTCAGGAGATTTTTTTTTCTTTCTAAATTGCGTTTCTTCAACACCGTAACGATTATACGAGGACGTAATTTTTAACGCGTCTCCTGGGGGTAATCGCTAACCGCGTCGCGGAACACGACGTCGCTATACACCCACAGCGAAACTAAACAGGTTTAACAAAGCCCGTAAACTTTGGAAAGAAATAATGACATCCCGGGAATAAATCTTCCTAGTTGAACTCCCGCATAAAATTCTCAGCTCAACTTTAACCAGGAAGCTCAACAAATCTGTTGTGTATATTTCCCCAGAACGCCATGCCTTGCGTACGGCACATCGACGAGAGGTTGTAACGTTGCAAACTTTGGGATATATTTACAATTAGTCATAGATATTGTTATTATCCTTATTACATGTATAATTATGGAATACTTGCTTATGCTATTATTTATTTTGACATATTTACAAATTACGTTTTAATGTACGAGTTAACAGTATAATCTTTGGATTGTTTTAATAATTATTTAGGGCCTACATAGAGATTCATTTGTTTCTGAACAGTATTAAGTATTAAGGTTTGTTATTTTTCATTTCTTCCTAGAGTGTATAAAGCAATGAAATGTTTATTAGACATAAAACTGTCCTGGTTGTCTCTCGTCTCGCCATTGCTGATAGGCAGAGCGATGTGTCATGGTTAGACGACAGCCAATCAGAGGACATGAGACAACATAAGTAAGGCTGATATAAGACAGAACTAAAGTTATCTTTAGAAGGAATTCTCACCACAGCCAAAGGTGGCTGTGTGTAACTTAATGTAATAAGTAAAGACCTGCAAAATTCGCGTTATTATTTCGTGCCAGGCTAAACTCCAAGATGCTGTATGTTATATTGACTTTTACCATTGGGAAACAACTTGTGTGCCTCGTCCCAAGGCCTCTTAGAACCAATAGGAAAAGGTCAAATATCGAGCTACCAATCTCCAATAAAGCGATTACACAGGTAAATGTCGTATGGTCGCTACTATAATAACCAATCAAATAACTAATTGCCCTCAAGTTGGCACAGGGAAGTAAAGTATACCATGTTACCAAATAATAACGCCAATTTTGTAGGTCTCTAGTAATAAGTAATTGCCCTCAAGTTGGCACAGGGAAGTAAAGTATACCATGTTACCAAATAATAACGCCAATTTTGTAGGTCTCTAGTAATAAGTAATGAAGAATATAATTATATAAGTTGAAGAAAATTCCTGAAATATGTTCCAAGTTAAAATAGTTAATAAAGATATATATGGATATGGAATTTAATTTTCTGCAAGATATTTAAATGTGAAGAATTATTAAATTTTGTGAAAAGGTGAATTTGTATAAGAAAAATAATACATTATTTATGTAATGTGTTTGATAATCGTATAATTTTGATGCGAAGAGTAAAGGAACATTAAAATGGAAAGGAAAATATATCGCCTTGCTGTTTCAAGCTGATTTCTGCATATATTGATATTATTTGAAATGTAACACGATATCACGGAACAGGTACGTGTACAGAATTACAGTAGCGTTGCGGTTTTGATGCATGCGTACTCACTCTCTGATTCGCTTTGCGATGATCTGCAACGGGTGCTGTTTCTGATTGGCTACCACGTGCTGCAAAGTTTTCCCTTATTGGTCTGGGCTGCTGGCTGGCAAGTAAGTTGCTAGGCGCTGATTGGCGAACGACTTTGCAACTTGTTGCAGACCGGCGACGTAATTTGGCCGGCGTGTGCCGCTGGAGTTCGCGAAGGATAAACAACTAAGGGCTGTTCAAGATAAAGTGAGCACTTTTCAAAGAAACCATAGAAAAAAGTCACTGCTCTTACCTGCATATATTTTAACGGGCGCACTGAATGACATGTGCCCTGTAAAGTTGGTAACGATGAAGGGGATTGGGGAAGTAGTTCCATATCTTATCGTCGAATAAAAAGTGTTAGGTAATCATTTGTGATAACTTGTATTATTTATTTCGGTTTTTTATGCGTGGAACTGAAAAAATGAGCAGATTTGTCGAGTATTTACTTCGCTGGTAATTTCACAGTTTCACTTGACCGACGGATGAATAAAGGGATGAGGCCTACGGTAATATTAATTTTACATAGGGCGGAAGAATACTCACCGTGTATGCAATTAGATCTGAAGCAGGGCTTTCAAATGTGCTCATTTTACCGTGAACAGTCTATATTTATAGGTAGGGAATATGAAAATTTCGCGAGTTCAGTGACCTGTAGACTAGACTCCACCGTCATGTGTATACTCGAGCCTCAGTTGTATGTGCATTGGCTGCTTCCCCAGTGAGTAGCCAGTGACACTTCACACCTGGCAGTATGGTATTCGACACTTGTTCATTTCCAGTCTGCTATTGGCTCAGAATCGTCTAGGGCGTGTCTAATAAACTGCGTTCCAATAACAAAGTCAACTTCAATGTACAAATGTTCGACGTCTACCTTTTTCCTAAAATGAACTCACGAAATGTTCCTATCCCTATTTATATGGCCACCTGTTTATCACGAAAAGATTCCCCGACTAGGTGTACCGAAAAACACGTTAGTCCAGAACCTACTTCGTGGTCGGATAATTTCACTGCTCACGCATCGGGATAACTTAATTCTGATTGGTACAGTCAAATAGATAATGTCTTCTCGCACAGACGCGCGACCAATAGCCAAACGAAAGTGTGAACGCACGAAATTGAAGTACAGCTTATGCATAAATCTTTTCGCGAAAAGCAAGTGGCGCCACCTACTTAACTCCTGTGTTCTTGTGTATTCTGGGGTGACAACAGAAACGTAATTTAAATGAACAAAGATTTTCATTTGTACTAGCCATTAAACACACTTAATATTTTCCTTCAGCAAGATGTCTGTTCAGATTCAAGCCGTTTCGTGGACACGTTGAAAATGAATTATATTTATGACCTTCACTGTAACGACAGTATATTCGAGCACAGAACACAAGTACAGCACGTACCAAAGTGATTGCAACACTTGAACTCGGAAATTAATGTATGAGCGAGCGGATTAAGTTACTGCTGTAAATCCAGTAGCTCAGAACAGGTAGCACAGGAAAGTTGAGAGATCTGGGCGGCTCTTAACAGAATGTTCAAGCAACCGAGTCATTGCAAGAAGAACATGAAGATGTTAACGCTTTGAGTGCAGCCAACGTAATGTGAGATCGCCTGAATTTGACCTACTTGTACGTAGTTTGCCATAAAAAGACATTCGCATACGTTGAAGATACGGGCGAGGAAATATTACTTCGATAGCAATAGTTTTTATAAGGTTCTCTGCGACGTCACATTATGTTAGCAACACTTAAAGTGTAAATTACTCCAATTAATAAAACGTACGGTATATTATTGTACTTACGAACGAGCATCTGATTAGGACACTTTAAACTCGGCATTATATTGGTAGAGATCCGGTCAGTAACAGACGCTGCAGTCGTAAATACTTATGGGCGACTCACTTTCAACTGGTCTTATCGCTTTCAGATCCACTTTAATTTCCGGGTTCAGGTGTCGCGAACAAGACCTCCCTCGCTAATAACTTGGCGAGGGAGGTCCTAATCAATTACAGTATACGACTAACCTGAATGATACAGTCGCCGGAGGCTGAGTTTTGAGTCGGAAAGCGACGAGTGGCACGCCATACTGCATCTTGATGGCTTCATGTCGGCATGAGTCCAAAGACAGACTGAACCCGTACAAAGTGTTGCCGAGTGTTATATAGTTTCTGGTGGCGTAATTGTACCAAATACTGTGGCCCCGGGAGGGCAGCTTCTCTGGCGCCTCATTGATATGTTTTATTAACTATGTTTGTTGTAATGTGTTTTAGAATTCTTCGTCTGGTCTGGATACCGACGCGCCGCTGCAGTTAGCTAGGCTTGTCCGTCTTTACTGGATCATAACGGCGTGCTGTACTTAAGTCGACACAGTCCTTGTTTCGCTGTCACAGCTGTAGGCGATATGCTCGGCTACAGTTATAGGCACGACCTAGTCCAGTAGGACTGCTTGAGTATCATTTACCCAGAGGTACGATCACTTATCACTGTAGCTTCGCAGTGTGCAGTACAAACAAACAATTACCTACACGTGCGTAATGTACACAGCCGTGAACACTGGGTATGAATGGGTTGAACGTCAGTAAATCTGTACGGCACTCGAAGTGCTAGTAACAAGCTGCGGTAACTTCGTAAGAAATATTTCCTCTTGGCTGCTGATTCCCCGAGGATGACAAAATCAGAGGCGAGACCAGGAAATGAAACCGCCAACAGTCGAACGAAATTAGAGACGAGGATGCCCGCTCACTCGTCGGAGAGCTGCGCTCGAAATCACTCCGCGGTCGAACGTCGAAGGGGAAGACTTTTTTTGAAAAATAAAAAGAAAGAAGAAGTTTGATGTTTGCGTTCTCGCTGTTTGCAGCAAAAATCTCCGTGGCAGAAAGTCGATGGAACGATGCTCGAGTTAACATTCTACCTTTCTCCGAGGGGCATCTTGGGGGAATGAAATTCTAGCTTTCTCGAGAAACCGATAAATCTCTGTCTCGCTCGGTGGAAAGCGACAAGGGGGAAAAGTGGGGAAAATGCGTGTTTCTTTTGTAGGCCGAGAACTCTTACTCCCATCCTCGCTTTTTTTCTCCCGCAGCAGTTTAAAGGGACGGAGTGTTGTTAAGAGCAACTGTGAACGACCTCGTGAGTATACGGCTCAGCGAGACGCTCGGTAAACTACACCCGAAATCCTATTAAAGGCCGCTGGTTTTTTTCCCTTGCCGGGCGAGAAGGTCCTCGTACGACTCCTGGCGACCCTTTAAGTCGGGATTTCGCACTTCTTTACGTCGCGGCCGCAAGTTTCCTTCCACATCCGCTCCCAATTATCATTCTCAACCTACACTGCCGGGGAAAAAATTTCAGCGATGTTGAGAACAAGTGCGAAAAATTGTACTCACGGAACTTAACGTGAGAATTTTCAGGTGAAAGACAATATATTTTGCTGTTGTTTCGAGGTGTCACCTATTGTAAAAAAAAGGGGGGGGGAAGAGGTAAAATACGCGAATGCTCAATTTCCTATTAATTAAGCATGACAGTAACTTCTTTGGCTAGCAATTCGACAGAAAAGAAACTAATTTTACAAAATGTTAAATGCCCAACTCTTTACGTAGGTACTTAAATTGAGTTTGTGGTTATTAGGAAAGCACAACGATACGATTATATATCATGATTAGGGACGTGTAAAATTCGCGTTATTATTTGGCATCCCGCTAGATTTCACAACCTTGCGAATAATCGAGCAGGCGTCGTTAGTTCATTGGCTCTTATCTGTGTGCGACTAGACTGCTCATGTTTCGGGCACACCGTTATGACTAGAGCTGTTGATTTTTTTTTCGCGAAAAAATATGATTACAGGGTAGGTTTCAACGCTATATGCACCCAACAGCAATTTGTCTACTGCCATTGGTTGCTGTCTGCTTGAGAAGGCGTTTTCATGTTTGACCGGGCCAATGAGACTTCGGCAACATCGGCACAGCTCCTAAGTGATTCGTGTACAGAAAGTTAACACATGTCAAAAAGTAAATCAGCCAATCAAGATAGGTAAAAGACCCCACAGTGTTTTGAAATATAACTTGTCTTAAAATATTTTTTCGCGAAATTTCACTACCCTTAATTATGACTTGTATACTCAGTGGCGCTAAGTTTTCAAGCGTGTATCAAACGAGGTACGGTCAAATGACACACATAGTACAAATTTACACATGCTATAAATATAACTTGTTTTCCTTAAGATAAAGCGAATTTTACAAATATCTAGTCATGATAAACACTAATTAATTTAAGCTGTTTTAAAATAACTATAAGAAAAGTTTGTTTCGATCAAATAATTAAAATGTTTTAACGTATATCACGACGTAAGCCAGTGTTTTTGTGCTTATATAAATACGTCTGTAATCCAGCAAAGAACGTATCAACATACCCAGGGTCATCAAAACAATGGGATAAACGCAAATACTTACTTGAATGAAGAAGGCCAATAAATTAAAAACAACCGTATTACCACAGAGTATTTCAGTAAACAAAGACGAAATGGCATTTGACGAGGGTGTACCCATTTACTGATTGGCTGTGCAAGGCACTGGTAAAAACAGCCTTAACGTCTGATTGGAAACAACGCGCTGTGAAAGATTCCCCATTGGCTGGGATGCCTCCCAGCACGTGAGGGTGGACTCGCAACCATCCGTCGTATCGGTCAGTCGTCCGTCCGTCGGTCGGTCACGCGATCTCCGACCGATCGCAGGCCAACGTTTTTTTTTCTTTCCGTCAATCCGTCAAATGCAAGGCGGTGGATATGTGATTTTTTATCTTGGTGGATAATTCAGGAATTGAAAACGTAAACATTATATCAGTATACATTTTTATCACGTAAAAAAAAATTATTAAGCCAAAATGTTTCTCTCTCGAGAATGCATTTCCAACCAAAATATACCTTCTACGAAATAAAAGTCGCGATGCTAAGTTGTCGACGGACGGCGGATTAAACAGACGGATGTCTGACGGTCGGGTGACGGCCGCCTGTGACGGATGGTAGTGAACCTAGCTGTAGTCACTAGCGCTGATTGGCAGACGTCGTTGCGACATATTGTTAGCTAGTGAGGCCAATTTTCTGCGGCGTGTAACTGGAGTTCGTGATGTAAGCAGATGTTTAATCTTTTATAGGCTATTCACAGCAGAATGAGCACTTTTGAAAGCCCTGCTTAAGACCTACTTGTATGCACGTTGTGCATTCTTCCGCCTTATGTAAGATTAACATTGTCACGGGCCTCATCACTTTATTCATGAGTCGGTCAAGTGAAACTGTGAAATTGTTATAAAAGGAAATATTTTACAAATCTGTTCATTTTTAAATTTCGATGCATTAATAAAGACATAAAGCGAAATAAATAATTTAAGTTATTAGGAATGGTTGCCTTACACTTTTTATTCGACGTTAAGATACGGAACTATTTTTTTCATCCGTCGTTACCAACTTTACTGTGTGCATGTCACTCAGGGCGCCCGTTAAAATATATGCAAGCAGGGGCAGTGATTTTTTTCTAAGGTTAATTTCGGAAGTGCTCACTTTATCATGAACCGCCTTTATTTTTAATTACTCTGTAGTAATATAGAAATATAATTCTGGCTTGAATTCTAGGAAAATGCTACGGCTCTTTTCCAAGGATCTGTAGTATTTCTTGTGTAAATAAAATAAAGGGGACGCTTTCCCCCTCTACTGCTTCTCATTTTTTTTTTGGCATTTGTATGTGTCTGTGGCTGTTCCTTGTCGCACCGCTGCCATGATCGTTACAACCGATGGCTATAGAATATACAAGAATACAGAAGTGAAACAGCAAACGCCAGCAAAACAGTGACGATGGCATAGCGACATGCTGGGATACCGTTCGTTTCCACTAGCTTACATTACAGCCGACCGCAGAGCAAACAGGGATTCTTTTCCAATACGCAGTAGCCAATCAGACACGAAGACCCGTTCCAGAGCCTCGTACAGCCAATCAGAAAATGGCTATCAAAGAAAACACCACACCATTTGACTTTTGTATACTTACCTTATTAGGTAAAGGCGGTTCACGATAAAGTGAGCGCTTTCGAAATCAACCTTAGAAAAAAGTCACTGCTCCTACCTGCATATATTTTAACGGGCGCCTTGAGTGACATGCGGCCAGTAAAGTTGGTAACGATGAATGGGAAAGTAGTTCCGTATCTTAACGTCGAATAAAAAGTCTCAGGTAACCATTTCTGTTAACCTGAATTATTTCTTTCGCTTTCTGATTTTTTAAAATGCATCGAAGGGTAAAAAAAGCAGATTTGTAAAATATTTACTGTTCTAAAAATGTAACAGTTTCACTTGACCGACGCATGTATAAAGCAATGACGCCCATAACAATGTTAATCATATATAAGGCGGAGGAATACACAACGTGCATACAAGTAGATCTTAAACAGGGCTTTCAAAAGTGCTCATTTTACCGTGAACAGCATATAATAGTGAGATAGATTAACATGTTTGATACGGGTCACCTTGTTTTGGTTCTGTCTAAAGCTAATGTAGCCTGCCTAAACTTGTTTAGTTACATTTATTTTTCTGCTGATGTTTACGTTTCTAATATTTTGTAGTCCTGATTCGAGCATATTGTGGGTCGGAATATTTTAATTAACTCTCCATATATTGAATTTTATTTATTTATATTTAATATTGTAATACAATTAATCACATATTTTTGTCCGATACTATGCATATTAATATTTTGTTAAGCTGGGCTCAGAAAGCAGTTAATTAGAGTATTGTAATCTAAGAATTATTAAGTGCCCTGCCAGGTTAGACCTCGATGTGTGACGTCATCGGTGATTACTTCCAAGGCACTTCCGTTAACTAAGGACACAGAATGTTATCCTATTTTGGTTTCGCTTTGTGGGTATTCGCCCACATACGCATTGCACATGAAAGAAACATTACCACTAACGAGAGATAAATACACTCGCATCAAAATAAACGCCAAACAATTTGACTTTTGTTTACTTACCTTATTAGGTGATAGGGCCACTTGTTTTCCGCGAAAAGTTTTTATGCCCGGGCTATACTTCAACATAGTACGTGCATACCTGCAAATTTCGCTTGTCTATTGTTCGCGTGTCTGTGCGAGAACATTTTCTACTTGACTGCGCCAATCAGAATTAAGTTATCTCGACGTTGAACGTCGGTGAACGGCTGGCTGTCACCTAAGACGCATGAGATGTGAAATTAGCCAACAACAAAATAACTTCTGAACTAGCGTGTTTGTGGTTTTTTGCAGTACAAGTTGTGGAATATTTTCGCGAATAGCAATTGGCCCTAGCTATTATATATATATATATATATATATATATATATATATGAACAAATATGCTGATATAAACTGTAAATTGGTTGTCTGCTGCCACAGTGGACGGCAACAATTGGGCTGGCCTTCTCCGAGCACACCACGTGGTCCAACGTCTAGAGACCCGAGAAATTCGCGAGTTTAATTACCTGTAGGCTAGACGTCACAGTCTTATATACTCTCATACAGATATCAACAGTTAATTGGTTGATTGTTGTGGTAGTAAAAGGCAGTGGTTGAGCGCACAATTTATTGCATGTTTGTTATTGGGTCATTTATCTCCAGGAGGTGTCAAACAACATGTCGACCATTACAAACATAACATGAACGTACATGTGTGTGAATTCCAACTTGTCTCTATCAATGGCTAAAGTATTATAAACACACATGTCTTGAAGCCTACATTATCCCGAAATATATCCGCAAATTCTCAATGTCTCTAATCATGTACCACGGCCTTGTTAGGCGTTCTTAAAAAGCGAAAGAGGGAGGAAAATGATTTCAAAATCACCTGACAATAATTCATATAGAAGTTTATCCTATTATTTAAATATAGTACATTTTTATCGGGAAAGTACATATGTGTAGTATTGAAATACATTCAGAAGCAAGCTACCTTCAGCTAAGATTCACCCACGCAGACATGCTGAGGGCATCATAACCGGCCATGTTACATAGCCACAGGTTTGTTCCTTCATACGTCACCGACAGCTTTACATACCCAAAATGTATGGGTTGTTCGCCGTAGACTAAGTATTAAAAAAAAACTGCTCAAGCTGTACTTGTATGCACATTGTGTATTCTTTCGCCATATGTAAACTTATCATTGCCATTGGCCTAACCACTTTATTCTTGCGACGGTAAAGTAAAGCTGTGAAATTATTAGAAAATTCACTATTTTAGGTATTGTATAACTGATACACATTTTTGCATTAAAAAACAGAAAGCAAAGGAAATTATTGAAGCACTAACAAACATTTATCTAACACTTTTAATGCAACTTTCAAGCCATAGAACTCATTTCCGTCCGTCGTTTACCAATATTACGGACGCCAGTAAATAAGCACGTTATAATAGTTATACACTGGAGGGGGCAGGGACATTTTTCAAAACTTGATTTCAAACTCGCTTAATTTACCGTGAACAGCCTATAGAGTCAAAAGGGACGCGTGTTATACTCGTTGCACAGTAGAAACTCTTAGTAGGTAGTTTAATCGAGTAAAATATTTGTTACTGTATAATTCTGTTATTTGGGCGGTTACTGGCGGAGGAATGTGCCACTGCGAGCAAACAGTGCCTCTGGGATCAAGATTATCTGAAAATTGGTGCATCCTCTTTAGTTACTGATGTGCAGAAACGTGAAGTTGTTGCGAAATGAGTGGTGGTTTATGTTCAAGGCAGGGTTTCCCCGCCGAATATTCCAGAAATATTTCTATTGTGTGACCAGGGCCACTGTATGATCACTGATGTCATACTCATCGCTATCAGCTTCCTTATTCGTCTATGTAGAATTACCAGAGAGCCTGCCTTTCCACGTTATAAGAGGCCTCCACAGCCACCTACATTCTCTAGTATAAGTCACTTGCTCATTGGCTGCTGCTGCAGATAGAACTCTTCTGCTGTTTGACCTGACCACGTGGAATGTAGTTACTAGAGTGCTGAGTGTTTACTATTGGTTCTGGGTCCTGTAGGGCGTGTCTGGTGAGGTAAGGTCCAATGACAAGCGTGAAACTAACTTGTCCACCTTGGTGCTGAATTATATCTTGAAATTATAGGGCATATAAGAATGACATTTGCGGATTTTTTTTTTTTGGTGTAACTCCACTGATGTAATAAAGTTTTCATATTACATAAACTAATTATAAGAGTCATGGCAAAAAGGCATTCTTAAGGGACCACTCTTTAGAAACCCAGGCATCCTAACACTCCCTAGTCTGTACGTATATGAAACGATAGTATTTGAACCTCTTGAAACAAATAAAAAAAAATTCAAAACTCTGTTCATATTTACCACCAAATAAAAATTAATTTCATCCTTCTGAGAGCAATACTGTTTTTGCGAAAGGGCCTCTCTTCGCATCTATACAACAGCGCAACAAATTACTATACCCCAACATCAAAAACTGTAAATAGTTTTAAACATAGACTGAAAACCATTTTAAAAATCAGGAATTTCACAGCGTAAAACTTGGCAGCAAAATTTGGCAGACAATTGTCAAGACAATTTTCAGATATCGAATATTTGTTGATACATGCCTCTTTTCCAATATACTTGTAAGAGCATAAAGTATTATTATATTTATTTAAAATTTTGACATTAACAACATCCAATATATTGAATTTTGATTGTAATAATACCCAGCATATTGAGTTTGTATGTAATAAAGTCGAAATTCTACAATTTAACCTAAGATCAGTAGACCTGCTAGACGAATTACAGAAATACATAATACAATATACAAATGCTCGTACTAGGAACGTTTTTCACTGGTTTGGCGAATGAAAGAGCGATACATGTACTATACATGTTTCATAATATTATTCATCGATCTGAGAAATGCTGATTTTTTTTTCTTCATAGCGAAATGGATGATCATCGTTTCTCAAGAGATTTTCACTGGTTACAGGAGAACTATTTTCCAAGCTGATCTGTGAAAATGAACCATTGCGAACTATTTCTTTTGGTTACTTTCCAGTGAAGTCGCGATAAAACCAGGAGCACGAGCGAGCCAATTAAAAGTAAAATACGTTTTGGTTCTCATGTATTGTGCAGCTTCTGAGCTTGATACTTTTAAGTGCTGCAGTGTCAGAGGTCAACACACACTACATCTAGAACTCAACGGACAGTCTTTTGTGAGAGCAAGCCGGGGCCATTTCCTCCAGGGCTCTTCACACATTTTCTACAACCTTCATAAAATGCGACAGCATTCCGTGAAGAGGCCTCTTTATTCTTCTTCTTTTTCTTCTTCATCCTCCGTTCCTTCTTCACAGAGGTGGAGTTGAACCGGACGTCCTAAAATCTTGAAGTGAGTTACTAGCAAAATGAGACCTCCTCTTCCGGCCAAAGGGGGAGGAAATAGGGTTGTAATGACTTAATTTCGCGAGGCGCTCAACAATAGGAACAGCTAGCAAGGTCGGCGCTGTGTCACGAGGCGAAGACGGCTGTTGCCAGAGGGGCTGGAGTAACGCCCTTCTTTTCACCATGTCAATAAATTGAGATGTCCATTTCCAAAGTATGCTTTGCAAACAAAAACTAACCATCGGATTGGCCTCGACGCCTTATACGCGTCTAACAAAGAATTAAACTTCCAAAACACCCCGAAAACATTAAAAAAAACTCACTAAAAAAAAGAAACTTATTCCAAAGGGACCCTTGTCCACAGTACCAAACAAAATATGGCGGCTTTCTTAAACATGCATTGTATAGATACAGGTGGCCCTTTATCTTGAAGCCTATTTAAGTAAACTGCGAGTATCGTTTTGCAAACCGCCCCTTGTCCAATCTGCACTTGTCCGTAACAAAACTTCCCTTGTTTGCGGTCCCCCCCCCCCCCACTTTCCTCCGTTTTGGACTGCTCTAACAAGGCGCCATTTTGAAGTGGGCATTTCAATTGTTTCGACTTATTGGAAGTACACTAATCCCCCGTGCTTTACTAACCAAGATATAACATTTTCAATCTTGGACTGTCAGTGACAAGAGAGAACAATATCCTACCACTGCCATCTTTGACAATTTGATGCAATAATTTAATAAAAACTGCAAAGTAGCATACAGAAAGTTTTGACCTTTGCCTAGTTGTCATATGGGCCTCATTGTAAACTGTTGTGTCCATACGGGTTTTAACAACACTATAGAATATTTAAATGTGAATATATTTTTTTCAGGACAGAAACGAAAGCCGATATTTCGTTGCAAATTCATACATTTGAGTACTGAAACATAAACATGGTGATTGAAAAGAGCCAACGCAAGAGAATTGCTGCAGGTTGCCCTCTGTGGACTACAGTTATTCTTCTGTAAAACATTGTTATCAAATATAGCAACTATGTTATACTTTTTCTGAACAGGTTGGTGAACTAAAACCCCCTATTACACGTTTGAAATTCTGAGAAAACAGAACACACGTGAAGATTATCTGTGCAGTTTCCCAACGCCATCGCTATGCTTCCTTAGGGCGAATGTGATGGAAGTCTGCCAAATATAACATTTTACGCGACAATATTTTATTATTTAACATAATGTGGATAGTTTAAAAGCTGTTTTTATGGGCAGAATAATATGTATGCTCACAGATACATGCCAGCGGTTGATGTTCTTCCTGGTACTTTACTTTTTGCGCCTACGCACACACACACATACGTACGTGCGTGTGACATTTTTTTCTTTGCTAACTCTTGAAAAAACTTTCCGATTTCTTCCCCAGGGGCCGTGGTGGCTGAGCGGTTAGCCTGCTCGCCCCCCCACCAAGGTACACTCCCGGTTATCGCAAGTGGGGCGTTTCCCTTACCCTTGTATTCCAATGCTGCTCCATTCTAACCTCACTTCACCCTCACCCGTTCTTAAGAGCCACCTCGATTTCTTCCCAACTCTAGAGTAAACATATTTATCTCCTCTGCTACAATACGGAAAGAAATGAACCATATAATTTGCTGGCGGAAAATGTCGTTAGTTAATCGCTGTCTGGTAGGAATCGTGACGAAATCTAAATGTGAATCTGATATCAGCTATAGAATGATTGTAAAGAAACTGGGTGGGTCACATGACTAAAAGTTATGAGCATCTACAAAATTATAAGAAATTGTAAATTACAGTCTTAACAAGATATATAAAGGAACTGAGAAGTGAAGTGAAGAGATTTGGGCGGCTGTTAACAGCGATGTCTTCATAGCCGATAAGGGTGATTGAGGTGAGTATGAAGCAGCACCGCAATGCAAGTGCTGGGGAAACGGGAGATCCCCGAGAAAACCCGCCGACCAGCGGCACTGTCCGGCACGATTCCCACAGGTGAAAATTCGGGAGTGACCCAGCCGGGGATTGAATCCGGTTCGCCTTTTTGAGAGGCGAGCAGGCTAACCGAACTGGAAAAGCGAATTGACGTATTCGCAGGAGCACAATAAACACTAAAGGACACAAAAATACGCAAAGTAAAATTCGTAGTGGGACATCAAAAAGAATATCACGCCTCAATAAATGGATTCGAACTTGTGGGAGGAGAGTTTCTTAAAATACGTCATCAAAAGAATTCACCGAACACAACTTAACATTTTATTAGTAGGCTTTCGCAATTGATACGAAAATTGACCGAATCCAGTGGTCCATACGCCGAAAATGTGACATGATGATCTTCGATCCGACTGAAATCCTAAAAAGCGCACATGGATGTGCCATCATACAGCATCTCCTGTCAAAACATCTCGAATCCACCTCTCAGCATCAACAGACTTGCACAGCAAATTGGGAGCTAACTTATTAGACGAAGTAATTATAGTTGCGTGACATCGTACCTAACCAGCACTAGAAAAGGTTCTTAAAAACCAAAATTACGTTTTCAGTTGGCGTATCGTCTAGTTTTTAGGTCTCAAGAAATCGAAAAGAAGACGGAGACAATCCGACATGTCTTGGGATGTAATTACGGCGCTCCAATTTAACAGACAGTAGCGAGACAAATCATACGGAGTGCCTCCTATGCCATGTAGATGTCAAGAGCGGGCAATGTCTTTCATTCCCTCTAACAAGGCTCTCGAGAGGGGAAAGGAAACAATTCGTGTTTTTCTTCAGAGGAAACTGCGACACAAGTCAATAATTCACTCTCTTCTTTTTTACATTTCTAAGAAAGTTTCTTGGTATTCCTAAGGTTTTGTTTTTGTACTCGAGTTTTATTTCAGCAAAATATAAAGGGCTAGCGAAGTGAAAATATAAATCATGTTTATGGCTAGTGAAAATGTACAATTATGTCTAACACAATGGCCTGGCACGTTTACAAACTGAAAAAAACGCATAGTACCAAATATAGCTGCTTATTTTTGGCGCCTCTCTTATACGAAGATCTCAAGGCAGAACCTTGGTTATTATACTGTCCCCCCCCCCCCCCCCCAGGAAATACTAGTTGAATAGTTCGGTTGCAATTGTAGAATGAGTTTCCTCGAAAGAGAAGTGTCCAGAAAAAGGAAAATCAAGTTGTACTAATGTTACAGTAGTCTTGTAGTTAAGGTGCCAATATCTGATATTATCTGTCAATATCTTTTAAATAAAAATTATTTTAATGTAACTCCAATCAGAGCATAAAATCGTGCCAATTTTCGTTTCAATACAAAGTTGTGAATTTAGCCCAGACACCAATTAGGCGACTAACATGATTATATTCGTTCACACGATATCTCATTCATTTCTTAATGGGGTTTAGAAACATCTCGTATATTTCAATGAGAAAGGCACATCACATAAATACATTAAATAAATTATACAATTTTCATTTTAAAAAATCCGATCTTTTTTTTTTTTTGAGCTATAGTTAAATGTTTAATTCTAGGCATTGCAATGAAGAAATGGTGTACTTACACTGTTAAAAATTTATTTACGGAATGTTTTACGGAAATGTACAGTGTATATACGGAAAGGCAATCCGTAATGACGAAAAACGGAGTTAAGTCCGTAAATACAAAATACGGAAAGTCTCCGTATTCCCTTTGGCTTCGAGTTACGGGGACGAACAATGCCGATTATACACGAAGCTTTCTTCGCCACTGTAACAAGAAAATTATCGTTTCTGCGGCAGTTAAGGTTATCCACGCGAATATGACCTATTTTTCCAAACATTAAAAAATAGCATCAGGCGTCTGTAACATTTGACAACACTAAAAATATATTAAATTCAATAGAAACTGAATTCTTGCTTTTGTCTTTTGAATACAAATATAAACGTTATACCACAATGCTCAAGTGAGGGTTGTAGGTGAATGGTAATTTTTTGACTCGGGTTCAAACCTCGCTTAAGTACAAAATATTTTATCTTTTTTAATATCATTCTTCATACACGGTAGAACACCCACATAACGAAAATTAAAGGCGTGTTCATTACCTCTTTTTTTTTTAAAGGGAAAGTACAAAAAACTAACTTGGAAATCAACGGAGAGGTTCCGTGAAATTTACGGAAGTCCGTTTTTGAAAATCAATGTGTCCGCAGTTTTACGGAGAGTTTACGGGCACTTCTGGATACATTCCGTAAAATAGGGAATTTTTTTAAATAGTGTAGAACTGTACTAATATTACTAATATTAGTATAACCACAGAGTATTCAACAATACAGTGGTGAACTAGTAGCGTGTACTGCTGACTACTGTCACACGTCAGCAAAACGACTTAACTGGCTAGCAAAATGGCGGAACATGGTTTCACCAATCAGCTCCTGCAGACCGACATGCCAGGCGGTAAACCGACCAATAATAAATAACCCACAACACGCAATAGACAGTGAGGTCTGTGAATTCCGGAGAAGAAGGAAGAAACAGCCCTTCACAGCATCAGCGGAGCCCATCTTCCAGCAGGTCCTACGTCTAGGTAGTATGAACTATCACACCGTACTTACAAGGAGGTCCCACTGCAATCATTGTTAACGAAAACACACATACGAACATCGTAGTCTAGTAACTAAGCAGTTAAATGGAGCAGACGACTGTCGAAATATAAAATTATCATATTACGATAGCACGTAAACCACTTGCACTAAAATCCTGCAAAACTCCCCTTTAATATTCTAATTTCCTCCCGTTTTATTTTCTTTCTGTGAATAAGCACTGTTCCTGTGTAAAAATGTAACTTTGTTCAACAAATACACGTAAAAATACTTATTGAAACGAGTGTCTGAGCTGCAATTACAAGCCCTTGTTATGAGAAACAATCACATCAATAAGCACCTTTCATTTCCGAAATATTTGCGGTGCAAGTTTTAGATAATTCATCCTATATATCCGAAAGAGTTTTTTTTCCTTCAATGAACAGATCAGTGTTCATAGTATCTTTACTCGAGCTGAACTGGGCGTAGTATTTAATTGTTAAGGTGGGGCACGCAGTAAACCTAAAGAATAGGAAACTGTTTTCATTAAGAAGTGTTTTTTATTATTATATGTCGGTTGCACAACACATGTCAAATAGAAGGAAACATCCCCATCACCAACAGTATATTTCCCAACTTGTTACCAGCCATTTATCAACCATTTTCCAGTTTAAAATAAATTACATTTGCAGGATATTCTGGTATTTTCTGTTTAGTAACATCATTTTCTTGAGAGTGCTAAATACTTTCACAAAATGTCCATGATTGAAATTTTTCGTTGGTATATTACGTTGGGCCAACGTTGTTTTGATATTCGTGTTGTAACCCAACGTTCAGCGAACCTTTCCAACCAAATGCCAACCTTTGACCCAACGTATGTTGCTGCTGGCGTAGCGCATTCCCATGTCATCTATAACGGACCCTAACTCAAGGAGGACACAGCCCAGCTCAACGTTATTGATGCAACTCTCCAGATTAGCTGACTGTATTTCGCGGTGTACACTTCGAAGGCAGTTTAAAAGTTCTAATGAGTACAGATGTTTGTTCTACTTGAGAAGGCAACGTTTCTCGAAGATTATCCAATCCTCCTCCAGAGTGCCAACTTTTTAACGAGCGTCAGTGGGTAAAGTTACTTTGATGAAATCCAAACAAAGCGTGTTATACACTCCGCAGATAGTTCAGTGTTCATTGGCGTGGAAAATGAGGATCCGCAGGATAGCAGCGGGCCAGTTAGTCTGCCAAGAACAATCTACCACTAAAAATAATATCATATATACGCTGTAGGCAAGAACTGGTTGTTTAATTTTACAGTCATTTTCTTCACAGGAAATATATTCTCGCTATTTTTAATTGCGTTAAAACCAGAATTTACAAGAAATCTAATAAATAATAAAAAATGAATCGGAGGCTGTCCGTTTGGAAATTTCAAAATGATGACAATTTATACTAGGTCACGAAATTCAATAATTACTTTAACCAACGATATTTCCTTTTCGTTACGACTTAGTCTCAAACAATATTTAAATTTGAAATATAATTCACACAATGCTTTTAAAAACGCTAATAAAAGTTGTTCACGATAAAGTGAGCACTTTTGAAATCAACCTTAGAAAAATGTCACTGCTCCTACCTGCATATATTTTAACTGGCGAACTGAGTGACATGCGCCCAGTAAAGTTGGTAACGATGTATGGGAAGTATTTCCGTATCTTAACGTCGAATAAAAAATGTTAGGTAACAACTCATGAAAATTTAAATTATTTATTTCGCTTTCTGTTCTTCTTTAATGAATCGAAGAGTAACTATTATCGGATTTTTAAAATATTTACTTTTCTAATAATTTCACGGTTTCACTTGACAGACGCATGAATAAAGTTACGAGGCCCATGGCAATGTTAATCTTACATAAGATGGAAGAATACACAAAGTACGTGCAAGTAGATCTTAAGCAGGGCTTTCAAAAGTGTCCATTTTACCTCGAATAGCCTATGGTAAAAGTGCTAACATTTCCCTTGTTGAAAATACATAAATTGTCTTAACCTAAAACTGTAAGTAGAAATAAAAAAATGTGTAAGCTTATATGGAAAAGCGCGAAAACTTCGAGTTAGGAAACACAACTGGCTAGATTGTACAGTACGAGTCCTAGCGAGTTATCATTTACCGGGTGTTTCATGGGGAAACGAACATACATTACGAGGCGAACGGAAAACATCGATAAACATATGCTCTACTCGCAAAATTTTTCGAGATACATCTATGTGAAACTGAGAGGGATGGGAACGGTACAGGCCCGTTGGCTTTTACTGTGTAAGTTTCCTTTACAACACATGTTCAGCTCGTGTTTGCCTGTAGACGTCGGTCTCCAACCAACCCCACAAGCAAATATCTAGTGGAGTGAGGTCGGGTGAGCGCGGTGGCCAAGCTGGATAGGGGTATTGTACCACTGGTCGTGTGGAATGTGCAGGAGCTCCATCTTGTTGCAAGTACATTCCAGCCCTTGTTGCCAGTGGAACGTCCTCCAAGTACTCTGACAACAGGTTCTGCAGGAAGTGCAGATGCCGCTCTCCGTTAAGACTGTTATCTACAATAACTGGACCAATCAGCTGATTATAAAAGTTACCACACCACACGTTCACTGAGAAACGACGCCGTGAGTGTCACATAGCTGTATCTTCGACACCATTGCGAGCAGAGGATGTGTTTATTGATGTTTTCCCTTCACAATGGCTTATACCATCACCTCTTCACGTATGTCCGGATCCACCTGAAATATCGTGTATACACACTACTGAGATACTTTACGTTTGTCGGCGAGAATGGAACTAGGCAGTACTTTTGGATTATGGATACGTGAACATTTGTATAAATAATGGGCCAGGTTGTTTACGTAGTAGAAAACTAACGCAACAGTGAGACGACATCTCGTGTTAAGTACAGGCTACTCGTGGTTCAGTGTCGCCTCGACCTTGTATTCTAAGGCGTAGCGCTAACTTGGCCAGGAGGTCGAGCTCGTGAGGTTCGAGTCCAGCCGTCGGCGTGACTTAACTGTAAATACTGAGTAACTAAGTGGTTCAAAACTAACTCTGATCAGAATATATGCATAACTACATGGTGTAAACTGCCAACGCCATCTTTTTTTTAAACGTATCTCTTCTTTTTTTCACAGTGTGTAACACCCATATAACTAGAATATAGATTTCCGATAACTTCGCTTTATAAATAAAACCAAAATCGGTTTTATGGAAAGTTCCGTAAGAACTCAGAAAGATCTTGGAAACTTAAGTAAATTTAATAAATTCACGAAACGTTCATTGTTAAGAAAACAAGATACTTATAGAAACTTTTACAAAGATGCGAATTAATTATTTTGTTGTCATTTTCCATAATAGTTTTGGAAAAATTTACAAACAGTGCTCCTGCACTAAATATTGCGTCATCAATTACGCAAGTCGCTTCTATCACGGAACGAAGTGTAATAAATCATGTTACGGGTAAACAAAACGATGTAAATACGAGGCTTGACTTAACCCGGGTAGTTTACTTATAGGTAGTGATAGGAAAATTTCGTGAGTTCAATGACATGTATGTTGGACTGCACAATCCTTTGAATAGTCGAACCTCGGATGCTTGATATTTGGATGTTTGCCCAGTGTTACACCACATTTGACAGTAGACGATTCGCTTCTTGTTCCTTTGTAAGTCAGCTATTAACGCGGAGTCGTCCAGGGCGTGTCTAATAAACTCTGATTCAATTGCAAATGTGAATTCAGTGTACACGCGTTTTATGTATATCTATGTCCTGAAACGAAGTCGCGAATTTTCCCTATCCCTGCTTATAGGCTATATGCAAAGACATTCAGAAACACACGTGAGTTAACTGGTGCTATTATATTACAGTCACTGCTTGTGGAGAGTGGATAAATATAAACAATCACACGTACCTTAGTAAACAGAAATACGGAATAATTTCTTCTTAGCACGTAAGTAAATACAGCATTGAAATGAGGTGTACAGATATTCAGAATTTTACACGTATCGTAATTAGTAATGAAAATTGCTAGAGGTCAAAACAAATACTGCTGCATTGGAGTGTATTCAGAAATTACATCGAAACATGCATTAGTCACCTTTGAAGGAGAGTACACTATGCGAACATTCAGATTTGGAATAAGTGCGAAGAAAGCTTAGTCCTTAGCAAAATTATACGAATATAGAGAATGCATTCAAAATATGAAATATTATTAACACTGTAGTTGCAGGCGTTAAAATGCCAGAAACATAAGAAAGTGTAGAGAATAAAAAAAATCATTATGACTATCGATAAGAATGACGGATGGAATAGCGGTGATGTTTAGCAGTTCGTAATGTGTGCATCGATCTGGTCAACTTGATACTCGACATGGCAGAATTTTTGTTTATCAACATGTTCACACATCAGTAGCATACACCTATTAGGGTAGTTTTCCAAACACGTTTCTGTTCGCAAGCAAATGTACGGCAACTAGAAATCTATATACACATCCGTAAGATACCCACAAGTTGAAACAATTTGAACTAAGCACTTACGTGACACAAATTTGGACAAAAAAAATAGGTTTTGTTCAATCAATCTTAAAACCGCTGTCACCATCTTGACCAATACATTTGTAATAGGATTGTTTGACAAAACAGAAAGTTAGTTACATAATATTTTCCATCAAACAAAGCTTGTCATGTAATCTTGAAAATCTGCCAGTGTCAAAGATTTTATGAATTACGGCATTATGAATTTATATTAAACTTTATTTTCAGAGTTCAGTAGTGCTCTCGTATTACTGTAAAAGTTATGAATGCAATATTTTTGTAAATACTTACTTAACAATTTTAAGCTTTCGTACCATATATACTCGGTGCGCAAAAAACTTAATGCCTCTTTTTAAAAATATTTTACTTAAAAGGGCAGCTTTATAAGTACGTAATTAGCCCCTTGGTCTTTCTTCGCAGCTGAGTGCTGGTTGCCATTTAAAAGTTCGGTTTAGGTTGGAAACGACAATTTGAGTTCTAAGTACATAATTCAGATTGGCATATCCAGTTAAATATCAGAGCCCCTTTCGTACTAGTCTTATATATAAACATTCTGATGGAAATCGAGGCCAACAAACTTCTTCAAACAAACACGACAGCGCTATTGAAAATTCGGGAATGTCACAACATTCAGACAGTCCTTTGACAAACTTTGAAGCAGCATGACGAAAAAAATTTACAGACTGGCAGATGCTCAATACGACGTCTAGATTAGAAAACGGATTAAGATACTCAAAGTCGAAAAAAATAGCTTCCAAGACAGCTTTCAGTGATATTCCAAGTAACCGTACGTTCAGGTTTTTTCATCTTCAGACTGAGGAGGAAGGGAATAAACCCGAAATTATTGATAATTCTTCATGTGGATAGTGTAACTTGAATCAGGCGGATCTGCTTTAAGTCAGTCAAATCACTGACATTTTTACATATCCCAGTAATTGTATCGTCCCGTTGATTCTGTCGCCGAGTTGAGTGGAGAGATGTGGGTGGCTCTTAACAACGAGGTTTTGAGATCTTTATCCGTCGCCGTAGTTCAGTTTTTGAACCACAGGTGTCTGTGTGTGTGTGTGTTACTTTATTGTAAGTGATGTTTCAATCAATTATGCAAACGAACACCCTATTATCCATATGTGGTGATGTACGACTTTCATGAAAATTTACATTCAAGCTAGACTTTAGTATCATACTCGCACACGTACAATTCTCCTTCTGTTTCCAGACGCGGTTATTCGTGACTGTACACTGCGATATTTGACTGAGCCAGTTAGAATAGCTTAATCTTGTTCTGAATGTCTGTGATTCGCTGGCAGGAACATCGGATACTGCTACAAGCGGCACCTTTGTCTTCGTGTGCTTCGATTCCCACTCCCTTTGGCACGTGTTAAATAAATAATCGCGTGGGGAGTGCACCCAAGGTGAGGCGGCACCCTCCTAATGGCGGGCTTCCAAGCTAGGACCCGTATGTTCCAATCATCCCCACACATGACATGAAATGAGACCCTAGGATGGAGCGGCGCTAGAATCCAAGGGTGAGAGAAACGGGATCACCCCGAGAAAACCCGCCGGCAAGTGGCAACGTCCAGCACGATTTCCACATCCGGGAGTGAACTCGACGGGGCTCGAGCCCAGATTGCCGTAGTGGGAGGCGAGCACCCTACCCACTGCGCCACCGCGGCCTCAGAGGCGTGCCGCGATAAGGCTATCGGGACTCTTGCCATCCCAATGTCCTTGGAGCGCTTGCCTTGGGATAGTCTCTGGGGGATTTTTCTGCTAATCACCCCGCCTTCTTTCTCAGCGCGACTCGGGGTGCGAAAAAACCTTCTGGGTCAGGCCGACTGAGCTATATAAGCCGCGGCATACCTCTGTGTCAGTAGTCTGGAGCTTTCTATGGCCAAGAGTGCTAGCAAGAACGTGGGACCATCGAAACTACGCGTGACAACCGTGACCAGCGAGTGTAATCCGCGAGCATCGTGAGTAGAGAGCGAGAGACAGGCAAGCTGGACAGTGAAAAAGTGTGACAGAATTCATGCGTGACAGACGTTTGGAATTGTGCTAATGTATGGCACTGGACATTTTGGTGGCATATGTGTGACTAATGAGTGAAAATTAAGGGGGCCGCCTACCTGACGCGACATGGCATAGGAGCGAGCGAACTCTAAGGGTGACGTTGGCACGCACATTAAGTGGTGCACCGCCACTATGCATGAAGCACTAAACTAGCGCGCAAGCTTTTTGTCGAACCGTTTTTTCTACGGGACTTTAAGCGGTTACCATATTATTTTACTGATGGAAAGTCTGATCCAAAGTTCAATGCAGGATTGTATCTGAGTTTCACGTAGATCCACTCAGCACATTTTGACATGCGGCAGTCTGAAAATGCTGTTTTTAGCTTTGTTGGAGGGCTTGGAAATAGTGGTTCTAACGCGCGTAGTTTACTGAAAGCGACCTTATGTCATCGCCTGAAGTTTGTTTACTTTTCGTAAATTAGCACATTGGGCGCACGTGGAATAGTTTCGTAAAAAAAATGGATCTCCTAACACACTGCAACACATTTCAAACGCCTAGTAGGCGGCACCCTTAAAGGAAAGTAGCTTGTATAAAGACAGCGATAAGAACTTTAATTATAATTGAGATTGGCATTAAATATTGCGCTCACTGATAGGATATTACATGAGATAGTACAGATAGGGAATTTACCGTTGTAAATAAAAGCTGTATGTATTTTTATAACACTATAAATAAATTAAGAAATAAAACTCAGCTTTTTTACTTTCATTAAAACATCAGTCCCTCGCGGGCTCGAATATTCGCTACGGGACTTGTAACAAAGCGGTTACCGGCCTGCACAGACTCGCACTTTGTGGATCCGACATGCCTTCGCGCAAGGAAGGGAAATTATCCTCTGGCCCGTCTTGTTTGCAAGCCTGCTCGTTAGGGGCGGACGGAGGAGCAAACAAAATCGCCGATATGTCTCTCGACGGGCCTCTGGGCCCAGGCCGAGTCAATTATATCCCTGGAGAAACGGCAAAGGAGCCTTCCCTTCCCTTCAGGACGGCTCAGGGCACGCCTGCTGCCTTAGGGATTACCTGCCAGATGTGCGCAGCTCCTCCCGGTAAACTGTTTACCAGACCGAGAGCGTGGGCGCCGCCGAGGTACAGTCCGAACAACACACGCTTGCTGGTTCCTACCTACAGATCCTTCCATTTCACGCGGCTGAGCACTTACCCTTCCCACCAAGGCGAACCTGGTTCAATCCCCGACCGGGTCACTCTCGGTATTTTTGCAAGTGGGAACCGTGCCAGACGATGCCGCTGGTTGGCGGGTTTTCTGGGGGATCTGCCGTTTGCCCCGCCCCTGCATTCCGGCGCTGCTCTATTCTCACCTCAGTCACCCTCATAGGCTCTCAAGACCTCGTTGTTGAAACAGTCGCCCAGATCTCTCAACAACAACAACTTGTTCATTGGCTGCTTACATAGGCAGAACTCATTCTCCTTTACCGGCCACACAGAAAGAAGCTACAACAGTGCTGAGTGTTTACTATTATACGCTGTTCATGGTAAAGCGAGAACTTTTAAGGCCCTAGTTGTTTTTTTCCTTTCAGCCATTTTAATCCTTTAACCACATTTTAATATAAATATTGCCATGCAAGTAATAAACACAGCGTGTATATTCCACAGCACTTGGAAGTTAATGCCCAAGGATAAAATATAATATGTTTATTTTCTATTATTCCAAATGAGGGGGCTTTCAAAAAAGTTCGCTTTACCGTGAATAGCATATAGTTCTGAGTACTGCAATTCGTTTCTGATTAGCCGAGAGCCAATGAACCGCGTGAAACTCACATATACGTTTATACCGTCTACCTTAGTAATGAATAACAGTGTGAAAAAAAATAGAGCATCTTTTCATACGTATGAAAGCTCGATTTTCGCTATAGCATTTCCGGACTCGCTGAATTCCAAAACCACTTTTGTGGTTAATATTTTTGAAAACCACGTGTCTTTGGTTTTTGTTCACTTACCCCAGACGTTCGGTATCGGAGTAATATAGTTCCTACACGCCTAGTCAAGTAAGAAAATTCTTCTCACAAATATACGCTGTCAGTAACCTCAGGATATTAAAAGTCTAGCCTGTATTGAAACAGCTTCGCGTAAAACAGGTCGCACTACACGTGGCCCATGCCTTCTTTCAATCCGCTGCTACGACAGTTAAAAGTATTCCTGGCAGAGTTCACTTGGAAATATTTCCAGCCACGGCGAGGCTATTTTTTTTCCAAGATTGATTCGAAAAGTTCTGAGCAGAGCCGCCAACCAACCGTAGATTGCAATTTCTTGCCGGGTAATTACACTCCTGTGGATATTATTTCCCGCGACTGCAATCTCGCCGAAGGGTAATCTGGCATTACTCCGGGCTCTTTTAAATTTCACGAGCAAACAAGGCGAGGGACTAATTTGTTGTGCATACGGGGAAGTAGAATGGCCGAGTGGAGGGTGTCTCAGGAGAGAGATGTTGTCTGGAGACGCTAATTAATGTCGTCCGGGAAATAAGAGGGGCGTGCTAGCTAGCGAGGCGCCACTCTAAACCCCTCGCCCCGGATGATTAATTACTAGTGATTAATATGGGCAGTCATTAACCAGCTGCCGTGTACAGACGACGCTAAGGTGTCCTCCCACAGTTTCTGCTACCAGACGCGGCCAGTCCTACCTACACTTGCTGACAACACGTGCTCGCGAATAAACAGCCGCGCGTGTGTTTGTTATACTCTGCAGAAGACTATATTTACTAGATAATTACATAAACGCAGGGAAAAATCGAGAATGGGGATGAAAATGTTGTGGTTAAGCGGAATCCCTTGTAAAAACTATAGACGCCTCAAGGTCACGTGTGGCCATTAGGAAGCACTGCGACCCCTCCCCCCATCCCCTTCTCAAAGTCTGTGATATGAAAATTAGATCGGTGACAACAAAATATTACTACACATATAATAGAAGCCAATGTATTACACTTTGCACTTTTCTCCTTCTCACTAAAACAATCGAGGAAAGACCTAAAATTTCTATTTTTTTCCTAAACAAATATTCGCAATTTCGTTGAATATTTTTAATAGGATAGAAGTGGAATGTGGCGGCTGTATGTGAGAGTTTTTTTACTTTTCCTGGAAAGCGATTGTATTCCCAGAATGAGTATTTACTGAGATACACTGACTTTACATACAATAGATCCTAGGAGTTCCCTGAAGTATACACACATTGCCATGTCTTTACATTTGCGAGAGTTCAGGTAACGCCTCCACACAAAAGTACTGTCATACGTGCAGAGATCCTGCAAACTGTCAACAGACTCAAGTCAACGCGAGTTTTCTGCTAATTGAAGTTTAATGTCGCTATTGTATGACAGGGTAGCTTTGGCTCTCGCGAGAACTTGGAAATTGGTATATATTTACTTTTGCAGCTGTTACAAACCAACATTTTTTGTTTCGTTGTTGCATCATGCGCAGACACAGCAAAATTTCGCTAGTAAATTTAAGGGCAAGTTATACTCCCAACACATCATATATATTTGAGTTAATCCGCGATTTGGCTCATAGTTATTTAGACTCGCTGACTCCGGGCCAATGGTAGACCTGCATGAATGCAACCACCTTGTATGGGATAAAAATGGCTACCCACAAGGCATGAACGAACAGCTATGGCACTTGTGTATCGATGACTGAGGAGTTTATCATACGTAGCATTTAACTCGCTACAGAAAAAAATCGTTCGTTTACTTGTAAAACTTCGTAAGCCTAATTTGTCCTTAACGTTCGATTATGGGCGATATTTTTTGTGTATATTTACAATACGTGTCTGCTAATGAAACCTATTAAGTCTACTCTGTACCACTTTGCAATAAATTTAAAGTAATGTAACCTTGTAATTTTTCCCTTCAAATAAGCATTCTCTCGTTGTGTAAGTACCATTTTGTCAAAAGGAGTTACAAGATATTAGAAGAAGTTCTACAAAATGTATACCTGTGCTTCACCCGGGATACGAACCCAGGACCCTTCGCCTTGTAATATGGTGCACAACAACTATGGCACCGAGGTCTAGCTATTACACCATGGTGACTCAGGGTAAGAATTATTCTCTTAATCTTAAGAATAAAACGTGGTTTCTTATTGAGAATTTGATTGGCGATCAATGTACAGATGCTATGAATTTGCATGTAAAAATTCTAGTTTGGTTCGGATTGAAATAGGCTATATACCTACATTATTTTTAAAACTATTATTTACGCCCCACAGTGATAGTTACTAGAGTATACAATAGAAATACAATTCTGCTTGACATTGAACTTTGGTAAACATGCTTGTTTGAGTTTTAAAAAAGTTGCAAATTTAAGAGCGAAAAAAAAATGTAGCTGTTATCAAAAGGAGTTTTTCGATCCTGTTGTTAAATTTTACTAATGTAATTGTGAAATACAACGACTTGCTAATGTAGACATATTTCGTTAGTTTCCCACTCCTACTCACGGAGAAAAGTTTACTACTTACGTAGGTCCTAACACATTACAAATCGAAAGATTTATAAGTATATACACAGTTTATGGAAATTATAATTATCCCACTTGTTTACATGCGGAATGAAGGAAATCTAGTTCACACGTGTTTCCTTGACACCTGCACTCTTAGTTGCAAAACTATTCGCATTGAAATGACCTCGAGGTATTGCAAACAAGCTAAATATTCTCTAGACCGAGTTTCGTCGTAAGTGGTCAACATCGAATCGCCCATCGCCAAGGCAACTGTCAAAGTCACGTGGTCATTAGCGTGATCGTATTGTTTACACTCCCAATTTCAACACACACATATTTTAGTATGAATTAAATATTTCCGTTAACTCGATTATAGTCTTGTTGCATTGAATGGGGCCACGGAGGTCTAGTGGTCAGACTAGTAGCCTCCCACGTAGCTGAACCGGGTTTGATTCCCCGAAGGGATCGTTCCCGGGTTTTTCGTGTGTGTGAATCATGCCCAACGATGCCGCCGGTAGGTGGGTTTCTCGGGGTTCTCCCGTTTTCACCGCCCTTGCATTCCCGGCGCTGTTTCCTACTCACCTCGCTTCACCCTCATCCGCTCTCAAGACCTCGATGTTGGCAGCAGCCCAGATCTCTCCACTCTACTGCATATGATGCATTAAAACTAGGCTAGAAGAAGTACTGTGTACAAACATCTCAAATCAACTGCTTTACTTCTGTTGGCTGGAAAGCAGGCGAATGTTAGGACACGGCGAGTGGCTAGTGCGCTGCTTGTATGAGCCCTCTACGGAGCCGGGTGGGCAATGGCGGTCGACGTTTGTGACAGTGACGCAAACTTGTGCACGTGCGCGCGTGCGTGTTTGTGTGTGTTATTAGAGGGAGAGGGGTGGACACGTGACCACGAGTGAGCAAGGGGCGAAGGGAGGAACAACTGATGAAGCAACCACCATAGCCGCAGCGTGACAGAAGGCGACGATTGATCGATTAAAAAAAAAATGACACGTACCATACGAGGTTTGGTGTGTTGCAGGGAGAAATCGACGAGATGGGGAGCGTACCGTGGCTTACCGCCTCGCCCACTAGGCTCAGACGCGTGCTCTCGACCACAAGTTACTGCTGTTTCGTGCTCACAAAATTCCCCTTTCAAAACCAACTACTAGAAATAAATATCCATGTCCGTTAAAGAAATTTAAGTAATGATACTACCAAAATGGTCAGAAATGTACGATTTATGTTGCGCATTTGAAAGAAGAAAATATATACACTCATGACCATTTGAATTAGTGATACCTGCCTAATAGCGTGTACCATGATGCGGCGCGGCACGGACTCCACAAGGCACCGGAAGTGTTCGGGAGCCATACTGATCCATAACAGTTGCACAACCTCTGGGATTTGCAGCGTGGACATCCCTCCCTACAGAATCCCAGATGTTGTTTGATAGGATTGAGGTCGGAGGTCGGGTGACCTCGGGGGCCAGGCAAGCAACCTCGAGTCCGAGGAGGGAGTGTTCATCTAACAACTCGGGAGTGGAGTGTCGTGCTGTATAGGCTATTCATAGTAAAATTAGAACTTTTGAAAGCCCTGCGTAAGATCTACTTGTAAACCCATTGTGTATTCCTCCGTTCTATGTAAAATTAACATTGCCATGGGCCTCATCGCTTTATTCATGCGTTGGTCAAGTGAAATTGTGAAAGTATTAGAAAAGTAAATATTTTAAGAATCTGCTTATTTTTACACATGGATGATTTTTTTTTTTTAAAGAAAAAAGACAGAAAGCGAAAGAAATAATTTAAATTATCAGGAATAATTCCTTACACTTTTTACTAGACGTTAGTTATGGTAATGGAACTACTTTCCATCCATCGTTACCAACTTTACTTGGAACATGTCACTCAGTGCGCCAGTTAAAATATATGCAGGTAGAGGCAGTGCCATTTTTCTAAGGTTGATTTCAAAAGTGCTCACCTTACCTTTAATAGCCTTTAGGTACATGTTTCCAGCAAGGTGCTGTAAGCGCACAAATATTCTGCTGCCAAGGCCTTGTGCAGGACTATGGCACGTGTGTCATCCCACGTAAACAGTACCAACACGAGGATCACAGCCTGAACTGTACCCTGGTGACACGAGGGAGCCATCACTTCGTGTAGCTTGGGGACGCACACGTACCCTGACATCGGCGTGAACCAATGTGTATCTCGACTCATACGTACATGCGACCTTCTTCCATGCGCCGAGAGTGGAATGTCCGGTACTTCCGTAAACAGTACCAACACGAGGATCACAGCCTGAACTGTACCCTGGTGACACGAGGGAGCCATCACTTCGTGTAGCTTGGCGACGCACACGTACCCTGACATAGGCGTGAACCAATGTGTACCTTGACTCACCCTTACATGAGACCTTCTTACATGCGTCGAGAGTGGAATGTCGGGTACTTCCGTGCACAAGTTAACATCTGAGCCGTGAAGCGTGCGCTGAGCAGATGTACCCCTGCGGACCGGCGGAGTGTAACCAGGGGAAAAAAATCTCAAGAAGGCTAGATTTCAATATCGTATGGGCGCATCTTTGGGTATTGACCGCGTGTTTCTGTGAGCAGACATGTTGTGTTTGACTGGGCCAATCAAAAACAAGAAACTCTGATATTAACCTACCGTGGTTGGTGGGCAGGCACCTAAGACGCGCCGGGGCCGCGGTGCCCGAGCGGGTAGCACACTCGCCTCTCACCAAGGTGAACCGGGCTCAATCTCAGGCCGAGTCAACTGGATTTTCGCATGTGGGAATCGCGCCGGACGATGCCGTTGGTCGGCCGGTTTTCTCGGGGATCTTCCCCCCATTTTTTTTCATTCCGGCGCTGTTCCATACTCACCTCCATCCCGCTCATCGGCTCTCACGACCTCGCTGTTAAGAGCCACCCAAATATATTCACTCACTCACCCTAACACGAGCAGCCGTTACGACCATCCAACAACTAAAGTGTGTCTGAGCTAGAGTGTGTCTGAGCTAAAGTGTGTCTGAGCTAAAGTGTGTCTGAGCTAGAGTGTGTCTGAGCTAGAGTGTGTCTAAGCTAGAGTGTGTCTGAGCTAGAGTGTGTCTGAGCTAAAGTGTGTCTGAGATAGAGTGTGTCTAAGCTAAAGTGTGTCTGAGCTAGAGTGTGTCTGAGCTAGAGTGTGTCTAAGCTAAAGTGTGTCTGAGCTAGAGTGTTTTGAAATACACGCAGGCAGAAATCTTTTCTTGAAAATCGGGTCCCTCTACCTATTACTAAAGAAATGTTTTTGCCCTTTTTAAAATGTGTCGATGTTTTTTTTACCTGTTCTCTTGCGGGACTTGCTAAAATAACTTTCACCTGCATAGAGCTTATTTTAAACAGAACTAACACACCGTGTTTCTGATCCTCTTGTCTCATTAATTGCAAATAATTTGATTGTTTTATTTCTGTGTTCAAAAAAACTGTAATATTGTGAATGTGACTTGAGAATGAACAAAAAAAAAAGTGGAATCTTTATGCACTTGAAATGACATGTCATGTGATGTTAACAAAATGATCAAAATTTCGGACGAATGTAAAAAAATGGAATTCTTGCCAGCCAACAGCATCAATGGCGTTCAAAAGTTACAGTTTTTTCCCCTACAATTTTGGCATATTGCAAAATTTTTCTTTGTGACTTGAAATAATAGTAAAAAATAGTATGGTAATTGAAGAAAATTACTTTTAAAGAATGACCGAAACGAGTGATAGAAACTTTAAAAGTTCTGTATTTTACCGCACAAGTCTTCAAACGGTACAAAAGTAATACGTTAAGTCTACGCCTCATATTGTTCGTGTTGTTCAAATGCCAGGAAGAATATATTTTTGAAACTTGGTGCGCAGATCGGAGTTATAATATTTAAAGTTAAAATAGCTAAAAAGTTAACATTACTGCATCTGAACAAGTGTTGGATTTCAAAGATATCGACTGCTACGGATCATTAATCTATATTCAATAAACACTTTAGTAGCTCAAAAAAAAAAACCTTCGTGTTTCACATTTCGAAATTTCTTCGAATAAAGGTTCTAAGTTAAAATGATCATATTTACGCTAAATAAATAAATAATAACAATCTCGATAAAAGTTAATATTCATGTTTTGGTAGTTTTTCAAGTTGTCATTGACATGTCACAGAGAAAAAAAGTTGGTTTTTAATGGGCCCTAACGGCTCAGCCGGGAAGTATAAAACCAACATGAAGCGTCGTGCTGGTTCGCGCACTACGTCAGCTGCATGTAGCTCACGTCTGTGGGTCGATCACACACACACTCACCTACCTCCGCGTCCTCGTGACGTCACTTGCCCCAAGGAGGAAATACCGAACAAAGAACCAACCAGGGCCGCCACCCTCCTCCCGCGCCTGCAATGACTTTCCCTCACTGCAGCCTCTCCGCCAACTGCGTTCTCTGTGGAATTCCGCACGCTGTCGGCATGAACTCTGTCCCCGCAGCGCTGGAAAATAACTCCAGTCACTGGCGTCGCGGAAGTGATACAATACACTTTCCCTGAGAAAGTAAGTCATCCACGTTTACGCATATCTACGGATTGATGCTGGCTAACCTGCGTTATAATTTACATGTAAAAAATGTAATTAAAATTTCTTTCGTTCAAAATGTATGCTAAAGATTGATGCATGTTACCATTACTTGGGTCATATTGTATACTGCCCATCAGGTGTGTACATAACTTGCAATAGTGCGGAACACGAAATTAATGCCAAATCAATGCCATCACGTTGATATCAGTAAGCACTACGCGGCACGCACACAAATATTGGTTAAAAACAAACGGAAATCAGAAATCTACCTTGCAATCAACTATCAACCATTTTCTTACCATCAATATTAATTTTACACTAACTTGCGTAGTTGGAAAAGCCGAAATGTGATTGGCTGGAATAGACCGCACCGTAAGAAAACGAACATTTCTACGGGCTTACGACGAGCGGGCGACCATTCCACGTCGTACGGTGTCTTGTAGCACGTTTCGCAAGGAAGTGCCTGTTCTATTTTCTACAGTTATTTCTTACTGCGATTGTAGCTCGGCCAGAGAATAGGTTCGTATACAGAAACTGAATGTTGTGGCGGTTCCTTTGATGTAAGCGAACTAGGTCGCTGTGAGACAGTGCTTGCGCGAAGCTGTGGGAAAGGGCAGTGAGCGTGTACAGCAGAGCAGCTGTTTACGCGAACACTACCTTGGCAAGCCAGCCAGCGACTTCGGCCCGCGACCTACCACAACACCAAGGCCATCACTGGCTCCCTGCAAGCGGCGACCACGTCTAACACACACTAAAACCCAAAGAGTTATGTTGGTCGCGGACAACTAGACGGCGGATAGTAATAACTACGTATGTTATTATTAGAGATGAAGGTTTATCGCGGGAAAAGTTGACTGTCTGACAGTTTTATTTCCTTGTTGGCTGACATGCATGTATGAGTCTACTACCCCATTTCACTGGGCCAATAAGGCAGAACGTTTATGATTGGTCTATAAACAACTTAATCGAGTCAAAACCTTGTTCATCCAATCATGAACTAATAAACAAGTTACAGTGTTATAGAAGATAGGATGGCTAAAAAATTGTCGCGTTTATCCATCCTCTCTAGTTATTTTAAACAGTAGCTAACATATAAAACAAACTGTTTGTAACTTTAACTCACATTTTTTATATAAGCTTTTATTATGGTTATATACTTTACTAGGGTTTGATATTTTATCACAGCGGTCACATAATTTTTATTTGTTTTATATGTTAGCTACGTTACAAAATATTCCGTATTGACCGGGTTGCCGCCATAATGCTGGCCAGTGATGTCATTCTGGGGCGTGAGCGGGCGGAGTTCGCAGTACACGTAACCGTTTCTCCTCTGTATTTTCAATTACTCTGTGATAATGCGGCGTAAAGTACGCATCGCAACTTTGCAGTGAGCATCACCGTGTAAAGTCTGTTCACGATAAAACGAGCACTTTTTAAATCAGCCTCAGAAAACATATGCAGGCAAGGGCAGTAACTATTCTAACAGGCGCAGTGAGTGATATGCTCCCAGAAACTATTCTAACAGGCGCAGTGAGTGACATGCTCCCAGAAACTATTCTAACAGGCGCAGTGAGTGACATGCTCCCAGAAACTATTCTAACAGGCGCAGTGAGTGACATGCTCCCAGTAACTATTCTAACAGGCGCAGTGAGTGACATGCGCCCATTAAAGTTGGCAACGATGGAGGGAAAGTAGTTCCATATCTCAACTGCGAATATAAAGTGCTAGGTAACTATCTATAATGTTCTAAAATATTTATTTCGCCTTCTGTTTCTTTTCTAATGCATCGAATGAGTGAAGCGAGATAAGATATTTGAGCGGCTCTTAACAGCGAGGTATTGAGAGCCGATAAGGCAATGCACCGAAGTGTAAAAATGAGCAGATTTGTGAAATTCCTTTTCTAACAGTTTTACAGTTTCACTGGACCAACGCATGAATAAAGTGATGAGGCCCAAGGCAACGTTAAGTTTACATAAGGCGTAAAAATACACAATGTGCATACAAGTAGATCTCAAGCAGGGCTTTCAAAAGTGCTCATTTTACCGCGAGCAGCCCATATCAACATTACATTGCTTTGTTGCTACACAACTGAGAAAACCACGTGATTTCGATTAATTTTATCACATTGTTTACTGAAATAGAACTTTGATATGACATTGATATGACTTTTAGCTTACTCATATAGAGAGTGGCACGTAATCAGCTGACACAATACGTCAATATTTGACGTAAAAGCGTGGGTTTGAGGCTAAAAACTAAATGTAAACAAACGGGGCATTACTGTTTGAACACGTGAATTTGATAAATTTGGGGGAGATACGCGGAAGATGGACGGTATTTTACCTCGTCTTTAGGTTATCATAATCGCAACTGAAAGAATAGTTTGTACAAACTTTAAATGGTTTTCTGACTGCACGAAAACTACTCAGTGGTCACGACAAAAGTGGTCAAATACACGTCAGAACTCTGGGAACGCATTCAGTACATGTAGAGAAGGCAGAAATGATCCGGAAATGTTTCTGATTATCGCTAGAGCCGTTACCGTGTGTAGTGAGAGGCACTGGTTCCCTGTTATGTGGAATGTTATTTCTTTACACGTTGTTTAATTGACCCATCAGTAGAGACCTGAAAAATTCGAGAGTTCAAAGACTTATAGGCTAGACTATGCAGTCTTATGTACAAATATGCCGATATTTGTTGTGCATGTTGTTGTCTGCTGTCACAGTGGAAGGCGACAATTGGACACCGTTCTCCAGGAGGGGCCAAACTCCGCGTGAACCAATGGCTTAAGTTATATAAAGACACGTGTTTTTAATTCTAGCTTGTCCAAAAATGAATCCGCAAATTCTTCAGTCGAAAAACAAACACATAATATAAAACAGTGAGTAAAATAGCTGATGAATTAGGGGAAAGTGTCACTGAATCAGTACGTGAAGGGGAAAAAAAGTATAATCGCGGTTTGTTCACACTTTTTAAAATGAAGCCTTTGAAAAATCACCCCACGTGTCACGTGGTTGGTTGTTTACTAAATATGTCACGTGCAACAAGTGTTTTACACTCGTGTTCAGTGGCGAGTGGTGAACTGTTGCAAGGTAAGTTGTCGTTAGCTGTGTGCTGTACTCTGTTGCCTACTAGTTCACACGTCCACCAGTAAAACGTGGTGACGTCACAGGAGGCGTGTAATGGGTAGAGCTAGTGATTTTTCGCGAAAAAAATACCAGTTCACGGTAGACTTAACACTGTACTCACCCAACAGCAGTTCGTGTACAGCTATTAGTTGCTGTCTGCTTGAGAAGGCGTTCTCATACTTGGCCGGGCCACTCAGAGTTAGGCAACATCGGCACGGCTCCTACGTGATTCGTGTGCAGACAGATAACACGTGTCAAAAAGTAATTCAGCCAGTCGAGATAGGTGAACTACCCTATAGTGTTTTGAAATATAACTTGTCATAAAATCTTTTCCCGAAACTTCACTATCCCTGGTAATGGGTTCCTTGCTGCTCGCTTGTGAGTGGCAGGTATACATTCAGTTTCCCCAGGCTGCACAGTGGTTACAGGCTGCTGCTGTGTGTACAGAGAAAGTACAATAGTGAGCAAGCACCAGCTTTCCTTGCAACACTTCACTATCCCTGGTAATGGGTTCCTTGCTGCTCGCTTGTGAGTGGCAGGTATACATTCAGTTTCCCCAGGCTGCACAGTGGTTACTGGCTGCTGCTGTATGTACAGAGAAAGTACAGTAGTGAGCAAGCACCAGCTTTCCTGCAACACTTCACTACCCCTAGCAATGGGTTCCTTGCTGCTCGCTTGTGAGTGGCAGGTATACATTAAGTTTCCCCAGGCTGCACAGTGGTTACTGGCTGCTGCTGTATATACAGGGAAAGTACAGTAGTGAGCAAGCACCAGCTTTCCTTGCAACACTTCACTACCCCTAGTAATGGGTTCCTTGCTGCTCGCTTGTGAGTGGCAGGTATACATTCAGTTTCCCCAGGCTGCACAGTGGTTACTGGCTGCTGCTGTATGTACAGAGAAAGTACAGTAGTGAGCAAGCACCAGCTTTCCTTGCAACACTTCACTACCCCTAGTAATGGGTTCCTTGCTGCTAGCTTGTGAGTGGCAGGTATACATTAAGTTTCCCCAGGCTGCACAGTGGTTACTGGCTGCTGCTGTATGTACAGAGAAAGTACAGTAGTGAGCAAGCACCAGCTTTCCTTGCAACACTTCACTACCCCTAGTAATGGGTTCCTTGCTGCTCGCTTGTGAGTGGCAGGTATACATTCAGTTTCCCCAGGCTGCAGAGTGGTTACTGGCTGCTGCTGTATGTACAGAGAAAGTACAGTAGTGAGCAAGCACCAGCTTTTCTTGCAACACTTCACCACACGCCTCTACTCGTTTTAACATAAAAGTGCCTTATTTTTGGTTAAATTAAACTTTGCCTTGTATTTCACCTACCAATTATATTTTATTTACAATTACAATGAATGAAAACAATTAGAAAATAAGTGTTTTGGCAATGCCTATTAAGAAATCGTTCTTGTGCGAAATTCCATTACAATGAGTGAGCACACATATGGTGCGTTGATCCTCTGGTAAAATTGTCTAAAGGCTGTTCACGATAAAATGAGCACTTTTGAAATCAAGCATACAAAATAGTTACTGCCCCTGCCTGCATATATTTTAATGCGCGCACTGAGTGACATGCGCCTATTGAAGTTGGTAATGATAGATAGAAAATAGTTCCACGATTTAACATGGAATAAAAACTGTCAGGTAACAATTTTTGGTACGTTAAATTATTCATTTCGCTTTCCATTTTTTTAATGCATCGAAGTGTAAAAATTTCCAGATTGGTAAAACATTTTTTTTTCTTATAATTCCACTGTTTCACCTGACCGACGCATGAATAAAGGGATGGGGCCCATGACAATGTTAATTTTACTTAAGGTGGAGGAATACACAACATTCATACAAGTAGCTATTAAGCAGGGTTTTTAAAAGTGCTCATTTCACAGTGAAGAGCCTATAGATTTAGTTAAGAATATCCTGGAAGTATAAATTAAGCAGGGCTTCATATAAGTGTGATATAACTGTGAATGGACTGCATGCAGTAAGTTCATCCTAGTTGCATTTACGTATTGCTTAACCAGGGACGGGACATATTGCTAACTCCTTTCAGAAAATGATGAATATCAAAAACCCTGCACGTTTCAGATATTTTATGAATCGGATTACAATGTATTAGACACGCTCTAGCAGGTTTTGAAATGCGACACGTGCAACAAACTCCCTCTCACAGGTAATTGTGCCGGAAAATGACGCCGCCCGGAAAACTCCCTGACAAATGGATGCCGTGCGAATAAAAAAAAATTAATAATGTCGGCTGAGTGGATCTGGTACGAAGCCATGGCCACCCGGTCATGCATAGCCGCGTTCATTGTCCTGCCGAGTTCCGAGCGAATATTCTCACTCTACGCCTTTCATTCCGACACTCCGCCCACGGGACCAAAAAAAAAAAAATCCTGAAAACAAAGCACAATATCCCTCCCCCCTCCCCTACAGACAACAAAAACCTACGTCGTTCAACCGTGACGTCACAAAACTTTTGACGTGTATCTCTTTTTTTTTCTGAACGAAATTTCAGTAGCCAAGAACACGCATACATGACAGTCGGCAACAGAACTGACAGTTCTGAGCTCAATTACCCGTACTGCAAAGGAACAATAGCTACAGGCTATCCACGACAAAACGAGCACTTTTGAAAGCCCTGCTTAGTATCTACTTGCATGCACATCGTGTATTCTTGCGCCTTACGTAAAATTAACATTTCCATGGGCTTCATCACGTTATTCATGTGTCGATGAGGCTCATGGCAATGTTAATTTTACATAGGGCGGAAGAATACACAACTTTCGTACAAGTAGAGCTTAAGCAAGGCTTTCAAAATAGCTCATTTTGCCCTGAATAGCATATATATGAAATTTAGCTTGACGCTAAAAAACAACGCGAACTTCGCAGGTCCTTGCCCACGAGGTGCTCCTTCGCGTCGCGCGAATTTAACCCAGCGCGGAGGTTCCATTACCCAACGAAGTGGTGACAGTATTTTTTAACGACCGCCTACGCACGTCGCGGCAGACTGTTTTTCCCTCCCCCTTCCCCCCCACACGCACGCACGCAGCTACAACAACAAAGCACGATCACATTTACACCACGTGCAAGTTTATGCGTGCATTAGCGCGGCTCCCTGATAGCGCTGTCGCGGCGAGACAGTGCTTGCGGTTTACCAGTGGAGGGGAGGGGGGGGGGGGGGGTGAAGGGTGGACGGGTTTTAGCCGCGATATTTCAGTACACCCAACACGTCCGCCAGGGCTAACAGCCACTCCTATAAACCATCCCCGCGCCCCTTCAGAACCCCGCCCGACCAACACCCCCACCACACATGACGTCATTCCCGGGACCACTATCGGGATCAAAGTCCGCTTCCCGTGTCCACCAGCGAGTTTAGCTATTTCCCCCCCAACCCCGCACCGCCACTCGCCACCCTTCATTGCCAACTTTCCCAAGTAAAGATACGCTCGTGAGATTGCCTCCCTGTCTGCGTATATGTGTGTCCATAAAACTTCTCAACCTGTGAAAATAATTCCACAAAAATTTGATACACCTGCAGTATCAGGTAACGACACTAGAAATTAAAGTTTCCTACCCTCACCGACACTTACTATCAAAATGGCAGCGATTAGAAAAAATCGGATGCTGGCATATTTCAGGAACCATTCATCCGATTGAACCAAAATTATTTCAAACCCGACCGCCGTAGTCCGAATTTCAAAATCATCTTTCAGCTTTGAAACACGGTGGGACTATAACTGTGTTACAAAGCGTGTATGACTTGTTATAAATTTAGGTACTTACATTATAATTTCGCTACATAAAAGCTCTCCTGATTAATTATCAGTAATTTTTATTTTAAACATTAGACATTATACAGATATAATGTCTAATTGTGTCATTAGGACCATTTGTTAAAGGTATAGTAGAATGGAGAGATGTGGGCGGTAACAACGAGGTCTTGGGAGCCGATGAGGGTGAATTGAGGCGAGAATGGAGCAGCGCCGGAATGCAAGAGCGGGGAAAAGGAAGATCCGCCATAAAAACCGCCGACTAGAGGCATCGTCAGGCACGATTCCCACTTGCGAAAATCTGGAAGTGACCCGGCCGGGGATTGAACCCGTTTCGCTTTTGTAGGAAGAGAGTAGTTTAACCGCTCAGCCACTGCGGCACCCGTTAAAGGTATAATTTGGTAAATTAAAATAAGTATAAAATATTGTATTTATAACGTCCATTGTTTCATTGCACAACGAAAACATGTGCGGACTTAGTTAATGACTGTTCACGATCATGTGAGCACTATATACATTAACCTTAGAAAAGAGTCACTGCCCCGCATGCAAATACTTTAATGGACGCACTGAGTAACATTAGCCCAGTAAAGTTGGCAACGATGGATGGGAAGTAGTTCCATATCTTAACGTAGAATAAAAAGTGTTAGGTAGCTATTTGTGATAACTTAGAATTATTTATTTAACTTTATGATTTTGAATGCATGGAAGTGTAAAAATGTGCACATTTGTGAAGTATTTACTTTATTAATAATTTCACAGTATCACTTGACCGACGTATGAATAAAGTGACGAGGTCCAAGACAGTGTCAATTTTACATAAGGCGGAAAAATACACAACGCACAGGGCTTTCAAAAGTACTCATTTTGCCGTGAACCTACTTTGATCTCGGTGAGCGGGTTAAAAGGCAAAATCCCACAGTTGCCATCACGCACCTAGTGAGACAGGATTAGAAACGGCTGATAAATCGCAGCTTGCTATCTTGTTACAGACATTCTCTTGTCACAGGATATGTCTGTCACACTGTCATTGAAATATCTGTGACGTTACAAGTCGCACACTGGGCCCACGTTCACAAGGCGTGATACCTGCTTCGCATGTCACAATTTCATTTCAGTTCCCTGACACATGTCACGGCGTTACAACCTGCCGAGCCTCCTTCTGCTAGTGTTTGCCAACAGAGGATGACTGTGAGCTTTCAAGCTAAATATTCATTGAATAACTAAACCTTCTGTTTAAAAGATAATAAATCTTTTTACGTGAATTGCATTAATTTCGCTTTCATTACAATCACTCTACCCTACTATTTTAGTATACAGTTAGTCTACAAACCTTGGCAGTAGGCCTACAATGTGTTGTTAGTTTTTTGTCTAAGGTGAATCAACCAAGAAAATAACTAAAAATAAAGTTCCAATATGCTGAGCTTAATATTGTGTGCGCCATTTCTTGGTCACTGTTGACACAGTATCACGTAAACCAATAACAATTTTATGATAGCCACAACAAATCATCAAAATATTATAATTTTCAAGTCCCATGTGTTGTAAACTCACACTTTAATAATTATGTTTTCAAATAAATACTGGCAGTGCTTTTTAGAGACATGTGATATATTAGCGTTTATCTAAATTGCAGTGAAAGTGTCGCAGTTAAAATTCGTAGATATGTATTTGTCACAGCCACAGTTTTCACAAATACTTAAAAATATAGGTTAAGCTCATCGCTAGACATGGTCCCAGAATGAATAAACTACGGAATGCAGTGGTGGAAGGAAGCGGAGCACTGTGAGAAAAACCTCCGACGGGTGTGGATGAAATGAGGTGTAGATGGAGCGGCGCTGGCATACTAGGCCGGGGGGAAATTGCAGTGTCTCGAGAAAACCACCCGAACAAAGGAAGCTTCCGCCATGTTTCTCGCATGTGAAAATCCGGATGAACCCGCCTTGGTCACTAGGAACAAATTGTGAGGTTATATTATAGAAAAATCGTTTATAATGTAGCAGTCGATAACCACGCACGTGTTTACTTTAGTAAAAGCCTATTCCAAAGTGACGCAAGATTGAAAATTGTAAAAGCTCCTCTTTGGAAAGCTTAAAGAATTCGTCTCGTGTAACTTTTCCATATACTGCAAAAGTCTTTGAAGGCCATCCGGTAAATTTATTAATACCGCAGTGAAGGGGATTTTTTCCCCAAGCGAAGTGATAAATCGTGCAATATAAGCTACAGCACCATCTCCCGTAGTTTTCATGACGATCGTATAGTATTACGAAATATTATTTACCATTACCAGAAGCAGTTGTTCATACGACGAGAAGTAAAATGTAATGAGTTGAGGTGCTTGAATGTTATCGATAAGTTCAGAGGCACATGCGATAGTTACTAGCGGTAACGATGTAGCATTCACACGAATTAACGTATATTTACTTTTAAATTTGTGCCAGTAATTCAAACACACTTTCTACTAGTGACCACGTTAGGCAACGTTACGATATCTCATGCTCGTATTTACATTTACAAACAACAGCGTATGGTTTGTGATGAATGGTTGAAATATCTCGCAGCGAGACAACATGTAACGTATAGCGAGCAGTAATTTTGCTTATTTTGGTGGATTCGCAAGCCAGATAAATTTCGATTACGTCATAAATTTCAAACAAGGACTAAGTTATTAGAATGTAGTGCTTTAGCCCCCATTAACAGTTGCAAATTCTCGAACCACCTTCTATTTAAATGACTCTAGGATAAAACACGTACATCGTAATAAATCAACGAATTAGAATTCAGCGTGGGAAATAAAAAGAAAAAACTCTTACCTAAACGCAAAAATAAAATGTATATAGCAACAATGTAATAACTCTGATTAATTATACTTTAGTTATTTTAACTCAACCGGAAGAAAAATTCGAAATTAATATGCACAGACACATTATATATATATATATATATATATATATATATATATATATATACACACACAAATATTGTGTAATTTATGTTTGTGACGACTTTTGGGGTAAGAGTCCCCCCCCCCCCCAATTTCTTTAAATTCACGAAAGTTAAGCTCAAAATTTCACACACAACTGGAAATCAAGCAATAAAAATAGCCACTCGTGTCTACGTGTATTTACGGCAAAGAATGACGAAAAGTAGTTTCATAACTATCTTATTAAACGTTTAATGGTGTCAGATATAAAAAAGATTAATAATTTTATATTTATACCAAACATATTTCAACTTGTACGCATTGCATGTAATGACGTTTTCCTCGAAAAATAAATTTTACTTTATATTTTTACAATAATTTGATGTCTAATACAAAAAATTTTTTTTTCTGCTGCCACAAAATCTAATAGTAATGAAGTTGTACAAATAAAACCTTTTACAAAGTAAAATAATGTGTGTGCTACCACGTGACACATGCAGCCCTATAATCACAATTTAACAGACCATACATATTAAAATAATGTAAAATTTAAAACAAAAATTGCACATTTTTTAATGCATGAACTGTTATTTGGTGATTACATTTATTTCAAGCACTAGCCTACTGCGTTATTTTACACTGTAATGGTTTTATTTGTGGAACTTATTTAATATTTATTATTACGATCACAGAAAAACAGAAGAAAAAAGGAATTGACATCAAATTATTCAAAAACTATAGAGCGCAATATTTTTTATTCCAGGAAAATGGCATACCATACAATGCGTACAAGTAAAAAAATGTTTGGTCCAAATATAAAGTTATTTAGTTTCTGGTATCAAAAGCCTTTAACGGGGTACACAGTAAACCATTTCTGTACTTATTTCAGACAATTGTTAGGAAACCAGTTGCCAAAGATTTTCTCGTAGATCTACAGCTGAAATGCTGCATATTTACACCACATTAATTTTAAAAAATCCACAAAAATTTTTTATAGCTTAATATTTATAGCAAACTTGGAACGTAAAACACTTGTTTGTTAAAATTAAACATTAGTTTTACACATTTCACAACTAAGGATTGTGAAATTTATTATTATTTATTTTTAGTGTTTCAAAAATATCTTTGCCGAATTCCTTTGCCTGTACAAAAAAATAATACACCGTACATTAGCCGCTACTGTAATTGACTTCCTTATGTCCTCTTCATGTAAAATTAACATTGCCACGGGCCTCATCACTTTATTCATGCGTCGGTCGGGCGAGACTGTCCGAAATATTAGAAAAGTATGTATGTTACAAACCTGATCATTTTTACATTCCGATGCATAAAAAAAACCCAGTAAGTGAAAGAAATAATTTACGTTATCGTAAATGATTACCCAACACTTTTTATTCGACGTTACTCACACCTCCGCCGTACCCAACTTAACTGGACACAAGTCACTCAATGCACCCGTTAAAATATATGCACGTAGGGGCAGTGACTTTGTCTAGGTTCATTTCAAAAGCGCCCACTCTATCGTGAACAGCCTTTAACAGTTGATGGAGTCACTTGTCCGTTAATAATCTCCAAACGTGCCTACTGTCGAGTTTGACCTGTGATCGGTTCGAAGTCCGGATAACATTTGGCGTGGCTGAGAGATTTGGGTCGTTGAAGAACTAGGTGTCTAGCAGCGATGGGATCGAATGGAGGTATAAGATGGAGCGGCGATTGAACGCAAGGGTGGGGCGAAACGGGAGCGCTCCGAGAAAACCCGCCAGGCAACGGCAACGTCCGCCGCGCAGATCAGCTCCGCACCACCTCACTGGTGGGAGGTTAGTGCGCTAGCCAGCCACTCGAGACAACCGCGGCACCCTCCGCCCGGACGACTTGGGACACTGCGGTGTACACTCGCTGTTGATGTGAGGACCATCTATAATCCATTCACGGTTCATGAAGCCCTGCTGAAGTTCTACTTGCAGGATATTCCACTACCTCACATGATAACCAAGTCTAGAAAATCTCACTAAAGGACGACGCATAGTATTCGTGAGAACTGTATCATTCTAGGCGCTACCAACATACAAGTTTTGTCAACAAAAAAAAAACTTTCGTGTTAACAGGAGTATAGCACGTTTGTGATACATTTCATATTTAGGAAATTACTGAACACGCCATACATATGGTTATTTTCCAAAGGTTTGATCCAAATAGTGTGAAGAAACCGTGAATAAAGGATAGTGAAGGAGACTTCCCAGTAAAACAGTACCGGCAAAATAAATGTCCGAGCGAATATGCGCGTCTTAGTGATTGCATGTTCTCAAAAGTCAAGGTTAACTTCTTACCAGGAAACGTTGAAAACATGAGTCTAGGGTTATCACAATCTGTTGTCTTATATAGTAGTTGCGTTTTTAATTCGTGAGTAATTCTTCCAGATCATACTGCTGTCTGACGGCCTGGCGTTACTAAGCGGCAATTAAAAACATTTATCGAAAATTCCCCTTCAAGATAATGTTCGGCATAAGAGTTGTAGTGTTTCTCTCTCTCTCTCTCTCTCTCTCTCTCTCTCTCTCTCTCTCTCTTCCAGGGACAGCGGTGGCGTGGTCGTCAGACCACTCGGCTCCCCCCAAGGCCAACCGGATTCGATTCCCAGCGGGGTCAACAGGATTCTCGCATGTAGGACACAGGGCAATCGTTGCGGGTTTTCTCAGGGCACTCCCGTATCCCCCCGCCCTTGCATTCCCCTGCTACTCCATACCCACCTCACTTCAACCACAAGACTTCGACGACAAGCTCCGAGCAAAACCTCCCGCCGGCTCAACTGCCTCGTTTAGCGCACGCACCCTCCTGGCCTCCACAATAAAGTATTTATGAATACAGAGGCAAGACAACGAGGAGTTTATTATTGCTACAGTTCCCAGCGTGAAGCCATCACTGAAATTAGGATGTAATATTTCATAGTGTGTGAGTATTTAGTGATATTGGCCCACCTCATGAAGCCTTCTTACCTGGGCCGCCCAGGCACCCAGCAGCGACCTCAGCAAGAATAGCGCTGGACACCTGGGTCTCAACCACACCAATCTGACCACTATCAGTCTCTCGTCCAACTTTGAATATCATCTTGAGGCCAACTATAGCCAACCGAATGCCGTCACTGGCCAGCAAAATGGTGGACGCCATTCGCCGATCAACACCTGCTAACCTACTCGCCAGCTTGGCAGTCCGGCCAACAGCTTTCGAACCATACAGAATGTTCGCATACTATGTGCCCAAACTTCAGACATATTTTCTTTGGCGCAATAGTAGCACAAGACCTCATAAACTTATATCTGGAAACGTATTTTTATATCAAATAATTGTGTTCAAATTTACGGCTCACAACGCTTGGAGAACAATGCGGTATCACCATGCGTGTTAGACAAGTTGCATAGGTCGTAGGGGCATGACGCTGCGTATGCAATAATTTTGTGTCGCGCGCCTACTTCCTATGCAACTTGTCCTACACGCATTGTTATCCAGGCGTTGTACGGTGCAACTTTGAACACAATTATTTGATATAAAAATACATTTATAGATATAAGTGTATAGGGCTCTTGTGTTACTACCGGTGTAAAGAAACTATGTCTGAAGTTTGGGCACTGAGTTGCCGAACATTCTGTATAGTAACACATAACGCGTGAGCTCTGTTTGCAGAGCCTCACGCCAGCCAGTCATCGCCTCTGTGCACTCACACATCACCGCAACACTGTCTCGTCGTGCTCCTCGCCCAGCGGGCAGCATGGGAGGGATGTTAGGATGTTACACGGCCTTCGTGAGTTATAGCTGGCTCTGCTACAGCGTATTCGTCAAGGGCTGGCAACTCCCCCCCCCCGGCCCCTCGTCCGGAACAAGCGTCTTGAATTGCAAAATGTTCCGGCCCACGCAGGGATGTGCCAGCAAGGCGGATTTACGAGCTGCGGGTCCCGGAACGGCTCTTAATCAAAACTGACGCGCGGTAGCCCCTGGAGAGGAAGCCGCTCACTCGACGAATAGGGGGTTTTCACCACCCCCCCCCGATCTGACGACTGTAGCTGAACGACCACTTAGTATGCCCGTCGAGGTAATACAGGGCAGACAGCGCCGTACACCGGCACTAAGGTTTGTTTCAGCTGGCAAAATACTTGCTTGTATAATAGCTAGAGCTAGTGAATATTCGCGGTAAAATATGAGGGTACAAATCGACACCATAAGCACCCGATGTTAGTTTGTCTATAGTGCTGCTGTCTGCTTGAGAAAGCGTTTTCACATTTTTTTTTTTTTTTTTTTTGGTGGGCCACTCAGAAGTTGGCAACATCAGCACGGCTCCTAAGAGATTCATGTGCAGACAGTTCACTTGAGTCGGAAAGTAATTCAGCCAAACAAGACACTTAAACGACTCTACACTGTTTTGAAACATATCTTGTCTTCAAATATTTTCACGAAACTTCACTACCCCTATATATGGCCAAACATATATTTAGTGCTTCCACTAAAACTCGGAAAGCAACAAAATTGATTTTGTTCTTTAACAGAATACACGCTTGAATAACCAAAACATCTATGTTGAACCAAAAAACGTATTTGAATCAACTGTATCTATAATCTATTCGCGGAATCTTCAAACTTTTTAAATCCAACCTTTGAAAAATCACCTCATGTATATATCATGTTTGATTGTTTCCTAAATATATCACGTATCACAAGCGGTTTATACTTCTGTTAACATAAATAAATCTTTTATTTCAGGTTAAATTCTACTTTTTTTATATGACGTGTATAAATTTTAATATTAAGTTTATTTTAAATATGAATAAAAAAAGGGAGCAAATACGCAAGTTGGCAATGCCTAGTAAGAAATAGTTCTTACACAGACTATTATCGCACTGAGAGCGCACGAATTCGGTGCGCTGTCCCTTTGGTGTAATTTCTTAGACTTGGTTAATCTTTGTTTGTATGAGGCGAAGGTATATCTTGGAAGTAGAACTTTGGCAGGGCTTCAGAAAAACTGGAAGTAAGCGTGAGTGTACTATGTTTGCTTGGCGAGTCATTTGATTACCTTCGTTCGAAAATACACCTCTAGAGTTTGTTTGTAATTTTGTGACAATTAGAATAGTGACAAAATTCCTGAGTGCTTTTATTGATGCTTACTAATAATTTAATGCTCTAATAATTTATTAATGCTTAATGAACGTATGGTCATACAAACCTTAAGTTCTATCAACCAGATCTCAAATTTGGGAGTAACCAAATAAGAAATATAGAATAATTAGGTTTCAATAACTAAATATTGAATTGTCCCTATACACGTAATTAATATGGTTGCGTCAAACGAACTTTGTTTTATTTATTCGATCAACCAATTTTGTTAGTGTAACAAATCTTTGTCCTGACAGCGAATCATTTGATTTCCTAGTGGAATATTTCATTCATACAAGTGGGAGGAAACCGCGCCAATACTTTTAAAATATAAAATGTATCACCACGCGATCATACCATAAAATATAAAATGTATCACCACGCGATCATACCATAAAATGTAAAATGTATCACCATACGATCATACCATAAAATATAAAATGTATCACCACGCGATCATACCATAAAATATAAAATGTATCACTACGCGATCATACCATAAAATATAAAATGTATCACTACGCGATCATACCATAAAATATAAAATGTATCACTACGCAATCATACCATGAAATATAAAATGTATCACTACGCAATCATACCATAAATTAAGGATCCCATTCTGTTTGCGACTTAAAAAAATTGTATAAGAACGGCTGAGTCATCAGTTGCTGAGTCATTAGAAATAAAACATAAGAAACAATAAAAGATAATAAAACATAATATAAGTGTATAATGCAAGATGCAAGTGATCTGAAACATTGTATCTTAGGCTCTGAAAATACGCCAGGAACATCAGAAAATGGTGGAATATATGTACGATGTCATGGTAAGAAGCAATAAAATAGCGCGAAAGACCATAAAATAATATGAACGTACACTCTAAATTCGAATCAGTAGAAAACAACTGATTCGCCGTGAAATTCAACTACTCGAATCAGTGAAAATGACTCCACTTGGAATCAGTGGAAAGCCACTCATTGTTTCAGTGAAAAATTTCACTGATTGAATTATTGATATGAAACAATTTCACAGATTGACGGCCAACTACACCGGCGAATTAAATATTGTTTTAAATTGTATTTAGCTAAATATTTACTATAAACAATCATATTGACAAATATTTTACTATTTATTTTGCGCAACTGACCATATTTTACAAAACTAAAAGCACTTTCTGTAGGTGGCAGGGATTCAACTAGCACACACATTCGAATTCACTTTTCAACCGTCACTTTACCATTTGAGCTACCAAATCAAGTTTAACGTAAAGAGGAAAACATATATCTTATATGTCCTCATCGAAAGCGTGTAGTTTTAAATTGTATGCCCTTACTTTTACTTGTTGGATTGACTGGCACTGTTGCGTATGTTTAAATGAATAGTACATATGAGTGCACTCTCTCAGCCACATGATATGTAGGTTAAACCTTCAAACAGAGAGCTTGATGATTACATGACATCAACGAAATGAAAGATATAAAAACGGAATGAAAGACTCAATGTTCACGTAACCTCATAAATAAGTGTTTTCAAATACGAAACACCTTTGGGAAAGTGTTTTGCATTGGTTTTATTAGTTTATGCGTTATTATTTCATTTGATACATGTTGTTAAACGCCCATTTTTACATGTTGTTCGACGGCCATTTTTACACGCTGTTAAAGTAACCCATCAGTCAAAATACAAACCACTGAAAATCAGTGAAAATAATGACTGGTGAATCGATGGAAAAGTCACTGAATCAATAAGTGAAGGAAAACTGGCATTTTTCACTGATTCTTCAGTTAAATTCTCTGGAGTGACCGTTGAATCAGTTAGATACTGTAGCTGTTATGTGATTGAAACAATGAAATTCTAACTGATTCAGATTTACAGTGTAAGGTAATTGCAGTCAACGCAGAAGGCGAAGAGCTTACAGAATGTCGCACGATGCCATGAACTACCTTTCGTCAAACAGAAGAGTTAGTCAAGGTTGGAGTATAGTAGTGGCTGTAGTATTTTCAGGGTTGAGTGAACACTTTTTTTTTTCTTTTTAAGCTGGGCTGAGTTTCTTTATCTAGTTCATTGCACGTCTTCCGCCGTACGTACAAATTAACGTGAACATGTTCCTAGCAACTTTTTTACCTTGTTTCTAGCGTGAACACTGACTTAATTCCTCCTGTGGATCTGTCCATTTGTTAATTACTTATACGTTCACCGCAGCCAATCTTGGCTTGTTTTCCTTGTCCATGTGTTCTGACGCCATGTTATGGGCTTTGCTTTGAGACATGCAACAAATGTCATAAAATGAGGTATTTTCCAAATCAATTCACATGGAAATTACGATAAATAGTCTACTTTGACCTTAGTCCATAGGCAAAGTTGACTCCTTTGGTAAATGTCGCCTTGGTATGGCTGCAACCAGATATACACATCTGCCACGCTGGGCTTCAGCTGTCCGCACGTTGTTAGGCCACAGATATTGAAGTCCGTTTTAAAGATCCGCTCCACTCCTTTTGCACAAATTCTTCGTTTCCGTGTCGCAATTTCGGATTCAGAGTAATTACTGGCAATGTACGATTATATAAAATTTACACTTTAAGAGCTTGGACGCGAATACATCTTTAAATTGCAAACCATTGTGCGGGAGGCAATCCAGAAAATACGCCGATAACAAAATCGGGGGATACAGTTTGGCATTGCAGATCCGAATCTATTGTCTACATTCACATTATATATTACACCACTCAATTGCCAAAGGACCAAAGAATATGTTACGTTGAGTGAGGACTGCGAAGCAGCGCGCGAGGCGGGACGGCATGGGCGGAAAAAAAAGGGGGGAGTGGGGCGATTTTGAGTTCGTTTCGCTGCGTCTCATAACTTCCGCGTAGTATAACTTCTGACTGGGAGAAGCTACTACGCTCTTTTAAGTTTCAATCGTCAGCTCTCATCAAGATCAATCGATTGTTTGTATAAAAACATTTGCGTGCCGTGGTTAGGTGAAATAGTATGAGTTTAATGTATAAAAATTAAGAAAACTTAACACAATTTCGGTCTACACCCGTCAAAAAGCCCAGTCAAAATACGGAAATCGTATACGGTTGGAAAGAGCATCTCAAAAACAATCCAGTGATACCTATAAAACCCCATATGATCGAGTGAAGCGGAGCGCGTCAACGTAAACGTATTCACGCAAAACAAACGGCCGTGTCCCCAATACAGCCAAACCCAATTTATTTTTAAATATTTATATGCTTACTTTTAATTGTGTGTTATCTTCTAGTTGTAAAATGTCAGGAACATATTTATATGTTATCAATACGTCTATACATTTTGTAAGCAGGAAATAACACTCAGATAAAATGAGATATAAAAGCATTGACCAACTAATAAATTGTACACTTGCTTTAACCAAACATTTACAATACTACCTCTGAAACTGAAATTATGACATAAAAACGAAGAATTTATGCATTCCAAGCGAACTACTTTTGATCAGATATTCTCAATTTCGGTGGCATACTCTCAGTTTCGCTGTATGTACATTTTGCGAGTAGTTTAGTATTTTTGTATTACTTTTTACTATGTGTTATTTGTTAGCTGTAAATAAGGTGAAGTGTAAACATACATTCACATAATAAATTAACACGAAACCGTCTTATTTCCCTGTGTTAATATAGCCAGATATTAATACAGTTTAGGCACACCATCTTACTGAAAAACATACACGTAGCTAGCCTGCAGTACATGTGTTACACAATGCCAAGTGCCATGCCATATGTATCTGCTGTTCGTGCTGTAGGTCTATACCAAGTAATATTAACATAAAATATGAGCAGACAGGATATTACCATGCGGCATTGAATAGAAAATACGCGGCAACGTGTGGAACAAGGGTAGTGTACTATTGAGCTGTTTGAATAACCATACTTTCCCATAGGCTTATAAAGCAGTGTGAAATAAAAGCATGTGTTGATATCGTGTTTTAGGTTAGGTATATTGTTGGCAAACTTTATTACGACTGAGCAGTGTGATAGTAGAATATTTCTCCCCTGAGGAAAAACGTCTGCCTGCCCCTTGCAGGCTCAGGAATAAGACGTTTGATGCGAAGAACACTCGCCTTGGTTTATAACACTTACTAGAGACCAGTGACAATTTGTCACACTCTGATAATTATGTAACTTACTTTCCATAAGCATATGCAGAAATTATGCAGAACTGGGTTATCAGTGAAGGCGAGGAAGTGAAAACAATTATTCATGTAAATAGGAAAAGACGTCAGACTACCTAAAGTTTCCAGCCAAATTATTTTATTTTAAATTCAGTTTCTTTAATTTAACTAATATGTATTCTGGCTGTAAATGAAACTAATTAAAAATCCTGAATGGCAATAGCAAAGGGTTTATGGAAATCATTCAAACTAGCGCTGCTGATAGGAAATGGTCAGACATAACGGTTGTTAACAATATCCTTATTCATAAAAAACGTAAACTATCCTGACATGTCAGTTTGTCACTTCAAAAAAATCACTGAATGAAAACGCCTGAAATTATTACTTGAAAAATTGAACTTGGCTCAGTTTAGTGGCAAAATAATAAAAACTTTATCTCTCAGGTTAAATTAATGGTTAAAAGATGATGGTTCTTAGCTGTTAAAAACGCTGTGACAATATGGCATTGTGTAGAATATTATATTACAAATGGCCGCTCTCTTAGGCCTATACGACGTGTAGACTAAACTCGTAGAAAAACTAGTAGTGTAGAAACATAGTTTACTTGTAGGGTGATACCATTTATAGTAGAAAGCAGGACGGGATCTCAGGAAAATGTAGAGTAGTATTCAAACTTCGTAGAATTAAGGTGTTTCTTAACGTGGCTTACAGCTCACGGAACGTCACTGCGTCTAGCTAACTGACGTAAGAGCCTGAACCGCTACTTACAATACGGAAGGGCTTACACCACACTTCCCCACGTAGAAACAAAACAATATTAACTAAGCTAGCTGTAGAAACTAAACCACCCTAATATACTACTCTAAATACCTATGCTACGTCCAACTTCTGGACGTGAGTCCTGACTTAGGTCTTAACCTGTGTAAAGATGGCGGCAGAGAGAGCGATCTCCTAACTGAAATTACCCGCCTAGACCTATGCTATCATGCTAGCCAATAGGGTAGCAGGATTGCAACCTGCCAGTCAATAGGACGGCTTCCTACTCAAACAAATAGTCTTTCACACTCCTATCGGCCTAATGCCCTATGTCAAAGAGTTACGGGTCTCTTAGAAAGTAATAAAAATAACTCAATAAATTCCCTTAAACAATTACAATGGCGAGACTAAAAAAATTAATGAAAATATTGAATTATTAATTAAAATACAAACAAAAATAAAATCTAAATAACTGAGGAATTTACGCACAAATTATTGACATTATAACATCTAATTATTCAAAATCATTAACATACGAAAATGTATAAAAATGAAACATCTGTGAAAAACGTATGCAAATTACAGTGTTTGACATTGACAGTGTAGAATGTGTAAAAATATACATAGATTATTATAATGAATGCAGAAATTGTAAAAGTTTATGTTACAAAGGCAGGGACGTATCGATATTTTAAAGTTGATGCTATGCTATTTGTGAAAAAAGTGAATTACATTAACAGTTCGTATTTCATGTCTGCACTGCAGAGTCAGGCATATAGCTAAACTTCTACAGCAGCAATATGTTTTTGGAAAAGTTGTTTCACAAAAACCTAATAAGCAATTATAAGGATATGAAAAAATTCAACACAGTAGCTGCCGCCGAGCTTTAAAAACTTTGATAATTAACTTGCGTTTATTTCAGGCTACGCCAGTACGGAAATTCTTTGCCCTTGCAGACTATAATACATTCACGGTTACTTCAAACTTTTCTGAAGTCCTGCTGAAGTTCTACTTCCAAAACGGGAGATCCTTGGGAAAACCCGCCGACCAACGGCATAATCCGGCACGATTCTCCATGCAAGAGAGCAGCCAATTAAGTTACATAGGTCCCAGTCTTGATGTTGTAATGCAAATATAATGTTCACGTTTATCAAATAAGTTACACTTTAAACTAGTAATTGGGTTATGTTGGATTAGGTTAGGTTAAGTTGGATAAGGTTACCTTAGTTAAGGTATATTCTACTCAGGTCAAAAACAATATCTCCCTTCATGTTGCATCTACCGTAGAGAGGCATTATTCCCATATCGCTATTTTCCAATGTTGCTTTTTCCTGCTATTAGCTAATTTCCTATTTTCACGCTTACGTTCTTTGCAAAACACAAGTCACTGTAATGTGTCTTTCATTTCAGCCCTTTTCGGGACAATCAGCTTCTACAGCTGTGCTCTATCGAAGGTTTCTCGAACTCAACTAAAACATGTCAAACCTTCACTTGTATTTCCAAATGTTCTATAAAAAAAAAAGTGTGTAAATGGCAAAATTCAGAGCAGAATGTTCTTGTTGTAACCGAAAACTCAATAGATGGCGTTGCAACCTTTATGCTCCTGAAGACAGCTAGTGGAAATAACATACTGTAGTCCATCCGTGGTGATAAGAGTATTTTCAGAAATTTTAAATCGCTTTGAAACTAGCAAGACAATTTTCACTGCCTAACAAAATTGTTAGAATTTTATAAATTTTAAAAAATATGTGTGTTTTTTAAAAAGCATATTTTACAATGATGAAATGAAAGCCCATGTCATGCATCCACAAAAAAATCGCAAATGACTAGTAGGTGACGTATTGAAAGACTGAAACCACAGAGTTTCCGCTCATAGTTTCATACATGCGGTTGCTAAGTGGACGATATGTGGAAGGGGAACTCACACGCTTTCCCTCTCTCGTCAAACAGTTAAGTTGGATGGGTAGTAGCAGGAAAACTCTCGGCTCGCAAGACGAGGTGTGACGGACGGGTATGGCTGCAGCGTTTATCTGTGTTACTGACACATTAATAACCTCGTCGCCCCTTCCCCCTCCCGCACTTATCACGCACTTCCACTCTCACGGCTCGGACTCAAGTTGGATGGGCAGTAGCAGGAAAACTCTCGGCTAGCAAGACGAGGTGTGACAAACGGGTATGGCTGCAGCGTTTATCTGTGTTACTGACACATTAATAACCTCGTCGCCCCTTCCCCCTCCACCACTTATCACGCATCCCCTCTCCCGGATTGGAGTCAAGTTGGATGGCAGTAGCAGGAAAACTCTCGGCTAGCAAGACGAGGTGTGACAAACGGGTATGGCTGCAGCGTTTATCTGTGTTACTGACACATTAATAACCTCGTCGCCCCTTCCCCCTCCACCACTTATCACGCATCCCCTCTCCCGGATTGGAGTCAAGTTGGATGGGCAGTAGCAGGAAAACTCTCGGCTCGCAAGACGAGGTGTGACGGACGGGTATAGCTGCAGCGTTTATCTGTGTTACTGACATATTAATAACCTCCTCACCCCTTCCCCCTCCCCCACTTATCACGCACTTCCCCTCTCACGGCTCAGAGTCAAGTTGGATGGGCAGTAGCAGGAAAACTCTCGGCTCGCAAGAGGGGGTGTGTAGGATGGGCATGGCTGCAGCGTTTATCTGTGTTACTGACACATTAATAACCTCGTCGCCCCTTCCCCCTCCACCACTTATCACGCATCCCCTCTCACGGATTGGAGTCAAGTTGGATGGGTAGTAGCAGGAAAACTCACGGCTCGCAAGAGGAGGTGTGAAGGATGGGCATGGCTGCAGCGTTTATCTGTGTTACTGACACAGCCATAACCTCCTCGCCCCTGATCTCTCTCGTTGCACAAGGCGGACAGTTTGACTGACCCCAGAACTGCTGATAAGAACGCGTTACCGCACCCCCTTTCCTTCCCACTCACGCAGGGGTGGCAAATGGCGACAGGGTAGATAAAGTGCTCCCTCTCAGGGGTTGGAACTGGCACGCCACGCGTCCCTTCCCCTTCCCACCAGATTTTTTTTATGTCACGCGGCATGCCCCGAATGTGAACTGGGGCGCCGGGACGTGCATGCGTGCGTGCGTGCGTGTTGCGTCCGCAGTTTTTTTTGGGTCGTTTATGGCGCGTGGCGGTAATACACGAGGACGTAACTCAACTCCCTCCGCAGCTCGGTGCAGTTGACCTCTGACATTCCCTCCCCAACCACTGCCCAGCCACTTGTGCTCCCTGTCAGGCTACTGTTTTCTCTCCGCTCGATACAGAACATCTCACGACATAGAAGCGGAACCAGTGGCGTGTGGTGAAGTGTTGCAAGGTAAGCTGGTGCCTGCTCACTACTGTACATTCTCTGTGCACTCAGCAGGAGCCAGTAACCACCGTGCAGTGCAGCCTGGGGAAACGTAATGTATTACGACCACTCTTAAGCGAACAGAAAGGGACCAATTACACACGTCCTGTGACGTCAGCTCCTGTGGGGAAGTGTGAACTAGAAAGCAACAAGGTACAGCACACATCTAACGCCAGCTTACCTTGCAACAGTTCACCACACACCACTGAGCGGAACAATGCCACGACACGACGAAGCTGCTCCATGCACAGTACACACTCAAGTAACAGCCAGCTTACGTTCTGGCGGTCACGACAAAGTATAGGCTGTTCACGGTAAAATTAGCACTTTTGGAATTTCTGCTTAAGATCTACTTGTATGTACGCTGTGTATTCTTCCGCATTATGTAAAATAAACAATGCCATGGGCCTCATCACTATTCATGCGTCGATCAGGCGAAACTGTGAAATTATTAGGAAAGTAAATACTTTAAAAATCTGGTCATTTTTACACTTCGACGCATTGAAAAAACCTGAAAGCGAAAGAAATAATTTAAGTTATAAATGGTTACCTACTACTTTTAATTCGACGTTAGAATATGGAACTACTTCCATCCATCGTTTAGAACTGTACTGGGTGCATGCCACTCAGTCGACCCGTTAAAATATATGTATGTAGAGGCAGTGACATTTTTCTAAGGTTGATTTCAAAAGTGCTCACTTAATCGTGAATAGCCTTTAGAAGTAACTTGTCTATACACTGCACCACACGAGCAACTGCTCTATTGGTCTGTGTATTTATATACCAGCGTCCTATTGGTCCACATAACACCGGACATGCTCACCATACTGACAAGTTACATTATTGGCTGGCTGTTGGCCAATGACCAGGCGAGTTGCCTGTCTCCCAATTACAGCGACTTCCAACGTGTAACACGACGCACAGGCTAACCTGCTCATTTCTATACCATAACAAAAAATTACTATTCTGTCAACGAAAATTGTATTAGCTATGATACTGTCTTCATGCAATACCAACATAAAAACTAGGAAAGCAATGGAAGAATATCCGTGCGAGTTTTGCCTACGCTAATATAGAGAGAGTCATGATACCATTGCCCGAGCTAGACTCGGCTATAGTCCTAAAAGTGTTATAGAGTCCTTATCTACCAGGCGCTGTTTTAGAGTTTCGAGGCAGAAGCGAGGTAGCGACAAGGGTGATATCAACCTGTGCACCTATCGCCCCGGATAAGGTTAGTTCCACTCAAGTTGGGAACAAGACGAGTTATCTTACGAGAGAGTTTGGCATAGGGAACATTCCCGCCGCTAGGTGCGCAGTGTTCCAAAGAGGTCACCTGTAACTCAAATTATAAGCTACGTGAATAATAAAACATACTTATCTTATTTAGTTACGTAGTCATTTTATTTTGATTTATGATTATTGCAATTATTTGGTTCTTTAACGTATAAAGTAGAGAAACGTGACACTAGCGCTTATCTGGAGGCGAAAAATTTTAGTTGCCAAACTAAAAACATTGAACTTCCCAACCCGAGTGTAAGTAGCCTTACCTCGGTGCAAGGTGGTTCGAAATGTAGCTCTCCGCACAAAAAGAAAACAGACAAACCTTGATAACGGTTTAACATTATTTGTAACAAACAAAAATAGCTTTATTATGAGTGTTATTCTAATTCAGTACCAGGAACTAACACTTTTCTAAGTTTCAAGGAAATGATATCACTGTAAATTTCACAGATTTTTAAACAGTACGATCATCAAAAAACGAGTCGTAGCGTCTTGTTGGCGACTAAAATTTTGCAAAATCGAACAACGGCCAATTGAGAAATACGAAAAAAAAAATCTTATATTTGGAAACTAAACAAATGCAAGTTGAGTGATTTTCAAAACTATGGAAGCTTTTGAAAAGTTACACGATTTTTCAGTCAATTCCTAATACGATAATATGATAGCAAATTTATACAGTTTTCATAAAATAAATAAATATCTTGTTTTTTTCGAATACACCAAAGCTGACTTGTTTACAGTACTTAGCGTACACTTATTCCATTCAAGTAAATGTTATTAGTGCAACGTCAGAAGCATAATTCATAACATGTTTCTATACTATAGGCTGTTCATGGTAAAGTGAGCACTTTGGAAGCCCTAGTTACTTTTTTATTTCAGCCATTTTTAATTCTTTAATCATCTTTTAAAATAAATATTGCCATCTAAGTAATAATTCCAGTGTGTAGTGTACACAGCACTTGGAGGTTAATGTCTAAGGCTAAAATAAAATATATTTATTGATTATTACCGTGAATAGCCTATAGTTGCACGTATTTCTGATCATTACTTCCTGCAGTAAGGCAGTGTGAAAAGGCAGGTTTTAGCTGGGTTGGATAGGTCGGAAATAGTGTTTTAGCTGGGTTGGATAGGTCGGAAATAGTGTTTTAGCTGGGTTGGATCGGTCGGAAATAGTGTTTGTAATGTACGTGATATCGTGAAAGTGTCCTCGTACTACGTCTTAAGCGAATTTTCTTTTCATATATCAGTGCACATGAAACACTCTGAGGGCCACAGTGGCTCAGCGGTTAGCCTGCTCGCCTCCCACCAAGGAGAACCGGGTTCAATCTCCGGCCGGGCCACTCCCGGATTTTCCCAAATGGTAATCGTGCCGGACGATGCAGCTGGTTGGCGGGTTGACTGAAAGTCAGTTACCAATATTTTTTCCTTTACAGGGAATAGAAATGGAGGAGGAAAATCAATTACTATTTATAACCACTGTGTGGGTTGTAGGCCGGAGAATGTTTTTCTTCTCAAAACATACAAAAGCTTTCAGGCCTGCTTTTATAAAAGTACAGGAAAAGGTATAAAAAAATACCCGTAACTGAAAGTAAAAATACACAAGATAAAAGAAATTTTATTGGTGGAGTTGTGCGGAGTGAGCAATGCAGAGAGGTGTGAGATCCTGGGAAAAACCGGTGGAAAACTGATTTGCGGTTTGACGCCCACGGAATGTGAAAATCCGAGCGGAACAACTTTCCTTTTAAAACGGAAGTCTGTAGAAATAACGTCTTACCACCCTCCTCCCCCCCCTTTTTTTCCTTGTGGTTGACGCTAATCCTCCTCTCTTCCTACTCTCTACCCCTCGCCCCTGTGGCGGTGGAACGAGAAGAGAAAGATACACAACACTTTAGCCTGGATTTTTAAGGGCGCTTTCACTCCCAGAATGAGGGAGTTCCTTCTTTTGAATACCGCCGCGTTTTCCTGCTGCTACTGCAGATACTCCTTTTCCCTTCCGAATAGCCTCAGAAAAAAACAGCGCAAAATATTTTCTTTTCCTTTGGCTCAAGTGGTCCTTTCGTTATCATCTTTTACTTATGGTACATAGACTTCCCGTAATTTATTCCATCGCTACTTCATATTAATAATTGCCTTCATAAATAAGGATAAAGGCGTATTAGGCTACTAAACTATAACAATTTCGGGTTCTGTATGCCATTAAATTTCGTATGGCATTTTTATGTTTTATATGTTATCTAACTACACTTTGTAATAAAAATCTTACATTAAGCGCAAAATAATCACTCGTTCAGACTATTAGGAATTGTCTGCAGACATCGAGTACGATCGTACCGACCGAACGATGCTCAAATGATTGTCACTAGCATATAAAGGCTGTTCACGGTAAAGTGAGCACTTTTGAATGCCCTGCTCTAGCTCTACTTGTATGCCCTGCTCTAGCTCTACTTGTATGCCCTGCTCTAGCTCTACTTGTATGCACGTCGTGTATTCCCCGCTTTATGTCAAGTTAACGTTGCCACGGACCTCATCACTGTATCCATTCGTCGGTCAGGTGAAACTGTGGAATTATTTGAATTACCTTATTTGAATTACCTTAAGTGTAAAAAAAAACACAAAGCTGAAAATAATAACAATCAGTTTTAAGTTAATAACAGTTTACAATTGTATGTGTTCTTAAAAAAATTAAAACAAAATGTTTTACCAGTTTTGAAATGTGTCCATTTTTTATTGCAAGCTCATGAAAGTGTTTTGGAAAATATTTTACAAGATTTTTTGTTAAAAATAAGGGTGCAAAAATTACTGTTTGTTGACATTCATTCTTTATTTCATTTATATATATATATATATATATATATATATATATATATATATATATATATATATATATATATAATTACCAGGTTTCTTTAAAACTGTTTTAGAAACAATCTCAATATGGAGGTTATCCTACACGTTATTCTGCTTTCATAAACTCCACAGAATTTAGTAGCTGCCGCCATCAAACGCTAGTCTTTAAAATGTTTGCTAGGGCCTTTTGTCCAATATAAATGTGTGCGCCATATTTCAGAGTTTTAAGTTAGCCACGTGGATATAAACTGTTTACGACCAGCCTGTCGCTTCATCACGATGCACAGCAACTGAACTGAGCTTTTTTTATCTCCTCCTGGAAACCTGTTAACTTTTCCACCAAGGGCGCTTGTAGAGAGAAGGACTTGTCAGTGCGGGCGAATATACCATGACAATGAAGGTTTTATTTGTAATAAACATTGAGACCTGTATACTGGCTGGCCGAGCGTAGGGTGTGGGGGGGGGGGGGGGGGGTTGTGGTGGTAAGCATCGCTCCCCACGAATCGCTGAAAAAAGGGGCGAGTATTGTTGTATGTACAAGATGCGAAAGAGTTGAGAGAGAATAGAATGGAAACAAAATATATACAAATATTTCTACAAGTTTTTACCGTTCGTTTGGATATAAATACGCTTTTGTTGATGTTGTTGGATGCCAACAATATTGGGATTGATCTTGGCTGCTCTTGTGGGAAGGGGAGGGGGTGTGGCGGTGTAGTGGTTAGACTACATTTTTTTTCTTCTATCCCCACTAAATATATTTTTAAAGGAGGGTGATATATCAAAGTTAAAACATCAGATATAACATTTTACCTTCAGCTGGTTTTACCGTACATTGAATTTTCAATAAATTGTTTGAAACCTATTTATTTTATTGGTTATGTTTTGTAGTGTGTTCCTTGTTACTTCTGAGTGAATTATTTTGCTGATTTGAAGGCCTTGTGTGTGTGTGTGTGTGTGTGTGTGTGTGTTAAGTCTCGCTTTATCTGCCACACGTAACTGTCAACACGGTTCGAAATAAATTTCTCGTGGCGCTCAACAAATAAACCAACTTATACGATCAATAATATAGAGCCAATCAGCACCAATCAATCAATACACGCCGCAATACAGAGCTAACATTGAAATGAACAAAGATACTTCCACAGAATGTTTCAGACTTGCCACCCTTCTGCAAACAATAATGAGTGAGCGAGTGAGTGAGTGAAGAGATTTGGACGGCTCTTAACATCGTGGTCTTGAGAGCCGATGAGGGTTAAATGAGATGAGAATGGAGCAGTACCGGAATGAAACGGCGGGGGAAACGGGAGATCCCCGAGAAAACCCCCCCGACTAGTGGCGTCGTCCGGCACGATTCCCACATGCGAAAATCCGGGAGTGACCCGGCCGGGGATTGAGCCCAGTTCGCCGTGGTGGGAGGTGAGCAGGCTAACCGCTCAGCCACCGCGGCCCATATAGCATCTGATGATTAAGAAAGCAAAACACTGTACGGTTTTGGAAAATATATTGGTATAGTAGATCTGTGTGACTTCACGTTGTATCTGGCGACGCAACAGTGCGTTATTGCAAATGTTGGCAATATGTTGTGAAATTATAAAACTAAAGTGGTTTCCAAAATATTACTTTTTACGTTCAGTTTAAAATTTTTGTTCGCCGCGATGTACCGCTACACGAAAATGCCGGCCGAGACAATTCGACTTCAGAAATGACAAATGCATTCGACGAGCAATGTAATTACTGCTCGCGAAGACCTTGGAAAAGAGACTTGCCCAAAGGCCAAGGTTTTCGATTTTCTTTTAACGACTGGCGGGGATTGCTGTCTGCTAAAAACAGGTTCAGAACTCTCATTACGTCCCTAGAGCTACGAAGCTGTTTTTCTTATTTCGTACGAGGGTGGGGAGATGTTGGGGGTGCGAGGTTAGAGACAGCCTCACCCGAGACAACGGGAAGTTAAAACAAACACGTAGTTAACAGACTCTGCGAAGTCGTAACTCTGTTTTAAGATCCGTCGTTTCTGTCAAACACTACGCGGAAGGGATTTTATATGAGAATTTTGTGGCTAACTTGAAGTGCTACTTTTGACAGCCCTGTTTCTCTTACTGCGGATCGGATTTAATAACCACAAAAAATTTTCAACGCTCCACCTTCTGACAGGAACGCACATGATTCGTGCACATCGATATGTGGTATCTATTTACTAGCACAGGGTTACCCAGGCCGTGTTGAATGAAATACGGTCCGGAAGCGACAACAGTAGCACAAGGGTAAAAGTGCTCAACCCTTTTAGAACTGGTTCTATTTATGGCCCCAGGTGTTGCAAATAAGACATGTTATGATGCGTGCTGTACTTTAAGCTGATCCATCACTTGTTTCGCTGCCACGGGCAATAAACAGTTGGTGGTTTTTCCGCCTGTAGAAACAAGAAGCTAGCGTAATTTAGAACATTAACACGGTTGACCCTCAAGACAGGTCACTGGTCACTGAGATTTCCACTACGGTGCCAGACAAAACTAACTTTCCTACGTGCTATCTACACAATTGTGTTTACTCGGTGTGTTGCAATGTACCAGCAAATAATAAAGCTAATTTGGCATGTCTCTGCTATTAAACTATATCTCGTCATTACAATCTATTCAAAAACAAATACCTTCTTAATTTTTAAAATACATTAAAAAATAATTTAAATAAACCTTTCTACAGCGAACATGAGTAACTAATTACGTATCAAGAGCCGGTCGATTCAGGCTCATTGAAAGAGGAAACCTACGTGAGTGACACGCTCACAAACATTACGTGCGGAAGAGAAGTCAGATAGTAAACTTTGAACCAAGTTGTTGAGTTTTTAAATGTGCGGAATCACAACACTTTTTTTTTTTTACGAACAATTTCTGGTCAGTGGAATTCAAGAGTCGCAGAACAGATTGCAGTTTGAGCGCAGTTAGGGCACGTAGAGTCCGTGAAATTGACGAGACTTCTCCCCACTACGATGCAACACGAAGAGCGCAATGATTGAAAATCGAACTTCGTAAGATAATCGTATGGTGAGCGCGGCAAACGGCTTGCTACGGAAACCCAATCAGACTCACAGAACGGACCACTGAGTCGAGTTATTGGAATATCGCAATCAATACCATTGCACAACGCGCGCTAAATACGTCCTGAGCTGTCGAAAATAATCATTTCCTTCAGGAAGCTAAAGAATAATCCCTTAAAATCGTTAGTATTTGGGCAGAGCGAACACATTGTTAGTGTGGCAGTCTGCGTTCATTTTAAATTACTAACGTTTGGTAAAATACGGTTTCAAAGTGGAGATAAAAATATAGGAACACAGAAAAAAAAAAAAAAAAAAAAAAAAAAAACGCGCAAAATGTACTTAGAAATCCCCGTAAAATTACGGACACTACGATTATTCACTACCGGACTTACCACCATAAATTTCACATAATTACCCGTGAGTTTACGAAACCTCTTCGTAAATTTGATAATTAATTTTGTAAAAATAGTTTAAGTTATGCGGGAATTTGACTGTGTATAAAAAGTAATATAAGAAAAAAGAATACAGCGATATTTAAACACAAGAGAAAACTTTTAACAGAGTCCATGACCTTTGGCCTACAACTTTCTTGTGACAGTGATTTCTAGAAATGTCATTCAGGTAACTGTATCAATTTCAAGTAATGTGTTTCAAGTGTTTCTAGCAGTTACAAGTGCACTGTGCTACTTTATGGTGCTTCAGTTAGTAGGCCTGAGCGGCATGGAATCCTACTTACACAGAGACTATAACATTCTGGTTGAAGCTTCATGCAGACTGGGAATTTTTGGTTCCCGAAACCCGAAGCTTTAGTAAATATACATCTGAAAACATCAATGGTAAGAGCATCCCGAATATCTTCTCTTTACTAAATGGAGGAGAATTTCCGTATCACGTTTTTACGGAGCTTAGTTCCGTTTATTGTAATTACAGAGAGTGTTTCCGCATATTGCCTGTACATTTGCGCACTGAAATTTTCAATAGTTATGCAGCGGAAAATAGCGCACGTATATATTTTCTGTGAACATATTTATCAAGTCACTATGGCGTCCGGCTTCTTTTATGATTGTTTAATGCACTTTTTTTTTGTCACGGCGTTAATTTTTGTAGAAGAATCACAAATGTGCACTGTTAAAGAACTAGGATTCTGACTGACTCAACGAAATGGGGAAAACTCCTTCGTACATAGACAGGCAATATCTAAATAAAATAGTCAGACATGTACACATCACATCTGAAGCTAGCAATAACTATATTTTATCATGTATAAAAATTGTTTGTAGAAATAATGCGTGTAGTAGCTGAACCCCGGATTCCTACAAGGAAGGGAAATGCATTCAAAGCGGCATACATGACGACGTTAAGCGATGTGCAGCCATAGCCGCGATTGGCTGCTTCCCTACATACGTGTACATATAGCTGAACAATTAGAGACGTTATTATTTCCCAAAACTATTTACAGCCAATGTAGTATTCAAACTTCTTTAGCAAAATTTCACAATTGCGTAGCACATGAGGTTTTTTCGTAGGCGAGTGATGTAGGCCGCCGCTCAGCGTGAGAACGATAGAAGTCTCATTGGGACAGCGAAACAAGGTACTAGTAGCTCACATGTTCTGCAGTCAGTGAAATATGAAACGTTACAGACGTGTGTATAGGACTTTTAAACCTAACTTGCTACCTAACATTAGCATCTCTACCAATACCGCAACTAGGAAGACAATCGTCATGTCAGCGCACACAGTAAGTTGTTACACTCCCATATGGGGGTCACAACAAGCTAAGTGGGTTAACGTAACTCTAAAGGAGGACACAATATTATTTCACTACGTCATGTAATTAAAACCATTAAATACACATCCTGTTATATTGTAAACATTGAACAAATCTGCTAGTTTTTACACTCCAGGGCATTAAAAAACCAGGCAAAGAAATAAATAATTTAAGTTATCGCAAATGGTTACCTAACACATTTATTCCACTTAAGATACGGAACTACTTCGCAATCATCGTTACCAACTGTAGTAGGCGCATGTCATTCAGCGCGCCTGTGAAAATATATGCAGGCAGAGGTAGTGACATTTTCCTTAGGTTGATTTCAAAAGTGCTCACTTTATCGTGAACAGCCTTTAACTGCTGGAACGGCTTTACCCATGTGTTGCCGAAGGCTGATTGCTATTACTGCTACGGCGGACGAAACCCCATCTGCTGATCCATGTTGCCACGTCGTCAGCTGGATGTAGACGACCCGAGCTTAACTGCTTGGCTTCCTTATACACTTGGTGGTTTACAAATTACTCCGTTTGTTTGCAAACTGCTCCTGCGTCTCGTGTCCTGATTGTCTCAGCGGCGCTTCGCTTCCATGACCTCGCTCGCCTTGGAGGTGTGCTGGTGCGTTCACACAAGTGCCACTGCAAGGGCTTGCCCATACCAACGCGCATCCAAAATAAATAACTACTCGACGAACTTTAACGTCCGGGATGTTTCAATTAATACCCGTTAGGTAGCACAATAATTTCCGAGTTCAAGTTTTGCAATCACGTAGGTTTTTGTTACGCGCTGTACTTGTGCCCAGCGCTTGTCTTGCAACCAGTGGAGAACGCGGTGCATGCTGGATGATGTCGGCAATAACCAATCGTGTCAAAGAGATGTGGGAAATTCTACAAATCGGATTAGCCACAAGGAAGCCAAAGTACTGGGAGCTAGTGCTTCGCTGTGTACAGCACTGGTCGTAACCAACAAACATGTGCAACGTGATCATGCAGCAAGGAATGGGCGAGTTATTATTTCTTGCGCGTTCAAAACTCTTCATAGGAAAATAAATGCAGTATCTTGAATGCAAGCCCTAGCGCTGTATCACCCTACAGTCATCGCGCACGATTTAAAGTTACGCCAGTGTGCTATATTTTAGGGATAGTGAAATCTCGCGAAAAGATTTCAAGACAACTAATATTTGAAAACACTGTAGGGCTTTTTTTAACCTATCTTGATTGGCTAAATTACTTTTTGACACGTGCTAACTGTCTGCACACGAATGACGTAGGAGCCGTGCCGATGTTGCCGAGTTCTCATTGGCCCGGTCAACCGCGAAAACAACTTCTCAAGCAGACAACAACCAATGGCAGTAGATAAATTGCCGTTGAGTGCTTATAGTGTTGAAGTCTACCGTGTACTCGTATTTTATTTGCGAAAAATCACTAGCTCTAGATATATTTACATCTTATACATGGCGTTAACAGCTTCAATCACAGATAAATACCGCTACCTGTTTCCCACGGAAAGATTCCACGACTATTTGTACTGTGAAACACGTTGATGTTTGGTGATTGGATAATTTCACCTCTCGCGCGGCTCAGGTGTCTGCCAGCCAATCACCGAAGTTCAGCTCCGGGATAACTTAATTCTGATTGGTGCAGCCTCAAGTAGAGCATGTCTTCTCGCACAAAGAGGCGGCCAATAGCCAAACTAAATTTGCAAGTGTGCAAATAAGAAGTTGAATTACAAACTGCGAATAAATATTTTCGTGAAAAACAGGTGACCTTACAGATGGAAATTTTGTTTTAGTTGCTGGAAAGAATAATTATTATTTTTGTTCTTATTGGTCTTCTCTTATTGGTCGCTGTTTTCTGCTATGCACAGTGTATAGTCTATTCGCGGGTTCATCGCCCTTTTTTAATCAAAACTTAGACAACTCATCCCAAGTATGACGTGTTTGGTTGTTCCTAAATATGTCTTTTATTCCAAGCGTTTTATACTTCTGTTAGCACAAAGGTATTTCTTTTTTTGATTAAATTAAATTAAAGTTTTTTTATCAATAAATTATAATGGCCTATTTCATTTGTAATTAATGTGAATAAAACAGGGAGAAAATAGGCGCGATGTTAATGCCCAGTAAGAAATATTTCCCAAAAAAAATATGAAACTCTGTGCGCACGAATACGACGCGTTGTCGCTCTGGTGTAATTTTATAAACTTAGTTCAGCTTTGTTTGCATGAGGCGGAGGAATATCCTGGAAGTAGAATCCTGGGAGCAGGGTTTCTGAATAGTTGGAAGTAACCATGAATGGAATATAGACTATTAAAGTTACTTCCTGTCAACTTCCTGTACATTCAACGCTTTTACTGTTTCCGTATTGCAACTTTTTCGACATTTAAATTACGAAAGAACAAAGATAAAAAAAAAAAACTGAAAAATGTCAGGAGACGGACAGTTAAAACCGTTTTATACACACAAGTGTTTTATACCTGTAAGAAAAATATTTTTTTATTTATTTGCGGCATGACATTTGTTATGCATAGGTATAGGAAAAATTAGCGAGTTCAATGAACTGTAGACTAGACTCCACAGTCATGTGTATACTCGAGTCTCAGATGTTTGTTTATCGACTGTTGCTCCAGAGAGTAGCCAGTGCTACGCCACACCTAGCAGTATAGCACTCGCTACTTGTTTCCTTGAAAGTCTGCTATTGGCTCAGAGTCGTCCAGAGCGTGCCTAATAAACTGCGATCCAATTGCGAAGTCAACTTCAGTGTACATGTGTTTGACGCATATCTTGTCCTGAAATGAACTCGTGAAATGTTCCTATCTCTAGTTATACATTACCTGCAAAATTCGCGTTATCTTACTGTGACATGATAGACTCCACTGACCTATAAATAAGTAAGCACAGTTCATAGTTTAATTGGCCGATTAACTGTAATCAACGTCACTTATCTGACTAAACCTATCGAAAGATATTGGCCACTCCACCGCCAAACTTGTATTATTGGCTCACGAGCTCTCCGAGGCGTTCCAAACACATTTTTGGCCAATGACCGATGTTAGTCAAAAGTATAAACTTAAATAATAACGCGAATTTGGTAGGTCTCTAATTATTGGAGAAGTTCCTATTAATATTTAAGAACAAACTTATTGAGTTTTCCAAATTTACTCGTTTCATTTCGGAGAATGATAAATATAAATTTCGTGAAATAAGAGCGGTTTTATGCCTTGGTTTAACGCTGGTACCCACAAAATATTTTGGAATTACTAATTGGCTTTGTACTTAGCGGCGGCATCAAAAACTGTAGAATAAAATTCCTGAATTAGTAGCGCGCATCCAACATGTATTCAGTTAATTAAGAGGGGCTTTAAATATCCCGAAGCACGATATATGGGTATTTGAAAACACGTCGGAAACTCATTACAGATATAAGATTTTAACGTAACAAAAAATATATTAAAATAATTTTCAGACACATGAGGAATGTGAACTAATTGTAAAAAAACGTACCCATGACATGTAAATTCGTACAAAATCCAAAAATACTTTCTAGCGAGATTTGCTGTCATTTTTGATGCAAAAATAAGTTCTGTTATATTTTAACTTTAATGTAAAATGTTCCTTTACAAAGGTGATACGCATTAAAATGGTTTCCCGTAGTACTTTTGACAATGGGTCATTGGTTCACACACACACACACACACAGATATATATATATATATATATATAATTACTAAACCCTTTTATACCTATTTTAATTTAGGGTTTTAGGTGTTGCAACAATATAATTTTATAATCCGTGCTGTACTTAAGTCGACACAACACTTTTTTCATAGTCACAGTTAAGAAACTGTACGCTATATGTTTAGCTACAGTAATATTAACAAATTATTGTCTAGACCAGTAAGAAGGTCTACGAAAAATTTACCCACAGGTAAGATCATTGGTAGCACTGGTGATTTTTCGCGAAAAAATATTGTACACGGTAGACTTCAACACTATAAGCACCCAACAACAGTTTGTCTACTGCCATTGGTTGCTGTCTTCTTGAGAAGGTGTTTTCATATATGACTGTGCCACTGAGAATTCGGCAACATAGGCACGGCTCCTACGTGATTCGTATGCAGACAGTTGACACGTGTCAGAAAGTAATTTAGCCACTCAAGATAGGTAAACTACCCTATAGTGTTTTGAAATATAACTTGTCTTAAAATATTTTCGCGAAATTTCACTACCCCTAATCAATGGTCAATCAACTTCGCAGTGTACAGTAAACACCAAAATTTTTCTTCACGTGCGTAATGTACTCAATTGTGTACTCTTGATCAGAATAGGCTAAAAACAACGTACTGTGAGATGAAATGAAGTAATCAATAATTGACTTGCAAATAATTAGTGGAGAGAAAAAACGCTACAGTTCGACAACGCCTTAAACGCACTGGAAGTTGACGTCTGAGTGAGGTCGCTGAGAGCGCGCTCGGCAGGACGCGACGCAAGGTTGATGTCTAGGGGGTTGCGGGGGAGTAACAACCCCCGAGTTCGGAAAGGTATTTACCGCGCAGGGTGTTATCTGTAATCCGCAGGTGTCGCGGCGCCCGCAGCCGGCCATTGATATCGGGAATGGCCTGGGTCAGCAGGATGTCTGGTCCGGCTCGTGTGTTTAGCCGCTCGGCCGGGGGTTGCATGGGGTGTGTAGGAGGGGGTGCTGGTCGGAGGGGAGGGAGGTGTGGACTGCCGGAGGGTGGTCTGAGCTCCCGGGAAGGGGGGGGGGGAGGGGAGAGGGACATTTGCCGCAGTGCGCGTGTGGTTCAAGACTCGCCCATATCAAAAACAAGTGCAAGGATTTCGGCTAAAAGGCTCCCACCTATAGTCTATTCCCGGTTTCTTCACACTTTTTAAATCGAACCTTTGATAAAAAAAACCCTATGTAAGAAGTGTTTGATTGCTTCCTGCAATATCATATATCAAAAGCATTTTATACTTCTTTTCACATCAACGATTTTTTTGTTGTTTTTAATTGTGTTTTTACTTATATTTTATCATTAAATAGGGACACCCGAATTTCGCGAAAAGATTGTCGCACATGCTATATTTCAATATCCCACGGGTGTACCAGCAGTTTTATTTTGCTTATTGGCCGCGTGTGTCTTTGAGAATACATTTTCCCACTTGACTGGTCAATCAGAATCATGTTACTGCGATACTGTACGTCTGTGATTCGCGGACAGACACTTAAGACGGGTAACACCTAGATCGTCCAATCACGAAGGTGGATCTGAGCTAACTTGTCATGAATTAAAACTGGTCGTGTGATCTTTTCGCGAAATGCGTGTGTCCCTATCAATAAATAACAATATTTCAATAATGACTAATACGAATAAAGAATGAGAGAAAATATGTGTGTTGATAATGCTTAGTAAGAAATAGTTCTCATGTATAATATTATCAAACTGTGTCCGCACCAATGTGGTGCGTTGGCCCTCTGGTGTCATTTTCTAAGCTTTGTTTGTACGAGGCTGAGGGATATCTTGGAAGTAGAACTTTAGCGGGGCTTCAGAAAATATGTGTGTTGATAATGCTTAGTAAGAAATAGTTCTCATGTATAATATTATGAAACTGTGTCCGCACCAATGTGGTGCGTTGGCCCTCTGGTGTCATTTTCTAAGCTTTGTTTGTACGAGGCTGAGGGATATCTTGGAAGTAGAACTTTAGCGGGGCTTCAGAAAAGCGTGAAGTAACCGTGAATGGAATATAGCACTAAAGACAAGCTGTTGGAGTCTCACGTACCTTCGTTCTATTGGTCCACAACGCACCAGACTTTCATCACTGATTGGCTGCCAGGAGATGGAGTTCCGAGTTTGCTGTGCCACAACCGATGTTCTTTCTTCTATGACAGAATGTGTGACCGTCCATGGGGTAAGGGACCCCTAGTCTTCACAGAGCTGATTTTTCAGGAAAGCCAAAGAAACTTAAATATGATTTTTAAAAAGGCATTTCCAGGTTTTTGTTCTAACACACTCGTCCATCCTGAATTCAGGCAACAAAAATTACTTACAATGCCAAGATTAAAGTCATTTTTAAAATCTTTAAATTTTAACGAACTTTAACATTCATTTCTAAAAACTAATGTCGGTTTTCGAATGAGTCACCCCACAGAGAATATCATTGGACTATGAGCCTCACAGTTTACAAAGTAATTTAGAGGTTTTATCACCCATTATACAGAAATTGTTTATTTAAGTCTAATAAAAGAAGTGTCAGGGTCATTAACGAAAATGTTTCAATGTAGAAGTATTACATTTCATGGTTCTGTGCAAAGTTTTGTACCTGATTGTTAATAGATGTACTTTACTTGCGATTAAAATGTGAGAATTAATTAATATATAAAATTTTGCATTAAGTTAATTCCTGGATAAATATGCATTAATAGTTCATATATACACCGAGAAAAAAGTTTTGTTGAATCAGACAAGATTTGTTTGGTGCAACCAAATTATTTGTTTGTTTAGCGGCAGTGAAATATTTTGTTGCTGAAACCAAATTATTTTTTTGTTCTCAATTTGGTTGCCCAAAACTGTAAGATTTAGATGGTGAAACTAAAGATTTGTTTGGCTACACGTATATACATTAAACAGTTTGGGCCGATATAACAAAATTTTACAAGTTCGACTGAGTTTAGAATCTAGATCACTTGCGTCCGAGCGCTACGCCTAAACAACCTCAGCTAATGTCACAAATGACGTCGGGAAGCTTTTAAATAAATAAATAAATATAAATAAATAAATATATATATTTCATATATTGGACAACGTGTGCAAACGAATATTTCACGTTTTACAGCTTCTCTTGTGAATTTCTTGTTGCATTGATTTATTAATGTGTTTATACGATTGTTAAGCATCAATAGATAAGCTAACAAACACGGTTACTATCCTAATTGTCACAAAAAATTCAAACAAACTCTCGAGCTGTATTTTCGAACGAAGGCAGTCAAATGAGTGGCCAAACAAATACATACAGTTGATTCAACAAAATATTTATTTGACAGTCTAATTTTTTTTTTTGGCCCAACAGATATTTTATCCATTCAAACATAGCCTACATTTTGTTAGGCAAACAAAAGAAATTTTGTTGCTTTTCGAATTTTGTTTGCTCAGCAATATATTTTGTTAGGGCAACTAAATATATATTTGGCCCTATACAAACAAATATTTTGTTCGATTTGCTCTCGGTGTTGATGCACTTGTTTTTCGCGAAAAGATTTCAGGACTAGTTGTGTCCCAAAGCACTTTAGTTCAGGTCCTATTTTGTGATTGGATTAATTGAATTGTTTCGCGTCTTATCAGTTTGCGCGCGAATCAAGGACGTTTAATATCGGAGAAACGTAATTCCGATTGACACACTCATGTTACACACTGTCTTCACACAAAGACAGGCGGCTAGCAGCCAAAGGAAAGCTGCAAGAGTGTATACGTAGTATATTGAAGTCTAGCCAACGCGTAAAAATTTTCGCGAAAAACAGGCCCACCGCCTTCAGTACCAATCAGGCAAGGTGCGATACGGAGGCCCGCGCAGCCAATCAACGCTAGCTACGCCTAGATCAAAAGAACCGCCTCGGAATTTCTCCTCTGAATACTCTCTACTCTATGACTTTACCGTCTAAAGTTAACCTTCCTGCGTGATATGCACGCAAAGGATGTTCACGATAAAGTAAGCACTTTAGAAATGAACTTTAGAAAAAATTCTCTGCATCTGCATGCATATATTTTAATGGGCGCACTGAGTAACATTCGTTCAGTAAAGTTGGTAACGATGGATAACTTCAAATTATTTCTTTCGTTTTCTGGTTTTTTTAATGCATCGAAGTGTAAAAATGAGCAGCTTGGTAAAGTATTTACTTTTTTTTTAAATCGATGTCACAGTTTCATTTGACCGACGCATGAATAAAGTGATGAGGCCCATGGCAATGTTAATTTCACATGAGGCGGAAGAATACACGTGCATACAAGTAGATCTTAAGCTGCGCTTTTAAAAGTGCTCATTTTACTGTGAACAGCTTATACAACATTTTAAATCTAAAGACAGACGTGATAATTTCGCTCTTTAAATCAGTTAACAGCACCTTAAGCACCTGACATCCAAGTCTCTTCAGTCAATTTAACTGATAAATTATTGAAAAATGCCGGTTTTCCTCCGCTGATTGATTCAGTGACATTTACCACTGATTCACCAACCATTTCAATAGCTGTTTCTCAGTAATTTTTTTTAAACTGTAGTTTCAGTTCAACACGGTATATCAAATGAAATAACAAAGCATAAAAAAATGAAACACACAAAAAATATATTTTTTAAATGCAAGTTTCGTTTTTCTATAGCAGTCCTGCCATTTTTCAGAGGGTACATGAACATTCATTTGTTTTTCACCTAACCAGCATAGCGCTCGGTTTGAAAGTTACAACTGCATTAAATGTGGTGACGTGAGTGCATTTCTACGTAATATTTGTATTAACATTCTTAATACTACTAGTCGAAAGAAAAACTAAAAGAAGTTAAAGTTAGATATTTTCGATGGAGAAATGCAACGCAACTATTTCCTCCTTCATAGTTAAAATTTGTTTGGTAACGCTGTTGACAAGACTATGATCTTGAAGTGTGATACTGTGGGTTCAAATCCTGGGTACTGTTATTATTATTTTTATAATAATTACGCTGAATTTTAATATATATATAATAAATGACTGTCGGAAATATTTTTACTTCTCATGATGATTTGGCAAAATTCAATAAAACAATATTTCACATTCGCCGCACGCAGTTGGCTGTCATTTACTCAATCAGTGGAAATGTTACACTGAAACAACGAGTGGCTTTCCACTGACGATTCTAAGTGAAGCCATTTTCATTGATTCATTCGAGTAGTTGAATTTGACTGTGTATCACTGGTTTTCCACTGGTTCTAATTTAGTGGGAAGAATGTGTACAACAGGGAATGAAACTACAACTAACAAAAATAAAATGTTTGGCCGCCACAATTTTGTATAAACGATTCTGAAATTTCTCATCCGTCGCCGAGAGCGCTCATGCGCTGAAAGAGAGATACACTCCGTATGTATGTTCAAAACAACAATAGTTACGTATAAACAGTATTTTGTAACACGCAGATGAAAATGACATAAATTTGGCACAGGTAAAATCTGTTAATAAATATAATTTGCAATGAATAATACGATATGTGCTAAATACGATTTTGTTAATGAGTTATACGTTCTATATTGCGCCAAGCTTTTATGTACTAAATATAAATTGATATAAATATAAAAATTTGTAGTAAAGTTTATTACGGCTGTTCGACCACGTCTTACAAGTTCTACAAATTCCATAACCACTATCATTATTTTTCTCTTTTTAGGGCATTTATATAAAAAGTTTGGTTTTAAAAGGTTTTTTGCAGTTAATTTATTAAGCTTGATGTTTCAATCTTACAAATGTATCCAAGCAGAAAGCTAGCAGTTCATATTTAATCAATAACTTGATTAATTATGAGTTTTTAGCACACGTAGGAAGTGAAAAGTTTAAATAGATGTTAAAGCATTGCAATGTTTACTATTACTAGTAAAGAAACTGTAACCACTCGGCAATATCAGATGATCTGCAACAACACACAGGCCATACCCCTTATAGTGTCATTAATTCAGGGTCCACTGCATTTTCCAGCCGCCAGCCTCAAATATTTGGTAGCCAATAACGACCTAGCGACCGGAAATTGCGTGCCATGGTATACAGTGTATCTGCTCGGGCTAAACAAAGGCGAACCTATGGTATTGGAGATACAGCTCCTCCCAGAGATAGCAGGGTTCTATCTCCGGCGGGGTCGAACACAAATTTCCACACGTGGCAAACGTGGCGGAAGCGGCAGTGGGTCGGTGTGTTTTTCTCGGGGCACTCCCATTCCCTACACAGTGCGTATTCCTTCGATGCTCCATCCTCGTTGCTTTTTACCTCCGTGAACGGTGAGGACTTGTGTTGCTAAGCGCCGATCATATCTACCTTTTCTGAATTCTAGTGGTCGATATTATACACTGATAATAAATATTATTGATAGGATTATTCATTGCTCTATGGTATTATAGTAATAGGATCATATCTTTATCAAATATAAAAAAAAAAACTACTGCAGTCGAAATAATTATAATATCGAATTTCGATATGTTTATCTGAAATGAAAACAAAACACATGCATATATACAGAAATTTGGCCTATATAGACTATTCATGGTAAAGTGAGCAATTTTTAAGGCACTGATAAATTTTCCCTTAGCCAATGTTTATCTTTCCGATACATTTTATTATAAACATTGCCATGTGACTAATAAACACAAAGTATACATTTCATCACTCTCAGAATTCAACATTCGAGGCTGCAAAAAAAAAAAACAGATTTATTAGTGATTAATGTATGCTGGGAGGGCCTTAAAAAGTTCTCGCTGTACCGTGAATATCCTATACCTATTAGCCTATTATTGTTATTATTTGTACACCAAAAGACGTAGGCTTTCTATACAGAACAGAACGAAGTAGGGAATTGGGAGGGCATGTATGAAGAAGCTGCACCAGCAGTCTCTCGGAGTGGAGGTGGGAAAATCACTTTGGAGAAAAAACAGCACAGGGCAGCCGGCCGGGATCGAAACCTACGATTATAATTTTCCCTTCGTTCGGCGTCTGGCGTCTGGCCGCGAATCACAGGCATCCAGTTCCGGAGTCATCTAACGCAGACTGTATTTGTCAAGTCTAAAGACGTCTTCTCGTAAAGACATTAGGCCAGTAGGACCTACCGGGGCAAACAAAAGCATGCAGGATAATGAAGTCTAACTTGTGTGGGAGTTTTCTCGCCGTGAGATGTCATTGTTTATTATATCTGAGTACTATCCTAAGCTGAAGGAGCAAATATAGTGGGATCATGCCTTATGGAGAATTAGGTCGAAAATACGACGCGAGCTAGGACTTAACGCGTTACTCCAAGGCAACATTTTGTGTTCCTTCAAGCTTCCCACGTACCTTCCATCGGCTCCCAACACATCGATGTTAAGGTTGAAGTAAAGCAACTGCCTATGTAGCACTGCACCCGACTGTACAATGTGAAGAACTCATTAAAAAAAGTAGTACAGACACCATACAAATTGTCAGAAAAGTGCGATGTATGCTCTATATGACAGAAGAATTTTATATATTTTGCAACATTATAAAATATTTTACTAAAATAAACTTTTTAAATGTAAAAACTTAATAGATCGATAAAGTACGTTTTTTTAAAACCAAATTTAAGCGTATTTCCGTTTTAGATGCTTCGGAAAGCACAATTTACAAGAAAATCTTCTTCAAGAAAAATAGTGTCATATATGTACTGTGATCATATGTAATAAAATCATTGTAATAATGCATCATACCAATTTTATAAATAATTTTATTTACCTCAGCTTCAGCTATAAATGCTTGTGACAAATGGACTCACATAAAACCAATTAAAATAATTATTTACTACATTATTATTAAACTTTTCTAACACACGATCATAGTAAACATTATGATGATATTCCACGATGAAGATTTTCCTGCAAGTTCTGCTTTCTGAATCATACAGAATGGGGATACGCTTAAATTTTGTTAAAAATACAGACTATTAAAATAGATCATTTCTTTACATTTAAAAAGTACATTTTAGTAAAATATGTTATAATGTTGCAAAATATATTTAATCTTCTTTCGTAGCCAGCATAAATCGCATTTTTCTGACAATTTTTATGGTGTGTATACGACTGTTTTCTGAGTTCTTCACGTCGTATAGTCGGGTACAGTGCTTCATAGGCAGTTACTTAACTTCAACTGTATGCGTCGCCTGAAACTCTTCACTCACTCCGCCTACCTGCCACTAGAACTGGATTGCTGAGTGTTTGAAATACAAGTTTTCCCACGAGACTATTAAACGTGCGTCCATTGTGCTACGCACGTTGGATGAGGGCTGTTGATTGCCTCCAAGACGGCAGGCGCATCTGAAACACCGTTTCATAGTCCTACCTAATGGTTAATGTAACAAGTTCGGGTTATTATAGTAATTGATAAGTGTACTTGATGATGAAAATTAGCAATTTGCACTACTAGCTTCAGATTCGTAGATTGTGATATCAGAGTAGGAATAAGTTGGAACCAATAAAAGAAGCGAATAGATATTATCATAATTTTGTAGCAACTTGACTTGTGAAACCCGCTTTGCCGAAACTAGTCAACAAACCAAATTTGGATCAACTTATATGTAGGGATAGGAAAAATTCACGAGTTCAATGACCTGTAGACTAGACTCCACAGTCATGTGTATACTCGAGCCGCAGATGTTTGTTCATTGGCTGCTGCCTCATAGAGTAGTCAGTGTTACTCCACACCTGACATTATGGCACTCGCTACTTGTTTCCTTGCACGTCTGCTATTGGCTCAGAGTCGACCAGGGCGTGTATAATGAACTGCGATACAATTGCAAAGTCAACTTCAGTGTACACGTGTTTGACGTATATCTTGTCCTGAAATGAACTCGCGAAATGTTCCTATACTTACTTACAAGTTATTGGAGACGATCTCTTGTGTTTAATACAAATAGCAGCCTTTAACCATATATCTTGAAAGCACATATAATAAGACAGGCAACTTTTTTCTTCCTTGGATAACTGCTTCAGTATTAATCAATAAAATTCAACCGAACAACTCATAAAAGTGAACACACATATTCCAACTATTGTTACACACTGAATAACAATTAAAAATAGAAAACAATAACGACACGCAGTCCATGCCTATCGAATACCGTCTCTTGGCGAGGCCGCCAGATGTCGCCTCGCACGCACGACTGCACGAGACGACCCGGCATCAGACACGGCGGTATGTCGCACTGAACGTAGCTTTTTCAGAGCAATTCATCTCAGAATATACGAGTCAGATAAACACAAGACTACTCAGGGGCCCTGCGTCCAACCTTGTTACAGACATCCCACCAATTATAGGCTGTTCACGGTAAAGTGAGTACTTTTGAAGCCCTATAAATATTGGCATGTACGTAATAAACACAGTGTATATATTCCACCGCACTCGGAATTTAATGTATAAGATTATAATAAAATATATTATTATTGAGTATTATAACAGATGAGGGGGCTTTCGAAAGTGCTCAATTTACCGTGAATAGCCTATATATGGTAGGTTCACCACTGAAAGTCCCATAGATACACGCAGCACGACGCGACGTGAACACTGCACGCCACTCCAGAGCCGTGCGCTTAGAGGTGATGGCGCATTTGATGCGCGTGGCAGTATCGCCTTTATCTCTACAGGCAGGCGGGAACCTTATTGCATACATGATTATTACGTCACAACAATCGATGAACGCCCAAGGGTAACGCATTTTTGTTGGTTAACATGGCACGCACTATTTCGCTAGTAACGGGAGAAGTTACTACCTGCCAAATTATCACAGATTGCAGAACAATCATCAGACAGGCACTTGTTACGAAATTGTTACTTCATATCACGTTGTTTCTGAAATGTTACAAGTTCACAAGCAGTAATTTAGAGAAGTTGCCGAGTAGCGACTTGTGCCAGGCTACAACGATCGCTGAAAGCAGTAAATTTACTGGAATTAGAGAAATGACACAGTACCAATAATAACACACTTTGAAGGGAGATCGAAGATATGTAGGTTATCCTCAAAAACGCATTTAACACTTTCAGACCCACTTTAATCTATAAAAACTTCATCGATTCATGCTGTACTAAATCGACACAACACTTGCTTCGTTGTTACAGCCACTGAGCTGTTGGCTATATGTTTGGCTAGAGTAATACGAACCTAGACCTGCAAAACGGTTTGCGAATCAGTAACCCATAGGTAATATCATTTGACACTGAGTTTTGTAGTGTGCAGTAGAGACCAAAAATTACCTACACGTACGTAATGTACACGATTCTGTACATTGGAACTGAATGGGTTAAAAATGCCACAGAAAAATAATTATTTAACATAAATTATACCTCTTAGAGGTTTCATAAAGAATTAGTTTGAAAAACGTGGATTCATATTACTGTGAAAACACATACTTCTGGCACTCTTGTAGTTATGCGTGATTCAAAATGTTGTTTGTAAAACGTGGATTCATATTACTGTGAAAACACATACTTCTGGCACTCTTGTAGTTATGCGTGATTCAAAATGTTGTGTGTAAGTGCTATTTTAAATAAGTATCGACGCTTGTTTTGAAAGTGATATCCATATTTGTTTACTTCGTGTTTTATTGTAATTAATACCCCTGTCAAGTATTTGAAAAAAATTCTCAAATTCATTACAATTAGAAATAGCCAGGGACAGATCATCTCCATGTAAAAATTCACGTGAAGACTACACTTTAATACCATATTTCCAAACCTGCAGTTTTTATTTGGTTTTTGGCTGGGTGTCTTTGTAGAATACATTTTATTACTTTAAGGAATTAATCGGAATTTGGTTACTCCGAAACTGAAAATTCTTTGATTCGTCGGCGGACATCTGAGTAACGTAACAAAATTAGCAATTCTCGGAAGTTCATCAGATATAAAATGTTTTGAAATACAACCATTCATTAAATATTTTTGCGACAATCGACCATCATAACCATCAATAATTTCTTTACTTGTTAGCAGAAGGCTATTGGAAAGCGACGTAAGTATAATTTGTAAGGGCACTTGATTACCGCTTGAAGAATTCCATGCCGGCTATATTTCAATACACTATTTACATATCTGAAGTTTCCCATTGGTTATTATTAGAGCCACGAGTATTTCGCGAATTCATTCGGAGGCGAGGTAGACTCCAAACACGTGTTCTTTTCTCCTACTGTTGTGATTGGACGACTGTTGTTTAGACACGCCCCGTTTAACTGTGAGCCAGTAGTAAGCAGGAAGAAGTAGTGCGGGCGTTTAACAGCCCTGTACAGAGGCCTCAGTTGATCACAGCAACCAATAAACAAACGATAATGATTCGCGAAATACTCGGGGATCAAGTTATTATTTGTGACGACAGAGTGTGATATTTGACAAGACTATTCGCATTAGATTACTACGGTACTGAATATCTGTGATTCGTAGGCAGCCATTTAAGGCGCGAACCAACTAAACATATTGAACCATGCATAGAGATTTGGACGTCTCTTAACATCGAAGTTTTGAGAGCCGATGAGGGGGAAACGAGGTGATTATGGAGCAGCGCCGGAATGCAAGGGTAGGGAAAATAGGAGATCCCCGAAACAACCCGCCCACCATCGGCATCGTCCGACACGAATCTCACATGCGAAATTCGGGACTAGGGACAGGAATATTTCGCGTTTTAAACGACCTGTAGGGTAAACTACACAGTCCTATGTATTTTCGAGCCTCTGTTTTGCGTACACTACCTTTTGGCTCAGTGTGTATAGGATGTTCACGGTAAAATAAGCACTTTTGAAAGCCTTGCTAAAGATCTACTTGTATGCACGATGTGTATTCTTCCGCCTTATGCAAGATTAACATTCTCTTGGGCCTCATCACTTTATTCATTCGTCGGTACAGCGAAGCTCGAAATTATTAGAAAATCAAATATTTTACAAATCTGCTCATCTTCACACTTCGACGCATGAAAAAAAATCATAAAGCGAAAAAAATAAAAGTTATCAGAAATGGTTACCTAACACTTTCTATTAGACGTTAAGATATGGAACTATACCCATCAATCTTTACCAGTTTAACTGGGCGCATGTCACTCATTGCGTCCCTTAACATATGCAGGTATGGGCAGTGACTATTTTATAAGGTTGGTTTCAAAAGTGCTCACATCGTCGTGAACTGCCTTTAGCGAGTTTTACCTTAGAACAGGTATAGTGAGAGTCAGTGTTAGTTTCCTTGCAGGTCTGCTATTGTCTCGCAGTTCACTTGGGCGTTTATAATACACCGTGGTTCAACTGCAAACATAACACAAAATGTACTTCTGATTAAAGACTAGCTTGTCCTAAAATGAATTCGTGAAATTTCCAAGTCCCTTCGAATAACTTTTCGGCAGGAAGAGACCTGCGTGTAAGGCCACTTTCTGCAGGAACTAGGCGGGTGGCTTAGAGCACTCGACATGTTCGCATAAAAATCGATCTCGGCCCCTCAAGGTGTCGCAGTGCAGACGCAAGGGATCCTGGGACGCCATTCAAATACAATCCACGCTCCGTTGTATCCCACTTAAGAGGCCGAAGCAGGGCGTAGGGATATTGATTCATAACGGGAACATTTAACTGCTTGCTAGGTTACAACACATTTGTGCACCCACATTGTCTAATCCATTTGACGATTCTACAGGTTCAGTAAAAATTTTGATAATCCAATAATAAAAGCCGACCTCCCGTGGCGCAGTCGGTTGGTGCGCCACCGATCTGGGATGCGGGAGGCTCTGGGTTCGAATCCCGGGTAAGGCATGAGTGTTATTTTAAGTTAGGTTGTAAGTTATTCTGCAAGCCATCCCCTGTCAAACCTTCCAGCATAAAACCGGGGGACATTAAAAATACCTATACAATTACAATTCCATAACAAACATTCCTTAATAGCTTGCATCTCCGTTCATCCGGGCATTTTCTTGTTCGCTTACGTCGTTGCAGACTGCAATATTTTTCGTAAATGTACTGCAGTATTTTGAAAATATATTCTCTATAATCTATTCGCAGTTTCTTCACATTTTTTGAAAACCTTTCAAAAATAACCCAATTATAGTGGTTTGGTTGTTCCCTTGATATGCCACGAATCACAAGCATTTTATAGTTACGTAAACACAAAAGTGGTTTTTTTTTGTTAAACTGAAATTTTATTTATATTTAGCCTATAAATTATAATACTTAATTTATAATTATATGGATAAAACAGGGAGAAAGTTGTTGTCTTGGTAGTGCCTTGTAAGAAATAGTTCTTATGCAAAAATTACTACACTGAGTGCGCACGAATGTGGTGCGTAGTCCCTCTGGTGTAATTGTCCAGACTTGGTTAAGCTGTGTTTGCATGAGGCGAAAGAGTACACTGAAAGTAGAACTTTAGCAGGAAAGTTGGAAATAAACGTGAATGGACTGTAACGTATATTTGCTCATATACATTCATTTCGTGTCCTTCAACAAGTTATGAAATTGGGGATAATAAATATTATCACTACTGAAACACTTCATTGTAAATCTCTGATGCAAACGTTGTATTTTTTTTAAATTGTACAGTGAATTGTTTGGAAAATAGTTGCCAAGGATATTTATTTTTGTAAAACTATAAATCAATTAAAGTAAATTTCACAAAACTTTTGTGTGGTATGTGTAACACTAATATTCAGTTTAAACAAACAAGTGTTGTAGACTTCAAGTTTATTATTATCAATATTGAGCTAAATTAACAAATTTGTATGTTTTATAAAATAATGTTTTGTAAATATACAATATGTCAGCCGTAGAGTTACAAGAAAATTTCTGGCGTGTATTTTTCAAGAAATGGTTTTTCACAAGCACAGGAAAATGTTCACTGTGCACCACATGAAACCCGGAACGACACAAAACACGAACCAAAAGTGAGGCAAAATTGGCTGTTGTCAGCAGATGTATGAATAAAAACTAGGATATACTCGCGGACGGAATGAGCTGGCAATTACAAACCAATAGGAGACTGAGGTATCCAATGAAGGGGCATCGAGAACAATAAGTTGTACGCCACCTGCATTTGGCTGCACTTGAAGGGGCATCGAGAACAATAAGTTGTACGCCACCTGCATTTGGCTGCACTTGAAGGGGCATCGAGAACAATAAGTTGTACGCCACCTGCATTTGGCTGCACTTGAAGAGTGTTCGCTGCCACAATAACCACATTATAAAAAGACATGCGTCAGGTATGACGTAATATTTTGTGCAGGCAGTGTGTATTTTCATCCCATATTTTATCTTGCGCTGTGTGTAACGTAGTAACTAAAAAATCCTGGTGGTGTAAAACTTTTTTTGAGGTGTGTATAAAATAGTATGTGCAAATACCAGTGGACAACACAGCAAAGGAAATACGGGCCAAGAACGCTAGTTCTCTGTGTGTAAACACTTAATTTTTATTTAAATTTCCTATAACTTGAGCTATTCGGCCTCAGAAATAGCTAGACCGAGAGCAGAGGCAAAGTGGCACATAGCTCCTTCGCACAGGCAACGGCCTGTTCCTTCCCTGCTGCTCATTCCCTCAGCAACTTGCTCCATCTGTAACGACCTCGCTGTCGACGAAAGGGATAGCCATACATTGACATAGTTAATTCCATCCCTTACAGTCTTAGTCTTCGGGACTTCTATTGTAATGTTGCCTTTCCGACAAATTTCGGCAGTAGGCTCAACACCAATAAATAAGTCGGAAACACATATGCAACAACCTATGATCTAAAGTGAATACTGAGGGCGGTACACATATTTGAAGTTGTACCTGGAGCACATGTTTATTGCAAGTATTAGAGATATATTAAAGATGGAACACCAATTGTCTGGCTAATGGTTAACTGAACTAAGATCTTCAAACATCCCAACACTTGTCGCTGCAATCAAATTGTTTCATGTAAATAATCACTGTTACTACCCCTATTTCCAACTAACATCCATTTCGCGGTAGCATATTCGGGATTCGAAGGATGGAATATTAATCCTCAGGCTACAATCAACAAAAATGTCACCTTGTGTAAATGCCCTAAAACTCGCCGTTTTCGAGTAAGTAATTCGTGTTTTACTTTCAAAATAATGTTTACTAATACCTGGCAGGTGGGGCACGAAAATACCCAACAATACACTTCTGCGGTTATTAAATGGAGGAGAATATTCCAGAGAGAGGTACGTTACAGTGGCACTGTAATAAAATTTTCTTCTACTACAACTTCAAAAATATGTACATCAGAATTAATTTTAGACAATATATCGTAGATATGTTTTCAACTTCTTTTTTTTGTGATTCCCCTACACTCGAAGTTTGTTGGTCAAATTTAGATACACTCGGTATACACTAAATAATCATTGCCTTTTTTAAATGCTTAGAGCACGAGACCACTACAAAGTTCCAAAAATATAATTATTTATAAAATTTTATAACTACAATAAGTAAAATATATTGCTGTTATGGTGTTCATATTTATTAAAATAAAGTGCAATAGAGTTTATTTGTAACACTTGGCAGGAATCTTGTACCCAAAAATAACAAATAAATGGTAAATGAATATGCATGACGAATTATACTTGTGGGACACACAGTCAATGGTCATATAGTCAAATCCTTAATTTCGCGTACGGTGCCTTGGCCAGCGGTTTTTTCTCCGGGTGCTCTTATTTCCTCAGCTGATTCATTCCTTCACTGCTCTATCTCCCCCTAACTTCAGCTGCTAAGCACAGCTCGTTCTTCTGCACACGTGTCTAACACCAGCACAGCTATCAAAATCGCGGAAGTCGATGAATGATTCGATTGCTACTTTGCGTTTCTTTTCTCAACACACTCCTCTTGTATTTCAGTTTATTTTGCGTAACCTGATGGTTTCATACATACATTGAAACGAGGTCAGAGAATGTATAGTAAATGACATAGCGGTATCTATGTTAAAAGTTATCTATTCCACGTGTTTATGACATATCTAGTGATAAAAGACGTTCTATGCTGGGACTCGGAAAGTAGTCATTCCACTTCTCTATAGGCCTATTTGCTTATTTTGTGATGCTTACATGCTAAATATAATCTAAACTTATACATGTATGACTGGTACACACTTTCATGCCTAATTCAAATGTCTGAGTTCCTTTTCACGTGTCAGAGATATTTTTAGATAAATTCTTGGACGTTTATCCGCATAGTCAAGCTAGTAGTTTAGACCTACCGCTAGATATCCGAAACATTTTAATTTGGTACTTAAACTCAGAATATTTAATTATTTCAGTCAGTGAGACGCATCGTATCACTGGGAATATAGCAAAATACAAACTACCTACTGATGAAAGAGGACTATTGAAGTAGAGTGCATCATTCACAAATGTCAGACGGCCTCCAAACTCAGCTTGAAATTTTTCTGTTGTTTAAATTGTCACAGGAAGATCCGCTGTGCTGAGACGCACTCTATTAATGAATGTGTTTGTTATTAAATAGGCGATTTATTAACGATTGAAATATTGTTCAGGATACTTTGATAAATGTGAGTTTAGTTGTGAATGTCGTGCCAATATTCTGGAGGCTGCCCGATTTTTTCGATTGTCATTGTGTAAAGAGTTTATTTTATATAATACTAAATGAATGGGCTGCCTCGATGGCGGGTGACCTGGCAGATCTCTGTATGTTGCTAGTGATACCAGGTGGCCCGTTGATTGCCTGTACCTAGCACGTGATGCGAGGGAGGGGCCAAAAGAGAGGAGTTGGGGGGGGGGGGGGGCACGAAGGCGCTGGATATTGGCCGCTCCAGCGGTCGAAATGAGCTCGTGCGCTCACGTAAGCTCTGAAGAAGAGAGCCTGTTGAGAGTTTAGTTGTTGGAGCTGGACGGGCCTGCAGTAAAGTAGTGGTAGGGCGAGGTTCGATAAGAGAAGTTAGTCGGCAGAATCGGTAAAAATTTGAAGTGCATCATAAGGTTAAGAGAAGTAGAGGTCTCTCATTCGGCAGCTGGCGTCAAGGGTATGTGTAATTCAAGGTATTAGTTAATAAGTTTGTCCATCCCCTAGATTTATTTATTGTTAGGGGGTTTTATGTAATATTCTGGTGGAGTGAGAAAATATCCTTGAATTCATTAAAAGTTGTCAAGGGAGTTTTTCTGAATTTGTCTTAAAGAAAATAAATATAATATACCTACTTAAATCTTTTCTTTCTATCTAAGTATTCATGAGATATCTTGTACGATTGGTATCCAGATTAATCCATATTCCATTTTTAGATTTTCATTAGCTATCTTGATTTTGACCAGATAAGTTCTAGTTGCAGTTCAAAATAACTAAACTACTTGGGAATGATTCCCTGTGTTCCTTGTCCCCTTCGTAAGAGCAGGACTAATGCCATTTTCTATTTGTATAGGCTTGAGCCCCAAGGCCGGGGTATCTGCGAGTACCTCTCTCCTAAGTTGATCATCAAGGACAATGATAGAAGTTGTAATTGGCCGTTTTATGTTGCCCGAGTATAGAATCTCAGTTAGATAATTGTTAGTACCAAGAATGGCGAGGAAGATAGTAACAAGTATGTAATTATTTTATCCAAGGAGTGTGTAGAAATTAGCATGGTAACATTGAAAAACATTGGAGCAAATTACCTGTGAGAGAGTTTATGATATGAAACCACTCCACTTTTACACTTTGAAATAAACTAAGATCTACAGAAGTTACAGTTTGGCAAGATGCAATAAGCCAGAAAAGTATATGATGCCAGGACTAGTCATCTCAATCACTTCTTCATGGTAGTAGATCAGTTGAGGTGGTGTCCCCTAGTTATTATTACTATATATGTAATCAGTGTCCTGTTTGAGTGTGCATGCATATGTGTTACTTAGGACTATGCGTGATATCAACTAAGCTAGTCTTCAAATGGAAGACTATTATTTTATTACACGCGAATAGAGTTAGTAATCGCAGTCTCAAGTAAATTTATTATAGTTATTTTCACGACTCTTTTCAAGATCTATTGCGTTGCGGGTTTTCATCCTCCGCGTACTCCACGCCCCCCCCCCCCCTAGAAGGCCTTAGGCCATCAGTTGCCTTTGGTAACTGAAAACTTACGATCGCAACTACATCTCTGCGATAGGTTCCCCAGTCACCTGTAATTCAGTTTAACGAAGCTGGGTTTGTGGCAGAATCACCTCACCATAACATCTACTGGAGCTATCGTCTTGTGACCATAAACTACCGCATTCCTCTGTCACTGCCTGCCCTTAGCTGGTAGCGGCATGACACGAAACCTATTAACTGCTTCCTTTCGGGTGACCTAATTTGTGAATGATTCAGCACCTCTCGTTTATTCATCGAGCACGCAGTGTGCTCTACACCAGTCCAGCGAACACCAACATATAACATCAAGGTAACACTTAAAGTAATAAATGAATGTTGCAGACTAGTTTAGGAGGAGTTTTTTTTACAGGTACGTGCGTAATTGCAACTGAAAAATAATTGATTTTTTTCACGATTTGTTTGTGTGTAAAAATGGCGAGAAGTACGTGGAATTTCTGCACCTTTTCAGCAGACGTTATTTAAAGGACTACCGCGTGTTTAAACAGAGTCGAGAGGATAGATTTGGGCGTCTCTTAACGTCGAGGTATTGAGAGATTTTTAGAGTGAAACAAGTTGAGTAAGGAGCAGCGCCGAAATGCAAGGGCGGGGGAAACGGGAGATCTCCGAGAAAACCCGCAGACCAACGGCATCGTACGGCACGATTCCCACTTGCGAAAATCCGGTGACCCGGCCGGGGATTGAAGCCTGTTCGCCATGGTGGGAGGCGAGCGTGCTAATCGCTCAGCCACCGCGGCCCCATAAAATGTAAAAATTTGCTTAAAAGACGTAACCGTTTTGTACTAAAATACATTTATTTAACTACATCCAATTTAGATTCTTTTCACGTTAGGGTGAACATTTTTAACTTTGTTAAAAATGTCTTTGACGTAAATTGTTTTCTCGGGTGCTACAAAATTTTCCTGATGCTATTAAGCTTTTGGCCATGACACATGCTCTTCACATTTTAACTAATTTGTCGGGTTACAGTGTTTCTCATGTATTTGAATCTTTATCTTAAGATATTTGAATAAAAGCATCTTTTTGCTTTAAAATGTGTTTTGCATTTATTTTTGTAGCGAAGTCTCTCCTTTTCAAAACGTAAGCTTCACCGCAAAGAATGGCTCAACTTTATAATTTAGGATACGTTTATTTTAAATATTAAAGTTATCATTCCAAAGAGTCAAAATGGCAATTTACCATGTGAGAATGTAGGTTGTAAAAAAAAAGAGATCAGTTCTTACTATAGTAAACTGCTTAATGCACTTCTCCGAATTGTAAAAATTCTGAAATATGGGCACTTATGTTTTTTTAAAGTAAGGTCACGAATTTCTCTTAGATACCCTTTGGTTCTTCTCAAGAAAATTAGAACAAATAACAATGATGTAGTTCAGGATAGCTTACTGTACATTGCAGGAGTAGCAATCTAGCTGTATTATTCCTACGTTCTAACCAAATACGAGGTATCCTCTATTTACATACCTCAGGTTGATTACTAAGGGAAGAGGAACAAACAACTTTACAGTCTCTATTTATAACAGTGGACATAATTTGACTAAAGAGGCAAAAGCAGACTATCTATACATTGATGAAGTAAAGAACGTAGATAATTTAACTACGAGCGACATAAACATGAAATAGGAATAATATTCTTTTAAAAATTCTAGAGAAGATATAACTCATCTGATAGATATATTTTCTTTCAGATCTCCTTGGATCAAAATGTGTAATCAGAAGACACATATTGGCTGGGAAACTTACTTAAATTTGAATTTACATACTATAGTTTCTGTGAACTTCACATTATCAGACAGTAAAAAATTGCGCATTTCAGCGTGGAAAATATTTGACATGTGATAAATTAAGTTGTGCTTCAGAGAGTAAACCACCATTACGAAACTAGGAAGGAATTACGCTTTGTGGAAGCTGTTCACAGAAAACGCACTGCGGAAGGACCATTGAAACTTACACATGACTAATACTGTTTGCTTTTAAGGTGACATTTGAACAGACAATTTCTCATATTTCATGTGGGCCTCAGTATCTATTAGACTCTAATATCGATCAGTGGCAAACTGCGCAACTATTTTCGTTTCATTTGAACGATTTTCGAGTAACCATCCACCATTTTGGGCTTCTTGAATGTCCTGAAATGCATGAACACAGAATTGAAGATGTGCGTGTTAAGGAAGTACATTGATAATTGCCTGAAAAAAATGGCAGAGAAAGAAACTGCCAAAATAGCAGCAATGCGGTTACCCAGCATTGAAACTTTTACCTTTCTAATGCGAGTGAGTTCTGCTACCACGAGGAGATATAAAGTGTTTCACAGGAACACCGCTTAAAAGCTCAATAAATACAGTAAATCCACTTCTTTTTTTTTTCACTAGATTCTTTGCACATGCACTTGTTCCATTGTGACTATAAGCTGTTCACGGTAAACTGAGCGCTTTCTAAAGCCCTGCTTAAGATCTACTTGTATGCACATTGCGTATTCTTCCACCATATGTAAAAATTAACATCGACACGAGCCTGACGAAATTATTCATGCTTCGGTCAAGCGAAACTGTTAAATAGAATCAATCTATATTATTTACACAAGGCAGACAACGAAAATCAAAGACAGTGTGAGCTGAATTTCGTGACTTCAAAAATACGACTTAGTTTTTGATTTGGGAACTATGGATTACACGACAACGCAAACTATCTACAAGTGGAAAATAAGTGTAGGTCAGTGGAAAATATGATGCATCTATGACTGGGACGATATTAATAGCCAGATTTTAATGTATAATTTTTTACCGAAATTGCGTATACTATTAGAAGAGTTTAAAATTAATTGGCGGCACAAAAATTTCAATTACTAAAAACTGTAAAAGTGGTTTACTAACTGGTGAAAGAGCTTGTGTAGGAAACTTGAGAGGACAGGAAGAGGAAAATTTTAAGCTGTGGCGATAAATGGGATACAAGAACAAGAGAAAGGAGAATGCATTTCCCAGGGTCTGTTACTAATATTGGACGAGAGAGGACTTATGGGGCTGCTGTAAGATGAGATTCGTGGTGGGGTACAGTCTCCCCCCCTCCCTCTCTCACTCTCTTACATTTTCCTCTTTCAGCCTTCTGAACATAGTTTGTTGGTGAAACACCTGTCCGAGTCCCCGAGGACGCTCCCCAATGAAATATTGCCCGTGGAAACCATACGAAGACGTTTATTTCCATATCACTAAAAATAAATAATTATAATTTACTTACATGTAAGGGAAGCAACCAAAACTTACATGTAAGAAAAAAATCGCTATACATAATCGCAAAATTATATAACAAAATTATGAGAAAATTCCCCAACATTAAAGACATTGCAGAGTTGCAATTCAGGAAATGGAAATCAACTCTTACTCTAATTCCAGGGATTTTAGGTTTCCTTAACTTAATGACAAGCAAAGAAAAGTCCTGGCCATGGGAATAAATGTCAGATGTATCACTTAGAGTCAGTTAATTCTGAAACAGAAGCAAGAGATATTGTTGGGTAACAAATAAACGCTACCACTTCTGTCAGCCATAATACCTTTCCTTCACTATGATATCGGCAGTTTCCTGTATGTGAGGTAGTAAGTCTTGTTAATGCCGCTTTCAGCTGGTCATATATTATAGTAATATTTACTTCTGTTTTATTTCTTCTTTGTCAAGTTCGGAATGTAAACAGGTGTGAACCACTTTACTCGATTATAATTTATTTGACTGATTGAAACTTTCCATAAGAGAAACAAAATTTATCTTGTTGATTCACAGAAAAAAATTTGCCTGAATTTGGGTTTTAGGTATTTTACTTGACTTGGCATTTTAATATGTGAGTTATATATTTAGACGTGACGAAATTGTGGTGACAACTTTAAGAAATAAGGTTCTTCTTTTAGTTATGAATTCACACCTTCCTTTATTGGTTCTGCGGATAGGTATTGTGATTGATATGGAGTGCTTTTATGCCTGCGAATTGAAACTAATCGCTGACAGGACGATATCAGAAATCCTTGCTTTATAATTTAAAATATAACTCTGGAAATGAATGTTATCAAGATATAATAACAGACAATGTAATTACCTCTAGCAAAACTTACATTCAAAACGGTTAATATTTTAATAATGCGGCAATGGTCGAAAAGTTATTAAAAACGGAAAAGCCATGGGATATTATGGGACCTCGTAATCGTATGAGGGCGTAGGGAGTGTCTATCGGTGAGTAACCCAGCGTCGATCCATCGATCCGTAAATAGGGAGAATACATAGAAAACCAAAGACTGGGAGAAAGGGAGCAGAGAAATACGACCGCGCACCTGAAATACATCCATACACAAAACAGAGCAAACCGCATTCTCTGCCGGGTTCTAATTTCTCCCCTCACAAACACGTATCCTATATTTTTATTCTTGCCTGGCGACCATCCAACGTGGCAGTATACCGATATCGGTATTCAATTCATCAGCGACGGAAAGGAAAGGATTTTCCCGTCGACGCAAACAGCGATGGCTGAGCGTGAGTTTGCCCTCTCGGACTCTGCATGTGCGTGCGGGACCAGCTCGCTTCCCCCCCCCCCCCCATTTTACCCAACCCGTTGCAGCCACACGCAGCAGGCAGAAACAACTTTAATCAATAAAGCCTTCCGCCTAGCTCGTTTGCGAAACTACTTACATAGAATTTAAAAAAAATCTCTCATGAAATGGTGTTGTAAAAATGCTGCACGCAATTTGTAAGAATAGTTTATATACTTATGAGAAGTTTCCATGCTTATGCGTTCACAAATTAACTCAAGACACCTCGGCCCACATCTTGACACTGGCATGAGAAAAAGCACGCTTAGTAGGGTTCCACATCACAAACAGCTCATTCTGTAAACGCTGCTCTTTAACCCACCAGTGTCTGATAATGCGATAACTTTGACTACTACATAATTTCCCACAAAATTTCAGCTGTGGTTAAATATTACCTTACATGTAAAAAGTATGCAGAGTTGACGAAAACTGTAGGTTAAATGTGTGTGACACACATGTGTTTCAGAAAAATGCTTTGTTGTCGTGGGTTTCAGCTAATGTTTATATATCAGAGTTAATCATGAAACGTACAAAGTGAGTGCTCGGGAAACACTCGGGCAAAGCTAGGAGTGTCGGGCTGTAGTTACCTAAGATGTCCATGGCGCCGCCGTAGTCGAAGTTCCTGTGCGGACCTCGGGAATTTCACACGTCGCGCGCCCGGGTTGCCCCTGATGATCACACAACCCCCAACACGCCGACTGCCTCGTGACGTCACGCGCAGTGCACTGGCGCCATGCTGCAGGCACATCGATTGTCCCTCCCTCTCTCCACCCGCACCGGACACGAGGAGCGTCGAGTCGGGGCGGCGCCGCGCTGCGCATGCGTCGCCGGAGATGCCCGAGTGGAAGCGGAGGCGTCCGAGCGGCGGCGGGACCAACCCGCCAACCCCTCTTCTCGTTCAGTCACGCGGCGGACGCAGTGAAGTCCGCACGTGTAGAGAGAACAGGTCAATATTACGTTGAGCGTTGTCACCGAATTATCACTGCATTACCCAGCAGTATAGATATAGCACTGTTGAATGTGGGTGGAATCCTCCCAAGCTTCATGAAGAAAAAAATTCCCCTCCCCTAAATTTTCATTGCAGTACAAAGTCACAAATCTCTCTATAAATTTCGTTACAAAAATGTTTAATTACGTAAAACATTTATAGATAAAGTATTTTTTAATTACTCTCCGCAGTAAAGCGCTGTTGTTTTTGGAGTCAGATGGGGAGAACTTCTGGGATACAGCCGAAATTGTTCGTGGAATGCCGTGACACAACTAGATCAAGACGAGGGCACACATCCAATTATATCCGACTAGCTTATGAAATGTCCACCGCATCGTTCATGATGTACGAGCCCCCTCATAAAATAAGGGGGGGCACAAATGCATGCCAATTTCCCCCGGAATGAGATATAAATGTTCATATCCCTGGTGGAGCGCGAGCTTGTAGTAGCGCACATATGTCACATCATGGGTAATTGCGTCGCGGTAATTGAAGCTGGAAACTGATCTCCCCCACCTCATTCGTGACGTCCGCCTCTGTTACCGAGGCTTTGTTTGGTTCGTTGAGTTTTATGCCCTCGTACATCAAGACTGGCGAGTGAAGAGCAAAAAATCTTGCTCTCTTAAATAGTAGGACACGGAAAAAGTAATAATGACCCACGTTAAATAAACCAGTTTATTTTTTTAATTTTCAAACCTCAGAACTTATTACATGTTTCGTGTAATTTATTACGATATTATCAAGTGAAATATTTTGAACGTACTCCTTGCTACTCTATAAAACCAACCATCTTGTTTTTCTGTGACGACATAGTGTAGCAATGGGGTATGTTAAAAATGTTTCACTTTATCGTTGACCCTCATTGCAAGAACATGTACAAGCCAATTATTATTATATTATTGCCTTTCGAAAATGTTACTACTCATAGCAAAAAGAAAATATTTGAAAGGAATCAAATTAGTTTAACTCCTGATCCATAACCACAAAAATCTCAAGAAATAACACTGTAATAGGTTCGGAGGTGATAAACCGATACAGCAAAATGCGTATAAAATGATCAAATAAATGGCTTACTAAACCTTCGAGACTTTTTTTTACAAGAGAACGGTTTTCGTCTAAGTTTAATAAAAATTGATATTAGTTACGGGACTAACGAAGTACGTTCCAAATTATGCACAGAACCTATCACGAAGAGGAAATTCCAAACCTGTGGAAAATGTAGGTTATTTTGTAGTATGTATGAGACAAACGACTTTGCGATAGTCTTCCCGCAAGACGGAAAGGAATTGGAGGTTGTCTACATCCAATGAGATGCGTATTTTAGCTCCGTTACCCAAGAACATAAGCTGGTTAACAAAGAGAACTGTACAGCTAAGCGAAAAGTAATGTTATGTTGTTCTGGCGAAATTTCATGCGAAAAAATTCAAAACAAAATTTAGCTTAAAATGTGTGTGTTAGTGAATAAACGAATTTATTTTGAAAACGATGCAGTGCGTATTATAGAAACAGGGATACAGATACAGGTATGTAATTCTAGATGAATATTACATCGGAAAAGTCGCACACGCTCACTAACATTTATAGAGGGGGACGATTGATGAAGTTAATATAGTACTTTCTCTTAGAGATAACTTAGAGATAGGAATTTATATTGGGCTCACGTGAATCGTGACGCAAAATGAGTTTTGATGCAAATCGAAAATAAAGTTCTGTAGACAAGTTGCGTACTGTTAAAATTATTCTGGAGCCCTTCAAACACAGGCAAAACGGCAACTTTTAAAAGTAAACTGAATGATACTCATGACACTTGTACCGGGAACTGAAAGTCTGCTACATACTTCCCAGTAATGCAAATATTGACTTTCCTCTCAAGCGTCCCCAAGGAAGGTCCATGCGCCAGTTCTCTACCTTACACGTAGAGGCATTTAGACATCTACAAGCCTTCCAATATCGCCCTTAACGTTTCCTCACTTCTGTGCTCCACAAACGCCAATTTAGCTCTAGATAGGCCAGCGTCTTAAGAACGTGAATCACATGTCGATCTACCTGTGATGCGATCTGTCGGAATCACAGACAGTATTGCGCAGATAATCTTTGACGAAACAGTAAAGGAGACAAAATGGTAACAGAAGGTCGTAATATTTAACTTCGTTGGAATCTTGACTGATTGCATAAAAGGTCCCGTATTTAGACAATTTTGGAACGTTTTTATAGATAAGTATTATATTTTAAAGGGCTTTTTTTTTCGTCCCCCAGTTTTATGCTTGAAAGCTTAGCAAGGGACGGCTTACAGACTACCTTATAACCTAACTTAAATTATCACTCATGCCTTGCTCGGGATTCGAACCCAGAGCCTCCCGCACCCTATATCGGTGGCACACCAACCAACTGCGCCACGGGAGGTCGGCATTATAAATAAGTGTTTCCCATAAATTTCCACACTGACGCTATAGGACAAACCTTTCGTCATTGACAAGAACCTTTGTCATATAGTACTTCGTCGTTTTCGTGGGAAATGTTGAGTAATCATTTGAAAACTAAGGCATTGCTCATCCAATTTGAGTACCTCGTAGGCGCGCGGAAGTGTTGAGCTAGGGCCTTGGAGGTAGGCAACACGGTCTCTACCCCACACTTGTGCCGGCTATTTCCTCGTAGACGAAGCAGGTTAGTGTGTTACAATTCGCCTTTTTAGTACATTAGACATGAAAATTAATAATCGCTCTTGTAATTTTAGCAAATACAAAGGACTCGATATTTTATTAAGATGGGGCAGTATAGTCTATTCGCGATATCATCACATTTTTAGAATCATACTTAGAAAAACCACTCCATGTACGACGTGCTTGGTTATTTCCTAAATACGCAATGTATCACAAGTGTTCTATACTTGTTTTAACATGACAGTACCCACTTTTTGTTTAAATTGTATCTATAAACCACAGTATTTAATTTGCACTTAACATGAACAAAATCAGGTAAAGAATATATGTGTTTGTAATACCTAATAACGAGTAGGTCTTATGAGAAATATCTTTACACTGAACACACACGAATGCTATGCGTTGTCTGGTCGGTGTAATATTATAGGTTCGGCTGAGCTTTGTTTGCATGAGGCGGAGGAATATTACTAAAGTAGAACTTCAGCAGGGTTGCAGAAAATTTGGAAGTAACCGTGTATGGACTACAGTAACTCATATTTTGTTTCTAGCTGGTGATGTTATTTTCATTAAATATTCGGAGGTTGATGATCTTAATTTGCTGATACGTTGTACGAATTTGTTTCCATTCTTCTGTAATAAATAGTTTCCTTATAATTACGAGCTACGTGTTTATTACATTCCTGTGCGATATCCTTAAAAATCATTACATGCCACACGTCGTACATATATCTTCTACCTGAGTCGTCATATGGAATCACTTACCAAGAGCTATTATTACTATTAAGAGAACACGCTGTTTATGACTAGGCATATGCAGAGTCAGTTGTTTTGTGCCAAACATTCTAACCTCGCTTCAATAGCACATGCTCACAACAACAATACTTCTTTCGCCATTGTTTCTTGTCCACGAAAGTCACGTTGTTTGTTTTTCACCTGGATAATCTTCATTCCCTAACTTCGGCGTTTGACTTCCGTGATCCATTCGAGAAAAAAAAATCAGCTCGTGCGAAAACATGAAATCAACCACCAATCTGGAAACATAAAATGAGCTCACAGTATCTCTTGCAATCAAATATTTTCGCGGAATGTGATCACTCACACTAAAATGCAATGAACGGAGTCCTCTAAGTACAAGATCGCATGGTAGTTACTTCTAAGCCTCTAAGTCTCAAGATTGAATAATATGGGGGAAAAAAAAAAAAAAAAGTATTTGTTGCCCGTACTTAGATGTTTGGTTAATTTAGTTTGGTTAACTGTACGTCATTCCTGATTAAGAATGAGTTGATGAGCGGCATAATTCTTCCAACAAATGATATCATCATAGGCATCAGTTTAATTTATACACGCAACAGACGGAGCCGGAGATTTCTGGACCCTACGAAAATAAGTATTCGTTTCAAAACAATCCTGACACTAAGTTGCTTAACAAGTACATCGACGTATTTACTAACATCAGCAGCAATATTATTTGAAATCTTATTTGAGTCATCTCTGTGTAGAATAAGAGCCTTGAGCTACCTGTTTTCCAAAGAAGTACTACCGTGTTAGCATTTTTATTTATTATTATTTTGATCCAACACCAGAATCTTTAAAATTTAACACAGTATTTTTCCCAATGCAATTTTTTTTTCCATTTTATGTTTATTATTTGATGTTTGTTTTTGTGGCCTAGTCAAAACAAGACAGTATTAGTGCTGTAGAAGGTTTTGTTATGTGTTTCTTTCAGTCCAAAGATCTGCAAGTTTAATGCTGTATGTTTTTGACCCCATCCAGTAGTTTCTACTTGGTGCCATTTTGTGAACTTAACTGACTACGTTTAGTCGAATTGAGACTTTCAAAATAAGTGGGAAAAAAAAGTTTACCGACACAAAAATACACGACGATTTAAGTTAATAGTTTCATCTCCAGCAAGTTTTATAAATAAAGTACTTAAGATGACTTAAATTATTTCATGTGACTACTAACATACGCGGGGTTGTGATATTATTTCAAGAAACGTATTAACACTATCTATTGCCGTAGAGTCTTCTTGGCATTTTGGACGTTTTGATAAGAAAGCTCACTCACGATTGCTCCGCTTCTTACAAGCCATCCGGAATAAAATTGAGGGCATTAATATGTACTATTATCAGAATAAAGTAATCTGCAGAAAATATCCTGTTATGGCAAGCAAATATTTATCTCTGTTGTCTCTTAAATGAGGAGAACTGTGAAATTCAAGTTATTTTTTGACAACAGGTTATATTTAATTTCCCTATACAAAGGTTTTACCCTATAATTCGTAAGGACACCCGACATTTGAGAAAAGACTCTCGCTCCTTTTATATTTAAATACCTATGGGTAGTACAATTTCGCGAAAGGACTCGAAAACAAGTCATATTTCAAAACACTGTATGGTCGTTTACCTATCTTGATGGGCTGAATCACTTTCTGACACGTGTTAACTGCTTGCACACGAACCACGTAGGAGCCGGGCTGATGTAGAATTCTCAGTAGCCCGGTCAAATATGACAACGCCTTCTCAAATAGACATCAACCAATGGCAGTAGACAAACTGCTATTGGGTGCTTGTAGTGTTGAAGTCTACCGTATATACTCATTTTTTTTTTTTTCGCAAAATTCACTGGCTCTAACAATTTCTTTACATTTTTCACTGTTTTGCTAAGCAATTTTTCAGTCAGAATATGTTCTTTTACAACAGCGTCAAGTTAATTCACATACTACGTAAGTGTGTTTTTACAACTCTCACGTTATTGTACTTCGTTTTGTAACTTGGTAGTTTAATAAATTCATGATAAAAGTTATTTCCAAGACGTAACAATTGACTTAAGTTATAGAATACATACTTATATGAAATGACAGTACATCACATCAGTGAAAGTATTACTTTTGAACACACAAATTGAGTTCAAAGTAGTTCTACTCCCTAACACCAGATCGCACGTTTTAAACAAATACTTATTATATTTGAATTATTAAGAACATACGTGTAAAATTACAAGTTCTGTACTCATTGTAGCAAATGACACATAAAAAAATAAAATCACGGAAAATTTGTATGTGCGAATTAAATTTTTTTTAAAAGTAAAGATCTATTGTCTAAACGTGTACTAGGGACGCGCTACACAAATAGTTGGGTAACGGTGAAATTGAGACGCGTATAAATCATCTTACCGTTAGCCTGCAGCCACATAATTAACCGAGTTTGTGCAGGTCCCTACATATAGGAAGGGAAAGGCCCTACTTGAAGGTTATATGGCAATTCAAGGAACTGGATGAAGAGAACGTTTTCATCCTATTGTAGAATATGCAGCTTGCATACCCATCGTTCGAGTCAGGCGTGTAGAGCTGAAGAGGGGCCCTCCAGGGAATGGAATAGAATGGCGTGGGACTCAACAATGCTTCCTTCTAGAGAATCGCCTGTGGGAGCACAGTGGTCTGTGGCGATCTGGCAAAAACCTCCCGCCGTTGTGCGAGGAGCAGTATATCGTCCCAGCGGGCAAACGGCCACCGGCGGGTCGCTTATAGCCAGCACAGGAAACCATAATGAAAACGGCGATGTTGCCAAGTGTTGCAAGCAAGGGCATTGCGCCTTGAATGTGCAAGGCAGGATATGGGTTTATTCCATACACAGACATTTATTGGCTGATTCTGACATGCTCGTATATAACCCGCCATTAACAGCCCACTACACAGTAAAACATTTTTTACTTACACAATTTTTTTTTCCTTAGAAGCTAGTTGCCAAGATTACTGTCGTAAGCCTACAAGTGTAGGCCTATTAGAACAAGACTTACAACAGTCTGTAGTATGAATAATATACAGGTACATTTTATTTTAACGAACTGCAGTCTTCATGTTCATTATAAACATGGAGATATTATATTCAATTTGTTACGTGTGCTATATCCAAGTGTTGCAAACACACAAAAATCCACTTCTAGTACTACAAATATACTTATTGGCAGCTAGTTTCCAAGGAATGGTTCTCGAAACATAGAAAACCATTTACCAGTTTATGTTACGTGAACACGAAATTTAATGTCAACCCTGATTATTTCCGTAAAGTAAATTTATGACAGCTAAAGATTCTTTTTTAAATTTTCTGCAGTTATTTATTTTATTTAACATAGGGTAAACATCTAGTGTTTAACCTTAAACTCCTGCGCCGATGAGGTTTTGAATACACCACAGACAATCACAATTCACGCATTACAAAAAAAAATTTCTGAAAGCTAGTTGCGAAGATAATTTTTATATTACTCCTACTTATATAAAATTAGACCCAATTTTACGAAACTTTAGTGTCGAGTGTGTAAAAATAATGTCGCCTTTTGACTGTAACGTACTGTAGGCTTCAAGTTTATTATCAAAATGAAACTACATAATATTTTGTATGTTTCTTAAAACAGTGAATCGTAAATATAAAATGTTACAGTTGCAGATATACAACTTGTTACTAAAGAACTGAATGGCTTGGTGGAAGAAGGGTCTATCCCACATCTTTGCTACCATATAGGCCCTTCTTCCACCAAGAGGGGAGGCAGTTCATTTTTCTGTTGTTTCTCAAGGCCTACTAACAGTAAACAACCTATGAATGTGCACACTAGATGGTGTAAACTATCGTCTTTTGTTATAAATCTCATTTTAATGAATCTGTGGGATAGGCCCTTCTTCCACTAAGCCCTTCGTTGTTTGTAAAGCATACAATAACTTTTAGCTGTGCATACAACATAAGTTCACTTCCCTTGTTCGGATTTCAATTTAATGTAACAGCATGAAGTAAAACTTTTTTATCGGTGTTGACATTATAGCTTTTTGATAGTACCTCACAAGGATTGGGCAATATATAGTTTAAGTTTATCTTAAGTTAATACAGTAATACTTTTACAAACATTTTTAATTTCAGTTTTACTTTACGATTAAAAAACAGAATTGAAATTCATTAAGTTCGAAAAGTGCACCGCATGTTTAAGTGAAACATATTTTCTTCTTAAAAATATGAAGCTCCCGCTTGGAGTTATCTTCTTTAAGCTGAACGTAGGATGTTTAAATTCTAATCGACAATATGACAAAGCATTTAACACTTTTAGAACTAAGCCCTAGTTTCGTTCGGGATATATTAATATAAAAAATTATTCAGTTTTTTAAGACAAAAAATCGCACTGTTAAATGTTAACTGTTTCACTTGTGTTTCTCAGCATGTTGCAATATCAGTAGGCCTACAACGTATTAAAAAGTAATCTCCATAAGCAAAAATATTAATTAATAATTACTTTAAATTTGCTAAAGTTATCACAGTGGCTTGCAAATTATGTTATATATCTAAGGCCACGATGATTGAGAGCCAGTCAACTCGGATCTCCATTGGTTCACGGCCGGGAAATAATAACAGCTGTACAGTAAAGTGTAGTGTCCGGTGTATTTTAGACCTGCCAAAAAATGGCAATTAGGAATAAAGAGACCAACAGAATTCGCGTCACTTTAGCGGAGGATATAGCGTATTCGTTTCTCGCTTGTCCTAAATGCCAGTAAGAGTCGCCCTCAAAGAGGTTCTGAAATATGGCGTATCATTTTGGAGGTCCAATATACTTTAAACTTGCTACCGCAACTAAGCAATATTCCAACTAAAAAGTTTCGCTTCAAAGGTAAAGGCGTAGCATTTAAATTTATCTCGAAAAATATTTTTTAATGCTTTACCCCCGTATTTCTCTGAATTCTACTTTGCCATAGTCAGCAAAAATACTGAAAACAATTTTTGGTATTTTAATAAAGTTAATTGTAACACACTGCTTGAATACACTGCTTGAATATTCTAAGCCAGGGCACACACTATACGCCACGTAGCTGATGCTAATGTGAAAACTTTGAGGCGGAATAACGAGTGGTTCTCATGAAATATGTATCCAACTAAGCTGTGCGCGCTCTTCAGCACTCAGCATTGATGAACAGCTTTATTTAATTAATTAATGTAAGCTTCCAAGGTTTTGTAGGCAGATGCAAAACTGACATCCAAGTTTGACGTTCGCGTAAATCACAAGTTGCGAGATTTTATCTGGCGCGACATTATCTGATTTTAATTTTAATCACTGTAGAGTATGTCCAAACAAACCGTAATGAAAACTGTGTCACAATCTGCACTTTTCTGCGCCTCATCAATGTACGAAGTATCCGCTGACGGGGAATTTCCAGTCACATGTCCTGGATTTGTCTGTTGTTATTGGGACAGCCATAAATATATACATATTTTTCTCGTGTTAAGAGAGCATGGAGTGAGTACATATTACGAGACAAAGATTTTCGTAATATCAACGCGGGAAGCACATCTCGTTACGGGAGTAATAAAAAATTTGTCATTTAATTTTTTATTTTAATTTTGCAATAGTAATTAGCTTATGTGCGGATATATATATAATATACACACATCTATACATGTCGCGTTTAATTGGGAACTTACCATTTGAAGATCTATTCATTTAACTTTTTATTATCCTCAACCACGAACATAATTGAGATACCGTTATCAACCAAATTACACAATACGCAAAACGCTTAGATAAACGAAAACTGTGAAATAATCAGGAAAGTAAACATAAGCTAATATCAATGTGTAAGTTCCTAATGGACATACAACGAACACAAGAAAAATATTTTCGCGTACAAGAATATTAGCATAATATTTCTAAGATGATATGAAGAGATGGATCTACTTTTTTTTTATCATCACTGCGAACTTAAGTAAGGCAGGAACAGCCTGTTCAATGTGTCCGTAGAACTACGTGCATTTACGGGCAGGAAATTCTGTGTTCAAACGCTTATTCGAAATCACTTCAATTAACCACGTATAAAGTTATATCAAAATATGTGCACGATACATAATGCATGCGCCGTGGAGTAGAAAGAATTGCACATGCCGTGGCGTATTGTCAGCGTCTCCGCTTTCTGCGGACGTGCAGTTGAAACAGAACGCCTTAGACCGCGTATCAAATCTGTATGGAACACGGCAGGCTGCGGGCGGGTGCGTTGCTCCCTCAAGATGTAGATGCGAGTTCCTGTTCTTGACAAATTCTGCTGTATTTTCTTTGCATGAGGTTTCCCGGTTGTTGCACAGACCCGCCATTTCCCTTTATAAATTGGACCGGCGCTGTATTTCGTGGTGTTTTACACTTAAAAAAATATCAGCGAAGTGACAACCAAACAGTCCTGTAAACGGGGCCTGGGTGACAGCAACCAGACTTCTGTACCAATAACATAGTGTTGTGTAAGTTTATTACAGTACTGTTTGCTGCGTGAACTGTCCAGATATTAGTGAAGTTTATCCGTTGAAATAACTATCTGTTCTGTAGGATGAACATATTGCTCTGCCGCGAGGAACTATATTCATAGTTGCAGATACAATCGTCGTCAAGACTATAAAATACAGTTATGTAACAATAACTATCTACGTTAAAAATATTTATTAGGTTGTACCAACAACAAGACTGATTGCTGTCCCGACATTAGCAGTCACATGGATTATGGGTACAGCAAATTTGGTTCTTATAACCATATTTTCTTCTATATATACGCAAGCACATGTAATATATTTATTAGCTGCTATCACAGTTAACCCTTTCAGTCACCGAGTCCATGATGGTGAACATGTTGTAAACTAACGATAATTATGACCGGTACTATACACAGAGAAGCACCGTCGTAGTACAGTCATCCTTTGTGGCGAATCTGATTTGTGGAATTTCCTACTCTTCATTCACGTGAATGGTTTAGTTGCAATATCTTCAAGTACATAGCAAGTTCTACAGTGGTCGCGATGCAAGTGCTTAACAAGTAGGTACAGCACGTGCCAAAATATTTGCGGGATTGCAACACTTGAATTAAGACATTAATGTGTGACCGAACTGGTTTAAATTCATTCCCTTGTTAAACTTGGTCACATACAATGAAACCATCGAAATGCTGGACCGTTTACTATTTGTTCACATTTCTAGACTACGTGGAGTCCAATAACACACGTATACTTTGATATACTTTTTAAAATGACATCTGACCTGTCCCCGAATTGTGATGCAAAATGGTTAGATCTATAAGCATTAGATAACGATATTGAAATATGCGAAATTATGTGTTCTGTAAGTACTGCATTATGACACTAAAATATGCGAATTGATACGGTCGTTAAACATCAAATTACGATAATTGAAAGACGCAAAATGACATGGTCTGTAAGCATTACATTATTATACTGAAAGAAAGGAAAGGAGTGAGATTTAACTCACTGAACCTCAATGCACGCAGTTGTTCACGTGTTTCACAGGAAGGATGTATTTGGGTGGCACTGTACACCTTGAGTTTCCATGCCCGATGCTTTGGGACTGCCCAATTTTCGCGAAATGAGTTCCTGTCTACAATTTGAATTTCAAAACACCTCAACTCAGACTACATTCGTGTGTCAATGGTTCTAATTGCTTCTCTTGCAATTTCCCTTAGGTTATTAGCCGCGTGTATTTGTTAGGGACAATCTGCTACATAACTTGGCCAATCAGAACCTAAGTTACTCCGGCACTGGTTGCCCGTGATTGGCGGGCGAACGTCTGAGACGCGTGTCAGTTAAAAATTCATTAGACGTCGAAAACTGATATGATATAAAGAGTTTTGGATTACATACATATCATCGTAATTATGGGGATAAGATTTCTCTATGTACTCAGACAAAATAAAGGAAATTTTTTATAATATTTATAAAGTAATTCAATTTCAATATCAGTATTAGTTATTATTTACTGTCGCTTGGTTGGCAATGCCATTATTCGTTTCGTGTAATATTTTTATGTTCGGTTTTTTGTTCACGTGTTGCGTACTTCTGTGTGGTTTTCTAAGTGTTGTGCCATTTTAAAACTCTGGGAAAATTCATTAATGTTAAATAATTTAAGTATTTCATTTTGTGATTTCCTAACAGATTAATTACATGATCTGATGCATGACGCAAGACAAGATTAGTTGGCAGTAATATGTAAAAAAAAATTTAGTTTTACATAGAAACATAAATTATTTATGTGAGTAACAGTAAACTAACATTTTTTAGAATGAGATACGTCCGTAATAAGTTTGTTTGTGGAATACGACATTATATAGAATTGTTAATTGTACTCCAATCGAAAAAAATAAAATAAAATAATTACCTGCACCAATTCATTTTGTTTTATAATTTACTGAATACCTTACAGTCGATCCACTTTATTATTTGTATTCATTGACCTGTTAAATATTGGTCTAACAATGTGTTTACGAATTGTACGCGGCCAAATCCTTAGCACGCATTAACTAATTTGTTGTTGAAATAGTTCACAGAAGTTAAAAGAAAGAAAGGTAGCAGATGTATTCAATATTTTTCAAATTTTTCAAATTCAGATGTATTCATATTTTTATATTTAGTATCTAATGTTATAGTCATTACGCTTAGCACCATATTACAAGACTCCGCCTGTTGAGATGAAAAATCTGTAACAAATGAAAAGAAATAAAGTTACCATTATGCTGTTCAGCCCCCCTTCCTTTATTTGCTATAAGCTAGCTGAGGGGGGTAGGGGAGAGTGTCGTGTACACAGGGAGAAACAATTTTCCAAATTGGTGGCGCTGTTATTGCTCGTATTACGTTGTTGACCGAGGCGAACGTGTAATTTGCGTAGATGGTATCGGCTATCGTGGACCTACATTACGAGCACAGGAGCAGGAAACACACTCAAGGGAACAAATTTACTTCGTTTCCCTGTCGCCCGACGACGAATCGATGGAACTGCGTGGGGCTGACGTTAACGGCCTACTAATTCACTTGCAAGACTGCTACGTCGCAAAAACTTCCCCGATGTCGGGAAATGGGGCGTTGCGGCCGCCTAGGCCCTGGTGGGCCGGAGATAGTCGGGTTGGCCCTCACAATGATGGGTATGAATCTTGCGTGCTCGTGCTGCAGCAATTATTCATGACCAATTAATTGCATGGTCAACAATTTAACACTTTGAAGACTACGTTCACGTGTAGTTCCTGCAAATATATTTTGAAAATTTCTTTCTCCTTGATAAACAAACTGGCATTTTCATGTATATGCTGTTCATGGTAAAGTAAGCACTTTTGAGGCCCTATTTACTTTTTTTTCTTTTAGTCATAATTTTTCCTTTAACCACGTTTTTAAAAAAATGATGCCATGTAAGTAATAAATAAGTGTGTATATTCCACCACACACGGAGATTAACGTGTAAGGCTACAATAAAATATATTTATTGACTATTATACCAAACGAGAAGTGCTCACTGATCGTGAATAGCTTATAGTTGTTGTTCTGCCTGTGTTTGACAGGATTTTACGAGAACACTATAACTCAGCAACAATAACTTCCTGACTATGAAATATATTTTTTTTTACATCTACTCAAAATGACAAATTTGATAGTAAAACATTTTGCGCAAATTAAGAAATTTTATTTACACAAAACCAACTCAGCGCCCTAGTGGCTGATGACCAGCCAATAATTAATGTTGTAGAGTACAGTAGGCGTGTCCATTGTCAAGTTATGAAGGTTGTGAATGGGAGCGCAGAGACTAACAGGGCCGGTGCTCCAGCAGTCATGGATGTATCGAACACACTTCTAACTTACCTTGGTTGTCTGTAAACGTGTGCTGACTTCAAAGTGTTAACCCTTCCATTCTCTGTCCCCACGATCGTGAACCTGTTGCAAATGGACGATCTACAGAATGCAGCAAAATTAAGTTCTTAAACTTCAAGGGATAATAGAGAAGATAAAATATTTGGGCTGCGCTTAAAACCGTGGTATTGAGTGCCGATGAGGGTGTAAGCAAGGCGAGCATGGAGCAGCGCCGAGATGCGAGAACGGGGAAAACGGGAGAACCTCGAGAAAACCCACTGACCAGTGACATCGACCGGCATGATTCCCCTGCACGAAAATCCGGGAGCGACCTCGCTGGGAATCGAACACAGTTCCCCTACGTGGGAGGCGAGTATACTAACCACACCACCACGATAGGATGGTAGTAGTTGACAAAAAGAGACTAGCAGAACTGGCATTACTCCAGTGGTGACTATAGCTGACTCGGTTCTGTTTTGTCCTCAGTGCCTGAAAACATATACGTACCGTGCCGATCACAAATTTCCGCCCAACAAAATTATGCCGTAAGGGTGTACTCACTTCAATTTGTGAAAGTACATTTTCCCCAAAATAAAATATGTTTTTAATGCTAAGAGACCATACAGTTCGCTTTATCAGGTGCTACCAAGTTAGACTTTCACCCGCATCGTTTCTCAAGACTTTGCTGTTAACAGCCGTCCAAATCTCTTCACTTCACACTCACCTCAATCACCCTCATCGGCTCTCAAGACCTCGATGTTAAGAGCCGTCCAAATCTCTTCACTCACTCACTCTTCACTTCACTTCACTTCTAGTGATTTAGTACCACCTGTTTTTCGCGAAAAGATTCCACGACTAGTTATACACCAAAACACGATAGTTCATATCAGTATCGCGGTTGGGTGATTGTAAATCGCACGCGTCTTAGGTGTCTGCCAGCCAATCAAGGACGTTCAGTGTCGGGGTAACTTTATTGTGATTGGCGTAGTGTGTAGCCAGTATTATATAAAGGCCAGGTGGTACGGGATAAGTCTGTTACTGGCTCATCGCTTTAATGCACTACTGCTGTTTGGGGAAGGTCGTGTAATTCATAATCTGAACCAAACTAAACGAACTTTCTACAACAACACAAACTTTCATGGCTCACACGGGATTCGAACCCACAATCTTACCACAGGTTACTTAAAAAATACAGAAGCGAAAATTATCCTAAATCTGAACTCTAGCCGCACACGCCAGCAAAATTACGTCATCTGTCAGCGACATGTCAAAACGACGTCCACCAATCAGCACTTGGTAACTTACTCGCCCACCGGCAACAGAGGCAGAAGGGAACCTTTGCAAGATGCAGTATACAATATCTAGGAACACCAGCATTTCACGACCAGTTGCACTCCATAACACGTTAGCTCAGATCTAACTTTGTGATTGGACGCTTTAAGTGTTACACGTCTCAGGTGTCTGCCAGCGAATCACAGTATCGGACTAACCTAATTCTGATTGGCTAGTGAAGTAAGGTAATGTCTTCTCACAGAGAAACGCCCGCAGGGTAGGCCTATTGAAACATAGCATGCCCAGAAATCTTTCCGCGAAATGCTGGTGTCGCTACCAATATCTCATTTCCAGCGCCTGGCGTGGCCATCAGCAGACGGGTACGCTTACATCAAAGGAACCGTCAAGTCACTTTACTTAAGTGTACTTAACTAATCTGGAACGTAGAGGTGCTGAAAAAAATCTCCCTTAGCCAACTTGACTATGGAAGTCGCTTAAATACAAACACAAAATGTGCGCTTCACACCGAAGTAATTTACTTATAGACGGTCTTCGATAAAAACGTTTTTCTAACAACTTGCCTGATTAGTGAAATAAAAATATAGCTAATAGTATTTTTGCCTTTAGAGAGTGTACGTAAAGCTAATAGTATTTTTGCCTTTTGAGAGTGTACGTAAAGCTAATAGTATTTTTGCCTTTTGAGAGTGTACGTAAAGCTAATAGTATTTTTGCCTTTTGAGAGTGTACGTAAAGCTAATAGTATTTTTGCCTTTTGAGAGTGTACGTAAAGCTAATAGTATTTTTGCCTTTAGAGAGTGTACGTAAAGCTAATAGTATTTTTGCCTTTTGAGAGTGTACGTAAAGCTAATAATATTTTTGCCTTTTGAGAGTGTACGTAAAGCTAATAATATTTTTGCCTTTTGAGAGTGTACGTAAAGCTAATAGTATTTTTGCCTTTAGAGAGTGTACGTAAAGCTAATAGTATTTTTGCCTTTTGAGAGTGTACGTAAAGCACTTGAAATAATGAGTGTTACTAAGCAACACAGCTTGCGATATAGCAATATGTTGGCAACGATAAAATATCTTTGAAATACCGCCCGGAAATATGGTTAAAAAAACTTAAAGTAAAATAATATACGCCATTTTTTATTATGTTCATATATATATATATTTCAGTTAGACCTATTAGAAATAATTTTCTGTTTGAAAGTGTCAGTTACACTGAAATATTCCAACCTCTGAATTATAAATATTTGTAGTTTTGATGATTTTCATCTCGTGAGTCAAAATTTCCAACAAAAATATTTGCGTATCTGTTTTTATTAACAATACATACGAAGTTTACATTCACAATGCTAATTTGAGATAAATTTTTACATATTAATAGGAGAGATTTTCGCAGATTTAGTGTAATATTTTCGACATACCGGCGCTGGTTTATGCAATATTTCACGAAAGAATCGTTTGGTGTTCGTTTATCGAAGCGGTTTCGAAAAGCGGATACCGTACAGCGTTACCAAACACTCACCGCCGGTCGATTTGTAGTTTCTTCCAGAAACTGTATCTATATCAGCCGGGTTAGGTGGAGAAGGGGGGGGGGGGGAGGGGCGCGCATGCGCGCACAACAATGGGAGGGAGAAGCTAGCGGCAGAGGATTTATGTTATTGGGGCTTATCTGCGCCCGAGTCTCGACCACACAGACCAATCTTGCCTGCGAGGTCGCGGCCAACTCCTAATGCCAATGGAATGGGAGATACTGGCCGGTCCTGCTCTCACGTCCTTGCTAAATTCCTCCCTCTCTCTCTCTCTAGCTCTCTCTCTCCTATATCACGACCACGCGCTACCCCATGGGGAAATCAGGCTCCTTCCTTATCGTTCGGCGTATTTTCAAGTAATGGTCTTGGAGGCTGAAGCTCTGTGCCTTCTCTTCGAGATGTCAGATCTCCTGATGCCCTCAGAAGAAGCCCGGGACGCAAATACGCACATCACACATTTCCGCGAATCAACACAGCGTCACTTGTCTTTTATGCTGTTCTCTGAATCATTAACTCATTCGAAACTGAGCCAAATCATGTACTCACATTATTATCCACAACAGGTTTGGTGCTAGTTGATTGACGTGCAGGCTAGACCCTACACTATTATGTACTAATATGCCGATATTATCTGCACATTGGTTGTCTGCTGTCACAGTGGAAGGCGACATTTGAACACCGTCCTCCAGGAGGTGTCACACACTGTGTGGACCAATGGCTTAAGTTAAATGAACGCACGTGTTTTGAATTCTAGCTTGTCTATAAATTAATCCGCGAATTATTCAGGTCTCTATCTATATGTGCCTGTGAAGAAATGGACACTTCGTTGACTGTTGCACTTTGACTAAGCCACATATCCGTTTTATAGCCCACTCGGAACAAATCACTTGAACTACGAAATGTATGTTGATTGATCCATTGGAATGGGCTTATTAATGTCCTAAGGTGTTATGCCTGAATGATTATCAAGGAAAGGCTCACTAACTAACTTAATAGTTAACTTAAACTAACACCCAAGCATTACCTGGGATTCAAACCCAAAACCTTACGCACCCCTTATCGGCGGCACACCAACCGACTGCGCCACGGTAGGTCTGATAATAAATGTATATTATTAGTAGAGACTAGGAAATTTCGGGTATTTATTTGGCAACAAGATAGATTCCATAATTGTTCGTGTACTCGAGCTTCAGTTTGTTCATTGGCTGATGATACGGTAGTTTTACCACAGACCAGGTGGCACGGGATTCGATCCTTGTTCACTTGCAGGTTAGTTAGTGGGTCAAATTCGTCCAGGATATGTCTTACTAACTGCGACCCAATTGATAAACCAGGTCATAATTATATGTGTTCCTAGTCTAGCTTGTCCTCAAATGAATCCGCGAAATTTCGAAGTCTGTAATTATTAGCATAAAAGTGAACGTGAAATACCTTGAACATTGCAGACAAAACAAAGCTGGAAAAATGGGGAAGGAGCTATTATAAGGAAATAATAGCACTGGAGCAGTAGGTTCTCGGGGATAAGCAGCATAAACGCATTTACAAACGTCGTTCATCGCGAAAACAGAATAACAGTCGCAGAGGGACTGCCAGGTCAGAACCGACAGCAACTCTATCTGATGGCAATGACGACAGTCTCATCTGCAGTCGGCACACGGCTGTCTCTCTAGAAGCAGCGGGGCGGAGCTCACACGACAATGGCTCCTCGGCGTTATTAAATAAGCCAGCCCTCTCCCAGTTCGACTGCGAAACGCAACATCAGCCCGAACACCAGGCTCGTCGCCAGTTTCCGCGAGGGAAGGAAAAAAAAAAAAAAAACGAAAGCCTTTGTTTCTCTTGATTCGCCTCTTTTGTCTGAGGATGGATTATTTCCCTTTTCTTTCTTAATTAGCGCTCTTCGCTCTTCTGGGCGGCACCGAGCCCCTTGCTACGTAGACTACTTGTCTGTCTCAGGGTGTCCTCCCGCGCGCCAAGGCGAGGAACGACAAGGCTTCAGAAGCCTTTCCAATGAGCGCGCTCCCTCGGTAATTTATTCAATTAACAGCTCTAAGTTCCTCCCACTCTCCCATTTCCACTCTCACGCAAGGTTTAAGTTTGTCGTCTTCCTTTCAAGCCGTATGGTGCGTGTTCGAGGCCGATACAAGCGTAGAAAGAAAACTGAGGGCGATTGTGCTTCCAAGCAACGCAGAAGTAAAATTATTTCTACTACAAGTTGGGAACATAAATGTTACACGCTTTGAAGACTAGCCGACCTCCCGTGGCGCAGTCGGTCGGTGCGCCACCCACCTGGGGTGTGGTAGGCTCTGGGTTCGAATCCCGGGTAAGGCATGCGTGTTTGTTTAAGTTAGTCTGAAAGCCGTCCCTTGCTAAGATTTTAAGCATAAAACCGGGGGACGTTAAAAAGCCCTTTACAAGACAATACTTTGAAGACTACGCTCGAGTGTAGCTCGAGCAAATCTATTAAAACTAATTTCCTTGTTCTTGATAAACTAACTGGCATTTTCATGTAGTTGTTGCTGTGCCTGTGTTTGACAGGATCTTACAAGAAGACTACAGCTCAGCAAACAATAATTTTCCTGACTATAAAATATATTTTTGTTACATCTACTCAAAAAGGACAACTTTGTTTGTAGAACATTTTGCGCAAATTAAGACATTTTCTTGACACAAAACCAACTCAACGCCCTAGTAGCTGTTGACCAGCCAATAATGAACGTTGTAGAGTACAGTGGGCGTGTCCAATGTAAAGTTATGAAGGTGGTGAGTAGACTAAAGTAGACTAAAGATGAGGTAGACCGATCACGCTGGCTGCGCACAGCCAATCGCCGTGTCCCAACATTGAACTGCTTTTCTGCCAATACGTCTAGCGAAAATTGCGCGGATTCACTTTGAGGTTAGAACACTGCGTTAAGTAAACAAGTACTTTTGAGATGTTCTTATACTTCCTATAACCAATTCGTAATAATTTTTGATTAAATTAAAATTGGTTAAAGTATTTTATTCATGTAATAATGCTTGTCATTTAAAAATGAAGATATAAACAAACACGTTCACCACTGTTAACCATGTGACTTGGACAGTTGTGTTCCTTTGGGGCAGGTCAATGTTGGGTACATACGCAGAAGACGTATATGTGAATATGTATTTAGTGAATGAGTGGGAGCGCAGAGATCAACAGAGCTGGTGCTCCAGCAGTCATGGATATATATAACTTACTTACAACTAGAGACCTGCAAAATTCGCGTTATTATTTGGCATCAAGCTAAACTTAGCATTACTATATATACTCGAGTAGACGTCATTTCTTCATTGATCGATGTATAAATGTGGAGCCACTCCTTTTTTGACTGGACTGCACGAGTTTGGACTAGACAACTGTGAAGTGTATATTTATTGGCGCAGAGTCACCCAGGGCGTGTCAAACAAAATATGGCCCAATGACAACATATTGCAAAGGTACATGTGTTTGAATTTTAACTTGTCCCCAAATAATAACGCGAATTTTGCAGGTCCCTTCTTATAACTTGTCTTGGTTGTCTGAAAACGTGTCAAGACTTCAAAGTGATAAAAGTTTAGGCAAAGGGAAAATTTTCGTCACTAGGTAAGCGCTAGTGTCGGCAAGTTGCTAGATTGTCTTTATTTGCTACATTAAAAAGCAGGATAATTGCAATAATCATAAAAAAATATAAAATAACTTCGTAACTTAGTAAACTATTTCTCGTACTGCGACTGTGTGGCATGAGTTTTTCCCTATGTCTAGGGATAGGACAATTTCGCGAGTTCACTGACCTGTATGCTAGACTCCACAATCCTTTGTATAGTCGAACCTCAGATGTTTGTTCATTGGCTGTTGCCCTAGTGTCACCCCGTGTTTTACAGTACAGGATTAGCTTCTTGTTCCCTTGCAAGTCGGCTATTGGCGCGGAGCCGTCCAGAGCGTGTCTAATAAACTCTGATCCAATTGCAAATGTTACTTCAGTGTACACGCGTTTGAAGTCTATATTGTTATTAAATGAAATCGCGAATTTTTCCTATCCCTACCTATGTCAAACTCTCCCTTAAGAAATGTCCTTTGGTTCCTAAACTGAGTACAATTTACCTCAGCAGTAGTCACAATGCCCCAGCATTGGACAATTTTTCTGGAAATATGACTGTCATAAACGACTTGCATAGGATTTGAGGTCAGAACAATGGCTATGTAAACAGATGCTGTGAGACGATTGTATATTTTATGCAACCAATTCTTAATGTAATTAAATTCTATTCAAATTGGTAAAAATATTTTACACATTTATACGACACAAAGACTACGAAATAACTTGTTGTTTTCGCCCGAGTGCCATTTGTTCGAATAAGTAATATATTTAAAAGAAAACCACTATATATTTAAAATTGTTCCACTATTGTTATTAACTTACAATTAAATTTTAATAATGATTTTGATTTTCATACAGACAGTCAATATCTGTACTAGTTTCGATTGTTCAGTCACATTAGCTTGTATTCGAAGTATTGATTGCAAGTCAATCACATTCTTTTTATGATAAATCACATTTATTATGACGAGCGCCACCTGTTTCTCACGAAAATATTCCACGACTAGTTGTACTCCAAAATACGTTACAGTTCAGGACCAACATAATGGTTGGGTGATTCTAACGCGCATGCGTCGTATGTGGCTGCCAGCTAATCATGGACGTTCAGTGTGAGGGTAACTTTATTCTAACTGGCCCAGTCGAGAAGAACATTTCTTCTAACACAGACACGTGGCCAACAGAGAAAGAAAATTTGCAGATTTGCACGTAATAAGTCAACGTCAAACCTGCGCTTATGCAAATATTTTTGCGAACAGGTGGCGCTACTTATGATAAACGTCCTACCTCATGTATTAACACTTTGCACTCTGTACACAGATAGACTATAGTTATTATGTTTCTTATATCCACCATTATAGGAACGATATTTCTGTTTACTTCTACTTTCCTACTTACCGCCGTCCTATTGGCTCACGCTTCATTTGACACGAGGCCGCTGTGGCTGAGCGGTTAGCCTGCTCGCCCCCCACCAAGGCAAACCGGGTTCAGTCCCCAGCCGGGTCACCACTTTTTCGCATGTGAGAATCGTGCCAGACGATGCTGCTGGCCAGAGGGTTTTCTCGGGGTTCTCCCTTTCCCCCAGCCCTTGCATTCCGGTGCTGCTTCGTATTCATATGAATCACCCTCATCGGCTCCAAGACCTCGCTGTTAAGAACCGTCCACATCTCTTCACTGACCCATGAATGTTGTTGTTACATTGTTTCAATAACGCTTGTCAGGATCCTTAAAGAACTTTACAGCTCACCAACAGCCAATATTGCGAATAAATAATAAACGGTATACAGCAACTCAAATGGACAATAAATATTTTATTACCTATTACATATGAAATAGTATTTGATTAGCAGCCTATCTATCATCTCGACATTCCATTGAATGAAGTTACACGAGCGGAAACCTACATATACAGAGGCATGCTCCGGATTTCATGGACTCGTGCGACTAATCGATACATAAATCGAAAGTCTGGAAGGAAGTATAATATATCACAAATAAGTTTTTCATTTAGATACTTGAAAATTAAGACTCCATGCACTATTACGTACATAGATAATTAATAGATATGAAGAAAGTTATTTTCTGAAACAAGAAACATAAAATAAAAAATAACCAGATAAATATTTAAACATTACAAAATTTTTCAGATGAAAAGGTTTGTTTTACCACTTCAAAGTGATTAAACAAAAATATTACGCAGTAATATAAAACAATGTATTGACATTAAACAAGTGCCAACACAAATGGTCCAATATGATTTCGCCAGCAGTGGTCATTAGGTTCTCTGCAAAGTAATATTACGTCTTCAACACCCAACGTGTAAATTACTTAAATAAACAGGATGGATTGTACATTATTATAAGAACATTTGATTGGAACACCTTCAACTCCGCATCATACTTTTCGAAAGTCAGCCAGTAATGAACGATGTACGGTGTAGCAATCGTGCCAGGCGTTGTCTCCACCAATAGGACGGTTGTTAGTGGAAATGGAGTGACCAACAGAATTGGTGGTCTTGCAGTCGTGCATATAGGACTTCAGTCTAGCATGTCTTATTTGTCCGTAAATCTGTGCAGCACTCAAAGTGATGATGAAACATTTTCAGTTATGACCCTGACTCTTCTTTTAAGACTAGGGATAAGAAAATTTCGCGAGTTCAGTGACCTGTAAGCAAGACTCCACAGTCCTGTGTATACTCGAGACTCAGCTGTGTGTTCATTAGCTTAGGCTCTAGAGAGTAACCATTGCTACATTGCATCTGGCAGTATGGGATTCGCTACGTGTTTCTTTACCAGTCCACTATTGGCCCAGAGGAGTCCAGGGTGTGTATAATTAACTGTGATCCAATTGCCAAGGTGACTTCACTGTATACGTGTTTGACGTCTATCTTGTCCAGAAACGAATTCGCGGAAATTTCCTATCCCTAGTAATGAATAGAGACATGCAAAATTTGCGATATTATTTAGTATAGGTTGTTCACGGTAAAATCATCAGTTTTGAAAGACCCGCTAAAAATCTACGTGTACGCAGATTGTGTATCATTCTACCTTACGTAAAACTAACATTGCCATAACACTCATCGCTTTATCCATGTGTCGTTCAAGTGAAACTGTGAAATTATTAGCAAAGTAAATATTCTACAGATCTGCTCATTTTTACACTTCGATGCAATAAAAAAAGCGAAAGAAATAATTTTAAGTTATCACAAATGGTTACCCAACAATTTTTATACGACGTTAATATATGGAACTACTTTCCATCCCCTATAGCCAACTTTACTGGGCGCATGTCACTCAGTGCGCTCGTTAAAATATATACAGGCAAGGGCAGTGACTTTTTTCTAAGGTTGATTTCAAAAGTGCTCACTTTATCGTGAACAGCCTTTAACATGCTATGCTTCACTGCTCTATACCTACTTGAGCACTATTCGTGATGTCATTGGTTAGTAACAACTGTATGGCGTCATATACCTGTGTGATCGCTTCACTGCAGATTGGTTTCTCTACAGTCGAGAATTTACTATTGGATAAACGTGACCCATAAACGCTCTATACGAGTTGTCGACCAATGGAAGAAGTCAAACTAGCATACAATATGTTGGAGTTCAGCCTGCCGCGAAAAAAATAACACGAACTTTACAGGTCTCTGGTTATGAGTATCAGGTACTTGTGGTCTGCTAGAAGCAGTACAACGCAGCCATCCCCTGGAAGCACCGGACGTAGAAGCAAGACCGGGGGTGAGTTATGACCGGGGGAGGGGAAGTAGCTGTCTGCGGGCGTGGGCTGCAAGTGGACATAGTGTGTGTGTGTGTGTGTGTGTGTGTGTAGTGGGTCTGGGGCAAGTTGCCGTCTGTCAGGCCCCGGCCATCTCCGGCTGGCCGCCGCTGTTGAATGACGCAGTTACCAGGAGCTGCTCCGGCCCTCACATCGCACACCAACCACACCCCCATAGCATCTCCACGCGAGTTATTGCAGCTGACCCTCTGCTCTGCCTGCTGCGAGGGTAAACCGCCCTCCACATAGAGAGAGAGAGAACGGAAGCGAGTCAGAAAAACAGGCAAAGAGAGAACAAATTAGAATAAAAAGCAACCATAAAGACAAATATGACTACAGAAAAAGGAAGCGAGAGACAGAGAGAAAAGAAATGAGAGGCAGGGTGACGAATTCAGAGAGAAACAGAAGCAGAGAGATTACAAACTGGGAATTTCAAGAAAAAACATAAATACAAATAAGCATACGGAAGAAAAAGAAGCAGTGAGAATGAAAAGAGAGAGAGGGAGGCAAATCAGGAAAGAAGGAGAGGCAGAAAGAGAGAGAGAGAGAATAAATATAGAGTGACAGAAAAACCACAAGAAAAACGAAAAAAAAAATAACTGAGAGGCAAAGTGAAAGAAATTGACACATGCAGACATATCCCGAGAGAAGACTTAGAAAAGACTAGGCAAAGAGGGAGGATCCAGAAATAGAAATACGGGAAAAAGCGAGAGGCAGATAGATAGAAAAAATAGAGAAAAAGAAGGAAAGTGAAGAAGGCGAAAAATAGAGAGAAAAAGAAGAGACGGAAAAGGGAGAGACAGAAAACAAGATAAAGGACGGGAGCGAGTGAAAAGAACAGGGAAGGTGTATTTATTCTCGACGAGAAAAAAGTGAAAAGTACGACTATAGTTGTACTGTGTAATAATTTAAACCACAAAAATTTCAATACAAAATGTGGCTAAGCTTTTATCGATTCCTTGTGTCTAGTTGTACAGCAACATGCTCACTCCCATTTCGAGGAAGCATGGATTCTTTAACAGCAAATTGTATTAAGCGTGCTTCCCCCCTCCCCTGCTTCATAACTATTCCCACTTAATTTTCCCCACTCAAGTGGTTCTCTGTACACATTACGGCAAATTTCGGTGTTAATTACAAATTCATTGCATCAAAAAACGCGACTTCCTCGTTGCATAATAGGAAATGAGTACTGGATAAATAGGTATTCACAACTTGAGAAGTAAGTCGTCTGTATTAGCCACTACGTCAAAACACCGATTCTGTCATTCAATTTTTTTTACTACTGCAATATTCGGGGCCGCGGTGGTGTAGTGGTCAGACTACTCGCTTCACACTGCTGCCGGATTTCCGCGTGTGGGAATAGTGCCGGGCGACACCGCTGGTTGGCGGGTTTTCTCTTGTATCTCCCGTTCCTTCCGCCTTTGCGGCTCTTAAGACCTCGACGTTAAGGGCCTCTCAAATATCTCCACTACCATATTCGTCGAAACTACACAACTTTATAAAAACATTTTCATCTCTGGCCAACTGTTATATGTAATAGGATTAATAGCAACCGTGGTTATTAATTCGATTAACAGAAAATGTACTTCCATTTCTAACATATTTGAAAGTGTTTGACGTATTCACGACAGAAAAGACATAACAATATGTGCATACACTTCAAGACTTCAGTGACATGGATTTGGCTTTACCGAAATTCTGATTTTGCTAGTTCATAATCATATTTGATGCTATTTCAATCCAGTTATATAAGTTTTAAGTTTTAATTGAGAATGTAAGATATTTGAGTGAACTTTTCTCTTTCGTCTGCCCTGTTGAGTGCCCACATGTAGATCATACGGGTTGTGCTGATATAGTGTGACGAGAGAACAACAAACACTGTACTTCAAATTTCCAGATAAATATGAACGCACTATATAAAATGCTGCCCTTCGTGATTTTAGGTTATCGTCATACAATTTTGTGTACATTGAATTCATAAAAGCAATGATCTATAAATAATTTCGACCTGAAAGCCTTATAAATTAAAATATTTCTTGTATGTACGATTGCTACAAGTTAATTGTTTATTTAAAAGTTTTCTACGTAATTTCGAGACTTTACCGATTATCAATTTAACTTTTGCCCATGTGTGTGTAGGTTTGTTTGAGTTCCACAACAAAAGGACGGAGCTTCTAAGACTGAGATGTTATATGTGCGTTCAATGGTTTGAATATGAAACTATACGGCGCTATGTAGCACGATTCACTAAACTCAAATGCAAGGAAACAAGAGAAAATAAGTTGACAAATATCCATCTCAGCGTAAATAAAAAAATAATTTAGACTTGCGTTACATAAAAGCAGTTCGTTAAATGACACGACATTAGATCCAGATCTCACAGTAACCTTTAACAGACGTTTGATCCTGTGTAAAAAGAAATTGGAGTAAGCAACGTAAATACGTACGTTATTCAATATAAAATATTTATTTCTAATATATGAAACAATCACACGTACGTTTTGTTTCGGAACATCCAGTATGTGTATAAATAGCAGCCTGTACTCTGAGAAATGAATCATCGACGAGCCATTTTCCACTCGATAGTTCGGACCGCCTGTCTCTGGGTTGGGGGTTGGGGGCTTGCAGAGTTGGAGGTAGGCGCTACTCGAGTTCCGACGAGCGCAGAACAGATCGCCGTCGGCTGAGTACTTCGCTGCCACTCACAAGTGGAGAGAGGAGTTTCCAGAACTACTCGTACCAGATCCAGACACACACCAGTTATGTCTGATCGGTTCATCAACATTAATTTCCACTTACGTATACGCACGACCAGGCAAAACTCTGTTCACGCATGCAACATATAGCTTGTTAGTGCAAGGATATACTAAAAATAAAATTGGGAAGACAAATGGTGTTAAATTTATTGACAAGAGATTCTTCTGTTGGTAACATTCACATACATAAATAGTTATTATAGTCCATTCACGGTTATTCACGACTTCTCTGAAGTCCTACTTAAGTTCTACTGTCAGGATATTCCCCCGCCTCGTGCAAACAAAGCTGAACAAAGTCTAGAAAATTGCACCAAAAGGACCACGCCCGCATACCTGCGCACTTAGTTTAATAATATTTAGCATATAGACTGTTCACGGTAAAGTGAGCACTTTTTAAGGCTCTCCCAAAAGTCATTAACCCCTAATAAATATAATTTATTGCAGTATCAGACGTTAACTATTGAGAGTGATGAAATATATACACTGTGTTTATTAGTCATATTGCAATGTTTACATTAAAAAGTGGCGGAAAGGTATAAATTAACTGAAAGGAAAAATTTGGCAGGGTATTAAAAAGTGCTCACTTCACCGTGAATGGCTATAAGAACTAATTCTGACTTGCATTACCAACACGTCCATTTTCTCACTAGTTCTAATCATATTAATTAGAAATGAAATATTATAATTTATACGTAAGATGTACGTAAATGTTCAATTTAACCAAATTTATATACTTTTTATGTTAACAGTAGTATAAAACCCTTTTGATACATGACATATTTAGAAAACTACCATACTTAATAAATAGGGAGATTTTTCAAAGGTTTAATTCAAAAAATGCGAAGAAATAGCGAATGGACCTTACAATCTATAGTTTTATATTAAAAAATTGTGAACTTTTTTTTTTTTTTAATATAGTTATAAACCATAAAATCAGCCAATATGCCAATATTGTTTTCAAATTAAGAAAATAATATAATAAAAAACCCTATAAAAATTATGTACCGAGAAGGAAAACTCTTTCTTTAAACAAAAATATCTACAGGAGCTTGTAAAAGATGAAACTCGGTTGAAATTAAGAAACGTTTTTGTTTAAATTCTGATTCTAAAAATTAAACATAAAAATTGTTATAAAAAGTTTTATATATATATATATATATATATATATAATATATATATATATATATATATATATATATAACAAATTTTGTCCTTCCTATTATCCAAGAAACATTCAAGGTTTGTTTATCCGAAAACTGCAAATTATATTAACTTTCGCTGTAGGTGATGGATTTTGTTAGTTGAAATACAAAATGCAACGACACATATGAAATATATAGTTCCAATTTAATTTTTGGTTTTATTTTTTTCCGAAATCTGCTCACAGCACGATGTTCTACAGCCCTTAAGCTAAATAACTTACATTCTGGTTGCTGTGGAATGTTTTCGTGAAAATTTGCGAAAGGCGATCGAAGGAAAAACAAAAATTATTTTATTTCTGAGCCTGCTAGGATACATTTATAAATTGGTCACTCAAACGACAGTAAAAACGCTATGTTTCAGAGAGCTTAGAAATATTATTAACTATACTTATTGGTTTTCAGTAGCACGTAGAAAAATTATGTTCTACTGTAGATAAGAGCTCAAAATTTTAATTTACGAAACATTTTCGATAGTGGAACGTTTAATAACTTTTGAATTGAATATCTTAAAGTATGAAGAAGGATAGGATCTCAGAAAGAAAATTTAGTGGAAAAATTTGGGCGGGTATTAAAGAGTTTTTGTGGGGCAGAAAACATAAATTTTTATGTATGCAATTCGTATACAGTCACGATACTGAAAATTACTGTTCGCACGCAATGCTTGTGTTATGGTAGTAAGAACATCCAGGACTATTATTCCATTAAAATAGTGTCTATAATGTCACAAAAATTTCATTTCAAACTAATTTAAATTGAAACAGATATACACTGTGGAATTTCAACAAGATTTGAGATATTTTCGATATTTTCCCTTGTACGTTACCAATATTAGAAAATTATTATTACAGGTACTTTATTGTGTGTTTATACACACTGATGAACGAGTTTTTTTTTTTAAGGTTAGTTGGAAAAATGCCAAAATAATCATGAAAAAACTACGGTAATAATACTTCCGTAATAATTTGACAGAATATGCCCTAGTTATCATCATACATCCATTACGGATGTATGCACATATTCTTGGGAGACCCACCATCACTGCTTCAAGACAAAATAATTCTTATGTAGACGTTAGGGCCTATCTTGTTAAAAAAAAACCACCTGACACGCAAAGTTGGAAATAAATTAGGGAAACCAGGTTTTCATTTTCATGATAACTCACCCTTTCTTAGTGAAAGATCTTCGGGCATCTTGAAAAGATTATTTTACCAAAATAATAGATACAACTGCAAAATTTTTTCTTGCTGAAACTGGCAGGCAAAGGAAGTGTAAGGGCGTAAACACAGTTTTATGGCAGAATTTCCTGACTAACATTTCATCATGGATCAAGCACTGTATTACGTCCGGAATGCAGTGAATAGTTGTACATAGGGACATGCAGAATTTCCTGACTAACATTTCATCATGGATCAAGCACTGTATTACGTCCGGAATGCAGTGAATAGTTGTACATAGGGACATGCAAAATTCACGTTATTATTTGGCATCAGGCTGAACTTCACAGTACTGTATGCACTAGAGCGGGCGTCGTTTCTCCATTGGCTGCTGCATAGATATGAAGACACTCCCTCTCTGACTGACCTACAAGTTATTGGGGCGCACAATTGTGAAGTGTTCCTTTACTGGCGCAGAGTCACCCAGGGTGAGTCACATTAAGTATGGTCCAATGACAACCGTATTGCAAATGTACATGTGTTTCAAGTTTAACATGTCCCCAAATAATAACGAGAATTTTGCAGGTCTCTAGTTATACACTGTCCTCACCGGCCATAGCTCTGTCGGCACACAGCGAGATGTCTTAGTGGCACACCTTCGTGCTCGCATTCAGGAGGACATGTGTTTCATTCCCGGCCCGGCCGTTTCTCGTTTTAGTTTAACATTTATTTTTCGAGATGACTCCAGGTGAATGCTGGTATGTCTCCTTACCACAGCCCATGGCAGATCCCTTCCCAGCGTCTGTGTCACTGAGGGACTTGCTCCCTCTCCAATAACCTCGCTGCCTACAAGAAGTTAAGCTTTGCTTACCTACCTATATACTGCCCGTGGTACAATGAGCATTTTTGAAAGATCTGCTTGTATGTATACATTGTGTATAATTCCGCCATGCGTCAATTTAACATTGCAGTGTGCCTGATCACTTTATTCGTGGGCCACTGAAGTGAATTGTATTGCACTGTTTACAGAAAACAGTCTAATGTTGTGGCAAAAGTATCAAAATGTTACTACAACATTAATTTTCTATTATCTGTGAGTCGTCTGTTACTAATGTTGCTGTTAATGTAATATAATGTTGAACTATTAATTTAACTGTAATATTAAGTACTATAATGGCAAAATTACCTGCTTACTGTACTGGCAACATTAAGGTGGTATTTATGTCGAGGCAAAATAAATTTTGTGTTGCAGTGTACTAAAGTTTTTCTTGTAATTTTTGCATTCAATAAACAATGCAGTGCAAAATAAATAAGTACAATTATTTATACAAAAAATAAATAAATATTACAAACGAAAGAAAAAAATACGCAGAGAGGAGAATCGAACCCACGCCCTTAATTTTTGACGCAAGTCACTTCACAAAAACCCGTTGCCCTATCAACTGCTCCACCTTAACAGATTTGTAAGGGTTTCATATTGTGGGTATTAAATGAAATTTATAAGACAAATGGAAGTTCTCTTTCGTTATGTGGCAATACTTGATGCTCTAGAAATATATGCATATTTAAAACCCACATGAACTCCTTTGTAAGGCTCGAGAGCTAGGCTACATTTAGCTGTCATATTGTGCTTTAAAATTTAAATACGTTGATTTCATTTCACGATGTTATCGCTATTCACTACTATCCGACATTTTTACAACGCCAAGTCAGTGTAACCTTGTATTGGTTGGACGTTTCTTTAGTGTCGCAGTAACACAAAATATTTTGTTCGTCCTGTTCGTTTTAGCGTAAGACAACTTTTCGTTGAGGCAACATTACTTAAAGGCTTTGTTAACATTAACTATCCAACAGTATGTTTGAAATACATGAATATAAAACTTTGTAAATGGTTAAAATTAAGTAACTTTGTCATGACATAATTAATGTTACTACAACATAACACGACTAAAGAAATGTCTCAATTGTAATTATTTGTTGCAGCAACATAAGACTTTTTTTCTGTGTATTGGAAGGGGCTTATTAGCGTCACTTGGTGGCATGCCTGAAGGCTTATCAGGGAACAGCTTATAAGTTAACTTATGACCTAACTTAAACTAACACCCATGCCTTGCCTAAGGCTCGAGCCCAGAGCCTCCCGCACCCTAGACCAGCGATGCATCAACCTACTGCGCCACGGGAGGTTGGCACGTGGAAATTAAGTTGTAAAATTATTTAAAATAAATGTTATCGAAATTTGCTCAATCCTGCTCTTGCGTGCATTCAAAAATAACAAAGCAAAATAAATATTTTTTGTATTCACAACTGTTAATCTAACACTTTAAATTAACGCTAAGATATGGGACCACTTCCCCTCTATCTCTATCGTTTTCAACTTTACTGAGCGCATTCTAGTAAAGCGTGTCCACAAAACATAAGCAGGTAGGGCAAGTGTCATTTTTGAAAAGTTGATTTTAAAAATGCTTCATTAAAGTGAGCAGCGCATACTCAACATAACTATGTCGGAAGATAATAAAAAAGTCTCTCATTCTCAAACATCCAATAGCAAGTCCGTGGGAATAGGCGCTTTTACAAACATCACCTCGAATCACATTCCACGCCGGTGGGACAGACTTGGTCGACACGATCGTATGACTGATTATGTCCGGCGACCACGCTGCTCCTCCTCTTCGGCAAACAGACCAACCCAATTTCTTTTCTTCCTTCTTGTTCTCGTGTCGATCCATCAGAGACGGCCGTTTGCGCGGTTTATTTGCGGGATCACCTGCTCCTACCGACATGCGATGTTCCCCTCCGGAGAACTGCCGACCGAGTCACGCATTAGGCGCCGCGGCGTCGCGTGACGCCGTGACGAGACCCTGGCGAGGTTCGTGACGCGGGTAGAATAGGAAGTCGTCACGTGACCGCGGTTTGTACACTTAAGTCATCTGGCTTCGTAACGACGCCTTAGCAAACATCGAGCGAGCGAACATCCTTAGCGTGTTTACACCGCAAGGGAATAAGGTCTGTTCATTTGTAAACAATTATTTGGAAACTAGATGCAGACATTATTTCTAAAACAAGTACAGTCTATCCCCAGTTTATTCACACTTTTTCAATCAAATCTTAGAAAAATAATCCCATGTATGACGTGTTTGGTTGTTTCCTAAATATGACATCACGAGTTAATATAAATACAATACGTTTTTGTAAAATTAAATGTTTATTTACATTTTATCTATAAATTATAATAATTTGTTTATAACTGATACGTGTAAAAACGGGGAGTAAATTGACATGTTGGTAGTGTCTAATAAGAAATAGTTCTTATGCAAAATATCACTACACTTAGTGCGCACGAATGCGGTGCGTTGTCCATTTGGTGTAATTTTCCAGATTTGGTAAGCTTGGTTTGCACAAGGCGGAGGAATATCCTGCAAGTAGAACTTTAGCAGGGCTTCAGAAACGTTAGAAGTAATCGTTAACGGACTATACAAGCAAATCAGAGTAAACTTTGTAAAACGTTTATGAGTAAAATGTAAAACAAAAGTGGAAGTTTAACAAGGAAGTAATGTATGCATAAAATTTGTCATTAACACGCAAATACATAAACAATTCTTGTGTTTCATAAAACAGTGTGTTGGGAAAGTACAATAAGTTTGGCAACTGTTGTGCATGCTTAACAGAAGTCTTTCAAAAGCAACCTTTTAAAAATTATCCGCTGTTATCCATATACACGTTTACATTTATCACTGATCGTAGTATTTATTTTAATGTCGGTAGTGAATTATTAGAAGCATTTTCTTGTCTTTCACCTTATTAAAGGAGAAACGTTTCAAATTGGTAGAGGTAAAGAGAAAAAATTAATGGCTATGGGAAACAAATTTTTGTTAAAAAATGTGATGTTTAGTTGCTGCTGCCGTTTGAAATATTGTTAAATGTAGATAAAAACAAAGATAGCTGTGTATTTTGGTCCTGTTTGTGATTCTGTATCGAATTATGTAGTACATAATTCGTACAACAGATGTCCCTGCCCTTTCGAAGTAACAAATAACTGCTTGAACAAGACAATCTATGTGGTACGGCGCGCTTATAGCAAACTTCACTCACAATCGAGAGGATCAAGGTTCCATTACCTGTCCGGCCGTTGTAATTTTTTTTTTTTTTTTGCTTTGTGAAGTAAGTCCAAGAATATACTGGGAATATCCCTTAATACCAAAGATGCCCTTTTCTTCATCCGTCCGTAATTTGCCAGGCCACTGTTTTTTAAATTGTCAACAAGACGTTCAGCCATATTTGAAAATAAAAGTATTCACAGGAACAAAATCCACAAGGTTTGATTTGTTCTTGCAACACCCTACAGTATAACTGTACTAAACTTGTACTGTTGGCCACAAATAAATAAATAAATAAATGTATATAGTACATATAGTGCGTCAACACACAGTCTGGGATATAAAAATTGTATACATATGATTTGAAATGTTGGTACATGTGTTAGCATTTCGTTACGCTCATAAGAAAACTTGGAGACTCAATTTTCGGTTGTTTGTAGATTTATAAACACAAAACACAAACATAGAAAAATCAACTGAACGACTACGAAAAGCTTGTATCTCCAATAATTCCACAAACGGAAAACGGAAACATCGTAACACCACCGTGAGGTTTCAAACTGCGGGGGAAAAAAGTACATCCATTTCTCACTTTTAATGTGAATGTATCTTTACATATGGGCTAAGCTGCAAAATAATGGCTTATGCCAAGGGCCACTTGATTTCCGCGAAAAGATTTACGCGGAGGCTAGACTTTAATTTCATGTGTGCACACTTGCAGTCTTCATTTGGCTATTTACCACTTGTCTTTGTATAAAGAGTCTATTGCACGAGCAAGCCAATCAGAATTAAGTTTCTACGATACTGATTGTCTGTGATTGGCGGGGAGACAGATAAGAACGCGTAACAACTCAATTTATCCAATCACCAAAGTGGTTTTGAGCTGAAGTGTTTTGGTACACAACTTTTCCTGAAATCTTATGCTTCTCCAGTCCAATACCAGTATTCGGAGTTGTGTTTTCTCACGGAGGGTAATGATGTGTTACACTGTGGAGGTACATCTGCGCTGGTTATCACTGACACACAAGCTTCCTGCTGTTTTATTGATACAGTCTCGTTCATGTGGGTGACTCGGTCGCTTTACAGAACAAAATAACTGCCTTACTTGAAATAACAACTATGTACTGTGTTCGTAGAGATGATTTTTCTGACAAAAAAAAGAGATTTCGGAAAAAAAAAAAAATTATGGAACCCAACTTGGGTCCAATTTCTGAAAATCCATAAAGTTTTACAATACTGCTGAAACGACTTGCGCACGAAGTAACTTCACGTTACTTTGACAGTGATGTCTGAAAACAACAATAATAGACAGGAGACTATGGAACAAAACTTTTTCGAAAATAATATCACTTACCTATACAACGTTTCTTGCTTCAAATGTCTGATTTGAAAGGTGACTTTCTTTAGAAAGTCGAAATGAAGTTGTCTCTCCCGATCAATGCGCTGTGCGAGAACTTCACATGCAAAGAAGAAAATGGCTTTTGTCTTTTCTTCCACACGCGTTGAAACGGACGAGTTAGCACGTCACATAAAAATAATACGATCAAAACGTTCTACATACTTTTGCAATATTTCTCTTTCAAGCAGCTGCCTGTACCTGCCCGTCTTTCAGAGGCGCACAAGATACAATTTCATAGCATTTTTGTGACGTTTTTACGGTTTGAAATAAGAAGGCCGTGGGGCGTTATCAATTTCCTTTGATGTATGCGCCCAGATGTTTCCTTCGCTGAAAAGAAATTGCAAAACGAAATTTAAAAAATAATATATATATATATATATATTACACCAATAAAATGAAGCAGAAAGGTTGCTTCACGTGAGGAGAATGGAGCGGAAAACAATATCACCGTATTCATTTTCTTTATTACAGACAATATATATGAGTTTGAACATACTTTGAAGCATGTCATGAAAATGTTTGAAAAGTATAGGAACTTAAATTATTACTTGCCCAGTTAACTGAAATATATCCCACGAACTAAATCGAATAAATTTAAACCAACAATTCGTTCCCATTAGAAATGAAAGATGCTTTAAGATACAAATATGAATTGCAACGGCAGTATTTGGTTTGGAGTTAAGATCCATAGGCGTTCGAGGTATGTACAATTTACGGGCATAAATAGTAAAAGCTGTTCACGGTAAAGTGAGCACTATTTAAGGCCATTATAAATTTTTCCTTTCATCGAATTTCCATCTTCCTGGTGCTTTTTAATATAAACATTGCAATGTAACCAATAAACACAGTGTATACATTTCACCATCAGCAAAATTTAATTCCTAGAGCTGCGGTAAGATATATTTAATAATGGTTAATGCCTACTTGTTAGGAGCACCGCAACCGCACGACCGAATTCCCAGCAGAATTCGCGAACACGTGTCCCTAATTGAAATGTTGGTGAGCGAATAGTTTTAAACTTTTTTGGAGGGTACGTGTCGGTAAATAGTAATGACGGCATATATATATATATATCCATTATAAAAACTGTTGTCCCAGTACGGTGGAATATCGATGGGTAATGCTTAAATGGAATACCATGACAGCTAGCAAGTTATTATCTCTCATTGGTCACTTTTCATGGAAGGACAAAGAGAAACGTCGTTTTTGAAATGTCACAAACATACTAAGTGAGCGTCAGCTGGCATTTTACACCAATGAACACACTATTCCATCGTTACAAGATATTCGAAATACTATTACTTTCAATCATGCACCATTATGTCCTTTATATATTTTTACCAAATAACATACGCTGGCATCTTATGGGCGCCTAGGCGAGGATAAACATCTACGCTCCTCAATATTTTTTTTTTTGTTTGTAGGTCAGAACAAGTCAAGAAACCGCATTTATAAAGTCTTAATTATATAAATCACAGAAGACTACGATTTAATGTTACAAGTTCTACATAGCGTTAATAAATGTGGAAAATAATCTCAGTTAAAATAATTTTAAAACAGATATAAAACATATAAAATAAGATATTTGAACTAATTCGGAATCAAAAACTAAAATGTAGTACATAGTGAGTTGGCTTGCAATGATTTTGAATTTAAATTCTTTAATATTTAAAACTTATTAAAAATATTCTTAATAGTAGGAAGCAATAATTTTAAAAGAAACTATGTAATACGCAGTTGCAGCACGACGAAATATGATCTTTTTATTCGATAATATTTCGTGGTAATAGTTACGCGATTGTGTTCGTCTAGTGTTGACAATGAATTTTCCTATTTATTGATGAGCGCCTATTTTGAGTGCTATTTCTTAACCATTCTGACGTTTTATTGAGCAGCAGTTTAACTTAAGTGAATTAAAACAATTGCCTATCAAACGAACTGCCGCACTGTAAATCAAGAATGCGTTAACTGCAACTTTGTTGATAGTCTCGGAACTTATGCTTATTGGCTGGGATACAACCATTGCAAAGAGTATTTAAATATGAGAGAAGGGAAAAAATTAATATAGTGCGTAATAGTTAATGTATGATTTGGCACAGTGATATACCACGTGTAAAAAAAAAAAATTAGCGGATCGTAACAGCGGGGTCGCGCGGAGGAGTGAAAGCTGAGAATAAAGTACACGGGTCATTTTGTATTATGAGCGACCGTTTGGTCTGAGCGACGCCATGAATCAAGTGTATGATCGAGCGCGATGCAGCGCACCAGCTACTCGGTATTGCTGTGATGAAGTCAGTGAATCATACGTCGTAAAGTTCTACACGTGATACATCATTGATACATCATGTGTCGGATGTTCATCGTAAATTGAGCACTTTTCAAAGCCCTGCTTAAAATTTACTTGTATGAGTATTGTGTATTCTTCCGCCTTACGCAAAATTAGTGTTGCATGGCCCTCATCCCTTAATTATTCATGACTCGACCAAGTGAAACTGTGACATTATTAGAAAAGTAAATATTTTACAAATCTTCTAATTCTTAAATTATTACACTCTGATACATTAAAAGAAAACAAGAGAGCAAGATAAATCATTCCAGTTTCCACAAAGGTTTTACTTAACACTTTTAATTCAACGTTGACACATGGAACTACTTTCTCGCCGTTGTTACCAACTTTAACGTGCGCGGGACACTCAGTGCGCACGTTAAAACATATGCAGGTACGTTCAGTGACAATTTTCAAAGGTTAATATCAAAAGTGCTCACTTTATCGTGAACAGCATTTAGTGAAAATACACACTAATACACACCAGTCCACAGAACAAGCACAAAAACAGAACTAGTGGTCCTCGCTATAGGTCCACAAAACTTTGTTAGACGGGCGTGGCAGAATATTACCTTGCACATATATTCAGCATCTCCTCATCAACTGCTGACTTCATGACAACACTACTGTCCAGCACTGCGTGGCCCTAACACGCTCATTAGCTATATTTATGGAGCCGCTGAGATCAAACTGTTGGCCGCAATAAAAGATCAACCGGATTCTCGGTTTTCACTTCTCAGTTCTCTAAGCCAGCCAGGTGTTGTGTAATCCATCTCTATTTTTCACTTCTCAGTTCTCTAAGCCAGCCAGGTGTTGTGTAATCCATCACTATTTTTCACTTCTCAGTTCTCTAAGCCACCCAGGTGTTGTGTAATCCATCACTATTTTTCATTTCTCAGTTCTCTAAGCCAGCCAGGTGTTGTGTAATCCATCTCTATTTTTCACTTCTCAGTTCTCTAAGCCAGCCAGGTGTTGTGTAATCCATCACTATTTTTCACTTCTCAGTTCTCTAAGCCACCCAGGTGTTGTGTAATCCATCACTATTTTTCACTTCTCAGTTCTCTAAGCCAGCCAGGTGTTGTGTAATCCATCACTATTTTTCACGTTTGTATACAGAATGTTTGGAAACTCAGTTGCCGAACTCCAGACATAGTTTCTTCGGACAAATAGCAACACGATAGCCCTCTACACTTGTATTCGGAAACGTATATTTATATAGAAAAATCGTGCCCAAAGTTGCGGCGTACAGCATGTGCAGAACAAGGTGGGCGCTATCATCAATGTATGATAAGTTGCATAGATCGGAGGCGCGTGACACTTAACTACTACACACGTAGCGTCGCACGACTACGACATATGCAACTTATTCTACATGAATTATCGCACTGCCTTGTTATCCAGGCGTTGTACTCCGCAACTTTAAACATAAATGTATGACGTGATATTTGAATGGTATAATGATATATTACATAAAAATTACATTTCCAGATATAAGTGTATAGCGCTTTTGTGTTTCTATTGGTCCAAAGAAACTATGTCTGGAGTTTGTGCTCTGAGTTTCCTAACACTCTGTATCGATGGCTTTTGTGATAGTCGCAAGGGCGAAAAGGTGGTTCCATTTTTCTAATGAAGAGTGGTTACTGGGCACATTCATATCCCTGCTAAGATGCGACTGGCGGGATATGAACTGAACTGAGGTGGGACTGAATGGAAGTGTAATACTGATTTTATTGTAAATATTCGAACTGTCGGGTATCAATGCATAAATTATAAAATAATTGAATAGGTTGATACGCTGCCTATTGGGACATATATTTAATTATTTAATTTCATTGATTTCTTTGTCGTAATTATAAAATCTATTAATTGGTGTCATTTGTGAACAGCAAGTTATTTCAATTTATTGTGAGAGTTTGAGTTCAGAGAATTTTGCTGTAGTTATTGTAAATAAAATAAGGAAATTATAATTAATTATTTTATTTGATTAAGATCTCCATCCCTTAACGAACTTGGTATAGTCCACTTAATTTCTAGAGAGAGAAATTGTAACTATGTGTGTGTGTGTGTATATATATACACACACATATATATGCAATGACTGCGCGTTAAAACTATATATATTATATATATAGTTTTAACGCGCAGTCATTGCAGGCTAACATTGCTAAATTGCGTGCATGATATAGGCTAGACAAAATTAACACCAATTAACTGAAATCTTTTTTGAATGCAGTATACATAAGAAAGTGTTCTAGGTTTTTTCTTATATCCAGAATATATAAATTGATTTATAAATATTGCTTATTGAAGATTCTAAGACGTCACTTGGGTATTATTTAACCACCAGATACTGTGGCGAACAAGGCTACAGTTCTCTATACTGAAGTAAGGTTGATTATACTTTATAGGTTCTATTTTAAGACGTCACTTGGGTATTATTTAACCACCAGATACTGTGGCGAACAAGGCTACAGTTCCCTATACTGAAGTAAGGTTGATTATACTTTATAGGTTCTATTCTAAGACGTCACTTGGGTATTATTTAACCACCAGATACTGTGGCGAACAAGGCCACAGTTCTCTATACTGAAGTAAGGTTGATTATACTTTATAGGTTCAATTTTAAGAAATTTGCAAATAACAACGGGTAATAATTATCCGATTTTAATGGAAATTAATCATTTTTACACCTTTAATCCCTTTTTTTTTTTCATCTTCGTTGGTACAATCTTTGCAAATACATTTAAATCATTTTGTTGCCTAAAACATTCCGGGTCTTAATTCCAATTTATAACAAACTCACCCAAGTATCTGGTGTGGTTAGAGCTCCTTCATAAGTTATATTTGTGATTTCAGTGCCCTATATCAGTATTAAAAGAAGCTTAAACAATGATTTCAATGTTTAAGCCATTATAAGAATGGGTATGTTTAAAGACAATTACGTGAAGTTCATTAGATTATTTCAAAGACTCGGTTTCCCATTTCTTGAATATCCCAGGCCATTAAGGAATCCCAGATAAAAACAAGGAAGAGAGAGAGAGAGAGAGAGAGAGAGAGAGAGAGAGAGAGAGAGAGAGAGAGAGAGAGAGAGAGAGAGAGAGAGAGAGAGAGAGAGAGATGGTGTGGAGGAAGTGTAAGCTGGCCTTTTCCCCGGGAAGAATAAAGCCAAGAACGTCTGGGGAAAAATAAAAGGAATCAAGAGGATAAACGGGAGGAAGATTTGGCAGAACTTAGGGCGAAGTTAAATTCGCTTGCATTCTTTATGCCTGGCGTAACACCCCTCGAATCTTAGCTACCTGCTTCCATCGCACTCTTCGCAGCATCTCTTCCTTTTCTTATTCGCGGCCCGTGTTATCCGCCGGTTTACTACTTCCCATATTTATATGCTAATCAGCCCTCTTTTCGCCGCCTTCGCGGGAGCACGAGCTTAATTTCTACGTATCGCACTTGGGGCATTTGCCACGTTCGGGAGACACGTTGTACTGCGACATTATCGTCCTCCTGCGTATTTGCATTCGTCTCGTATACCGCTTCGAGCGCAGCTGAAGTACAGTTGTATCGAGTTCGCCACTACATAACGCTATCCGCATTCTTCGAAGACACGAGAGAAGAATCATTACGTCACCATCATATTTCACAAGGTCTACTGCCACATAATATTACGTCGCCAGCACTCAACGCGTAAATTTGCTGAAATGAACAAGCCTGAATGTATATTGTTCCTCGTAGCGAAGGACAATTGTTTGAAGCATCTTCTACTCGGCATTCTATTGGCGGCCATATACCTTGTAACATTGCAGATATTCGGAATTATGTTTACCGTTAGTCATGTCCATTTTCATTACATATGACGAAAGAGTACTTCCTTATGTTGTCACTTCATTTAATATTATTCCAAATTATGCTTTATTATATGAATTAACAGGTTAATCTTCAGTTATTTTAATAGTTTATTTTGGCATAGAGATCGTACATAGGTATTTTCAATTTTTTTTTAGACGGTATTGAGTTTATTTTTTAATTTCTTTTCTATAGAGTAATCAGCAGTAAATGTTTATTAAACAAAAGTACTAGATAAATTTACCCTGAGTGTCTCGTCTCGCCATTGCTGATTTATGGAGAGAAGTGTTATGGTCAGACGACAGCCAATCCGATGACAGGAGACAACAAAAGTAAGGCAGAAGGAAAATATAAATAATTTTTTCTTTAGAACCATTCTCACTTCCTCCAAGGATGGAAGCGTGTCTAAGAATATGAATATTTTAATGATTTAAAACAGAATAAAATTGCTGCAAGGTGTTTTATAACAATAAATAATTATTAATTAAAAAAAGAATATTAATTTTACTGTGTTTGAAAATGTATGATAAATGTATAATATTGTTGATGAAGAATAAGCACAAGTAAAATGAAATTCGGAGATGATTTTAATGCAAATATTCTGATTTATACGTGAAGGTAACTACTAATGACTCAGATATTTATTAGAAATGTTATAAACAGTGCCCAACTTATAATTGGCAGAGTTGTAAAATGTATGAAATGTTGTATGTTCGAAATCCTTTTTTTAAACGTAAACGCACACCCAAAATGCTTATCTACGAAAAGAAAACACACTTCTGACTAGCGTGTGGTACTTCGAAGACATTACTCACATTGGCCACATTATTTTAGTTGCCCTCCCTACATGCCTGAAAACGGAGTTTCCAGAATGCTGTTTCTCAAAACATACGAACCGGATCCATGCGAAAATACGATTGGACTTTGCTACAGAGTCGCGTCTAATATAAATATAGGGTCGCCGCTTAAAAGTTCCACAGTTCCGGTACAACGGCAATATTGCGCGCAAGCTCATAACGCATAGAGGTGATATCACTTCACATGCGCCGGTAGCGTTTCATTAATTTCTGCCTCTCATAAACAAAGTTACGTTCCAATAGGCGGCAGCCTTTATGAACGTTGTGCTCCATGATGTGTTAAACAATTGGACGTTTGTAAAGGGGATACAGCAACCAACACGACTGATGAATATAAGCGACTCTCTCGTAGCTTGTCATAATTGTCAATACATCTGTGCCGTACTTAGGAAACGCTGTAGATATAATATCTGTACAAAGTGAAATAATTTTGTACCTGGCGCTGATGCATTTTGTGGTAATGCAGACATCTGTGGTCCCGCAATATCAAATGTTGCATATATGCAGGGTTTGTGCATATATGCATCATCATATATGCATGGGCATCCACCAAGCAGCTGCCAAGATCGTGTCTATCATGATTTCTTGATACTTCGGCAAGTGAGATGGTCCCTGAAGTCTTAGTTACCTTAAAATCATGGAATTCGTTATGCCAAATAAGTTTTGAAAGAAACTTATCCAGACTGGAAGCCAAAGTTTTAAAACAATGTTATACAAAATAACGAGCAAATACATTTTAATTATATATAGGTTCCAGAGAACATATAAATGAAAAATTAAACATGATGAACCATAGCTTAATTTAATAAAAAAATTATATTGTTGCTTCACAATTTTTTCTTCGTAAACATAGGGCAAATATTTTAGCTCTGTACACTAAGTTTTATAATGGCGTGCAATCTAAATACGAATATAAATATAAAATGCTACATAGTCGATGAAAAGTAATTTTATTTGGTTTCGTGGTATTTGTAGGAACAAGGTGTGTCTATCTGATAGCTTTCAAATACTAGCTAGACCATAGGTACATCTCTATTTCTGAAATACTGGTCGCATTGCAGAACACTTAATAATACAGAAGTGAAACAGCAGCTTGTACAAAGATCTCCAGCAGCACTGGCTAGCAAGATGGCGTCTCTGGTCAGCAACACATTGTAACGTCGTTCGCCAGTCAGCTTTACTTTGTTCTGAAGTACACATGTCAACATCAAGACAGTGCTTTCAGTGGGTGGTATAATATTTGAATAGGATCCAATAGAGCCTAAAAAAAAAAAATAGGGTTTGGCTGTGTTGGGGACACGGCCGTTTGTTTTGCGTGAATACGTCCACGTTGACGCGATCGGACGCCTTGGTGTATTTTTTACGTTCCCGGCACCGCTTCACTCGATAATATGTGGTTTCATGGGTATCACTGGATTGCTCTTGAGATGCTCTTTCCAACCGTATACGATTTCTGTATTTCGACTTGGCATTTCGACGAGTATAGCCTGATATTGTGTTAAATTTTTTAAATGTTTTACATTAAACTGATACAGTTTCGCCATAACCGCGCTATACAAATGTTTTTATATACGAAATCGATTGATCTTGACGAGAGCTGCCAATTGAAACTTAAACGAATATCGTAGCTTCTCCTAGTCAAACGTTATACTACGCAGAAGTTATGAGACGCGGCGAAACGAACTCTAAAAAATTGCGGTGACCCCCTCCCTCCTCCTCCCCTCTTTAACCCAGTCCTCACTCAACGTGACATATTCTTTGATATTTCGGCAATTGAGCGGTGTAATATAATTTTGAATGTAGACGATATATTCGGAGCTACAATGCCAAACTGTATCCCCCGATTTTGTTATCATCGTACTTTCTGGTTTGCCTCCCACTATGGTCGTAAATTTAAAGACGTATTCGCGTCAATAACGTTCATAATTCACAGTCAAAATTAATAATGCACCGCAGGTGTTGTTTATGTTAAAATACTCGCAGTTATCGAGCACAGGAGTTTGAAAGGTTGATCGCAGTCTTCTGTACTCCATTCGGTTACATACAACTTTCCCGAAGTCCTGCTCAAGTTATAATTCCAGGTTCTTCCTCTCTCCTAAAGCAAACAAAGTGACTGAAAAAATTTGGGCGGCTCTTAACAGCGAGATCTTGAGAGCAGATGAGGGTGATTGAAGGGAATATGGAGTGGCGCCGGAATGAAGGGGTGGGGGAAACGGGAGATCCCCGAGAAAACCAACGGATGGTGTCTATTCCCGCTTGCGAAAATCCGGTGACCCGGTCGGGGATTAAACCCGGTTCGCCTTGGTGGGAGGCGAGCGTGTTAATCGCCGCCAGCAAACATAGCTTAATCCGTTCAGTGGTCGTGTTTACGATCGTGGACATGTTGCACACGAATAATATATATGACCAGTCCAGTACAACAACACATCGGGGAATCAGTAGCCAATACCTAGATAGTCTTCTCGACAGGTAATCTGATTTGTGAAAGTTACCTCGCCTCTCGTTTACGATTGGCTGATGGTTACGTCTTTTCAGCACGCAGCGCAGTTGTCACTGGTTGCGAAAAGTACACTAGACACAAGTGCAGTGCGCATCAAAATAATACACGGTTGCAACACTTGGGTTCTTTAATTAATTTGTGACCGAACAGGTTAACTAAGAGAAGAAAATTTCACCAAAGTGACAGCGCATAGCATTCGTGCGCATTCACTTTCATAATATTTTGCATGAGAACTATTTTTAAATAGGCATTGTTAACACACATATTGGGTCCCTGTTTTATTCACATTAATTTAAAAATACACTATTTTAATTTATATAAAAACATTACAAATAAAAGTTTCATTTAACTAATAATAAAATACTGTTATGTTACAGAAGTATGACATGCTTGTGACACATGACATTTAGAAAACTTGAAATTAAACACGTCATACATAGGATGATTTTTAAAATGTGCAATTAAATAAGAGTGCAGCTACCGCGAGGGCACTATTCCCTCCCGAGGCACTACCGTGTGTTTATTGATTGCTGTCATAGTACGAAGCCTTTGAACAATATTGTGTCCATGACAAGGACACACTATTCCCTCTCGAGGCACTACCGTGTGTTTATTGATTGCTGCCATAGTACGAAGCCTTTGAACAATATTGTGTCCATGACAAGGACACACTATTCCCTTTCGAGGCACTACCGTGTGTTTATTGATTGCTGCCATAGTACGAAGCCTTTGAACAATATTGTGTCCATGACAAGGACACACTAGTGCTTCATATTTTACTATTGGTTCACAGTAAAACAGGGCATACCCCAAGAACTACAGTCAAATTACACCAGCGTGTCAAGGGAATATGTGCTTTAACGAAAAATGCTGTAAAGAGAAGAAAAACGAAACGGATAACATATTGGGGCTTCTCTTAATATCGGGGCCTTGAGAGTCGATTAGGACGACGTGAGGTGAATATGGAGCATCGCCGGAATGTAAGGGCTGGGTAAACGGGATATCCTCGAGAAAACCCGCCCACCAGAGGTATCGCCCGACACAATTCGCACATGTAAAAATCCGGGAGAGACACACCCCGCCGGGAATCGAACCCGGTCCGTCTAGCTGGGAGGCGAGTAGTTTGACCACTTTATTCCCCCCATTGTTGTTGTGGTTGTATTGAAGTGACGTCGCCAAGCTCAAGTCAGCCCGACTTGCAGACAAATTCGCAGTGCGACAAGCGAACTGCAAATCTGCCGCGGAAGGGCCGGGGTGTGAACCCACGACCCCTCGACTACAAGTCGGCCACCCTACTCCTGAGCTATGAAGGCAGGGCTCCTCTACACCACCGCGGTGCCAAAGAACGGATGAAATCCGCGGAACGTGGTATAGGGGGCAGGAGGAATTCGTTTCGTGACCTCGTCCAGAGGTCGACATCGCAACGGAAGTATTCCAGCGGTTCTGCCGCTGGAAATGCGAGGTTGTGGTGCCTGTTCAAGGTCGAGAGGATGAGGAGGAGGGAGGGGCAGGGATTCGGACCTCCTGTCTTATTGGATTCCATCTCCATGGAGGAGTGGCGACGAGGTGCTGATGAAGTATTCACAGGGGTGGGTTGGACCGCGGCTCCAGCATCCCCGCGTGCCATCACGGACAACGATCGGCCACGTCGTTCCAGCAGACGGCACCTGGAGAAAGCGCTGGAAAACCCTTCGCCAGGGCCAGATAACTACGCTCTACCGAGAAACCATCTCTGAGCTTCTCTGTTACCGCCAGCCTGAAGCGTCTCGGGGATCAGAACCTCGCTGGGATCCCCACACGTATACTACATTCACTCATACTTTCAACTTTTCTCAAGCCCTGCTAACATTTCTACTTCCAAGATATTCCTCCTCCTTACGCAAACAAAGCTTAAAAAACTACACCAGATGGCTAATGCACTTCTTACGTGCGCACTCAGTCTAATAATATTTTGCATGATAACTATAAGCTGTTCGCGATAAAATGAGAACTCCTGAAAACTCTGCTTAAGATCCACTTATATGCAAGTTGTACAGTATTTCACCTTACAAAAAATAACATTGTCATGAGCCTCATCACTCTATTCATGCGTTGATAAAGTGAAACTGGAAAATTATTATAAAAGTGAATATTTTACAAATCAGCTCATTTTTTAAATTCCGATGCTTAAAAAAAACAGAAAGTGAAATAAATTATTTAAGTCGTCACAAATTGTTACCTAACACTTGTTATTCGTCGTCAGTATATGGAACTACTTTCCCTTCATCGTTAACAACTTTACTGGGCGCATGTCATTCAGTGCGCCCGTTCAAATAAATGCATAAACGAGCAGTGACTTTTTCCTAAGGTTGATTTCAAAAGTGCTCACTTTATAGTGAACAGCCTTTATTTCTTACTAGGCATTACCAACACAAATACTTTCTCTCTCTGTCTTTATTTATGTTAGTTATAAATTACATATTATAATTTATATATACAGTATAAGTAAAAGTTCAATTTAAGAAACAATAAGGCACTTTCATGTTGACACATTTACAAAACGCTTGTGATACATGACATATTTAGGAGAAAAAAAACACGTCATACATGGGGTTTTTTTTTAAATTCAAAAAGTGCGAAGAAGATGCGAATAGCCTACAGCAGTAATTTTCTTAACCAAGAATGTAACAAAAACGCCATGGCGCAACCAGAGAGTGGGTTGAATAATCTCACAACTTCCCTTCAGACACTTGCACCTTAAAGAAAAGTATCACAATACTACCAGTAAACTAGAAGAAACAAATACTCATTTGTCAAGCATTCATTTTAATTGCGAACGACTTTCTTCAATCAGCTGTTTTAAAATCAAATTAAAATTCAAAAGGCCATTAATGCAGCGTATGGGATTCAATTAGGTTGTAGCAAAATAATAATCATATTTAAGAAATTTGGCAGCTGGCAGTTACGTGTCATTATATCAGTGCAAAATAAAGTGTTCTTTCTCAAGGTTCAGTGCAAGAATTACTGTATCATACATTTAAAAAATCCTTCCCTGGCTTAGCTCAAAATATTACGGTAGAGTTAATCAAATCCTTCTCTGAGGGTTATGTCAGACTGTTACAAGAAGTCAGATTACATAATTAATGCAGGATTATAAGGCTTTGCTTCACCTCAGGTACATACGGCGAACATAAAATTAGTAGGTTACATATAATGTATTACTTGGAGTATAAATGCAGAAAATACTTATTGGCCCTCTTTATTTGCGTTCCTGCGCACTCGGTCGGCCTTAATTCAACGAATTAATACAATTCCACACGTCGATGCAACCAAAATACCACATACTTAATCAATTTAAAACTCTCGGCCTGCAGTCCTGGCTGGCCAGTTTAACGACGTATCACAATCAATATGTCGTCCAGGTTCGTGGCCAATAATGAATTTTTCAGTGAAAATTCCAAATTAAAAATAACATTACACCTACAGGTCTTACCTCACAAGCACATTCAAAAAGGTGTCTCAGCTATTGTCGCGCTAGGCTGCCAACTTCCGTAATACATAAACATGACTGGAATTTAACAACATTGCCAAACATAAAATAAATATACCCTGCTTTTCGAATTTACACGTGGAATAAAATAATTAACATACAAAACAATATTTTAATTTAAAATACCAGACTAATAATAATAATACTGCCTAATAGATGCAAGTTACCAAATCATACACGTAATTATGTAAACATAGACAACTGCCAATATAACTGTCGATATGTTAAAAAAAACAGTACGTCACAGTACTCAGCTTTAAACACTCTTGCTCAAGGTGTGTGTTTGAAAACATTGCAGTTTTGTGTGTAACCAATAACGCACTCCCAGTATGTTTACCTGCCATACACGCTTAGACGACATATGTATAGAACTTCCAAGGCGGTGAGCGAGTAAAAACCAGCGCACAGATAGCTGAAGAACGCCCTTTAAATCAGTCGTTTGGGCGGTGTAATAAACTGCGAGAAAAATATTTTTAAAAGTATATTCTGAAGATGGACTACAAAAAGCAGTAGATGAATAACAAAAAGTTACAATAGGTTTGATTAAAAAATATCAGCAACTAAATCTAAGGCGATGACTTTCGAAGTTAAATAACCAGAGGATAGAGATTTGGAAGAAAAGATAGTCAAATATCAGTATATATGTGGCACTATCTAAGGAACACTTAAAAAATAAAGCTTGGATAGAAACCAAGTTAAGATTTTATGAAGTATTAACAGTCCCACTTACGTATGGTAGTGAGAATTGGACATTTAGTAGAAGAAAATGTAAATCAAGTCTGCAGAAATGAGATTCGTAAGAAGAATATTGGGATATATGCTAAAAGACGACATCTGTAATGTTTGTATAAGGAACTAATTTAAAATGTTCAATTTAACAGAAAAAAATAGATATTTAAAAACAACAATGGAACGAACATATAAACAGGATGTATCAAACTAGATTGACCAAACAAACAGCACAATTAATATATACTAATGGAAAGATGCTCTGTTGGAACATACTTTTAAGTATATCCTTAGAGTAGAATAACAGGAAAAGTAGCAATATTAGAAGTTATATTTACAATGTTAACCATTTATACACTTAGCGAACTTACGTAGCGAAATATAAATGCGAAATACCAATATCTGTGAAGAGCTGAAGGTTATATTGACCGTTACTAACTGCTTACGCCATGACTTATGTCCACTTGTCTTCAAAGAGCTCATTAGATGTACCGATATACGGTAGTTAATAGTCCTCTATGTTCAAGGATGCGGCCATATTCACGTCCTATCTATAACAACAGCGGAACGATGTTTGTCAGTTTATCACACACATTAACTTATGGTCGTGGGGTGCTTTGCAGCCATGCGATATTATCTTGAGCATCAATTTTTACAGTAAAAATTAATTACTGCCGTATAGGTAGAGACCTGGAAAATTCGCGAGTTCAATGACCTGCAGGCTGTACTGTACAGTCTTATGAACAAGTATGTTGATATCAACTGTGCATTGATTGTCTGCTGTCACAGTGGAAGGCAATGATTGGACTAGTCTTCTCCAGGAGGTGTGAAACACCACATGGACTGGCTAAAGTATTATAAACACACATGTTTTGAAGTCTACCTTGTCCCGAAATATATCCGCGAATTCTTCATGCCTCTACGTATAGGATATTAAAATCCATGAAACATAAATTTACTATTAACGTATTGCATACGGGCATCGTGCTCAAAGTGTTAATCCAATACTCAACACCACAGTAGAAATGCCCGAATTTCCATAGCTACGCGTGAATATATATATTGCATAGCGTAGATTGAGAAATGAAATAAAAGAAGGGTGATGGGGTGTTGATTTCACACAACTATTTATCAAGGGGTGTGGGCTTTAAAAGGCTGATAAACCCTGCTGTAAGAATTAAAATATATTTTGATTCAATTTTGTAATTTCAGTAATGGCTAAATATATTACCGGCAGACAGCAGGTCATTAGAGAGAATCGAAAGTCTAGACAGCCCGGAGCTGGAGAAAAACCTGCTATGGCCTGCAGTGACAAACCAATGCGGGATTCACTTGGTGTAATTTCGGGAAACCGAAGTCAGAATGGGCAGATCGCGAATCACGTTCGGTCTCTACCGAATGTAAGTTCAGTGGCTTACCAATTAGCCACTTTGCTGTCTTACATACAAGAGCACGCATGTGTATCTTAAATGTTTCCGAGCCAACTTTTGGTAACGAGCATGCATAAATCTCCGAAATGGTCTTTAGTTGAACCCATTGAGGACGGCACAAACTTACTGCCACCGAGGACAAGATTGAAGTGAGCTGCCTACGTTCTCCATTACAGCAATATCAGATGTGTTTGTCTGCGTATTTCTACTCACCATCTTCCTATTGGTCTTGGCTACACCGGACACGCTTACTGCACTGTACGACGTCCCGCTTCTACTGTGTACCAGTTAATGTGTGTCGCGATAGGCGTAACACGTTTTACATAGTACTCGTAGTAGGCATGACGTTTACATATATATAGTATTGCTTATGCCTTATTACAAAGGGATCCAGCAAGCCTGGTCCTTCTCCCCAAAGATAAAGCTGATAGCTACAAATCTTAATCAGTCTCTCTTACATTGTGCGGCGCCTTATATTCCTCTTTCGTGATGCATCTTGATGTCTCCTTGCGATTGCAGACGGTCTGTACGTCGGGAGACCCCGAAGAGATGTGACGTCTTAGCATATCTACCACCGCGTTCGTTTGAAAAATTATTAAAACGAACTCTTTTAATTATTACGAACAAAAATGTTGACTAGTGGTGATGCGTTACTTACATCCTGGTAAAGTGCAGCGAATCAGTTAAAATACAGAAGTTTGAGATTAGTTTTCAAGAGCTAAGGAATTTACATGCTCCAATTATATATGTGCATACCATCTGTTATTTTCACTGCTAATATCATTTTTCACAAACAAATGTACAAACAGTTACTATCAAGTAATTATTTGGTTTTTTCCCTCAAAATTGTGAGCCAATTCGTCTACAAAGTAAAAAGAAAAATATGAATGGACAAGAAAAATTTCCCGTGACCCTGAAATTATTTTTACCGTAGCGTCACTAAATTATTTGACAAATAAATTTTACTTTCAGTTTCAATAAGCACTAAATTTGACTATATGGCACAGTAAAGTTGTTGAGACTCTGTGAGTGTACTCACATGTACATACGTTATCGAAGTGACAACATTTCATTAAACATCTGTAAATAACAGCGATAGTATGGACGATCACAGCAAATTTAGTACTTCTGAAAGGTATGCTTAAGATACGCTTGTATGCCTCGTTGTATGTGTATTATGTATTCTTACACCAATACCATAGACCTTATCACTTGATTCATGCGTCGGTCAAGTGAAACTGTGAAATTATTAGAAAAGTAAATCTGTATTTTATAAATTTGTTAATTCGTAAATTGATGTGCGCTAAAAACCAGAAACGAAAAGAAATAATTTTAGTATTCATAAATGTTTTCCTAGAACTTTCAGTTGAACGTTGAGTTATGGAACTAATTTACTTCCGTTGTTGTCAACTTTGCTGGGCGAATCCTAGCCAGTGTGCCCGTTAAAGCATATGCAGGTAGATGAGACATATTTGAAAAGTGCTTAATTACCCACTAACAGCGAATAGTAACAATAAGCGCAGCCTCTGTATCGTAATATAAGGAGCATGTGTGTCCGTCTGAGCGCTTGTATTACGAGTGCGATTGTGGATATGCTACCGGCCACGCATCTGCAGTGCTTGTATCCCGAGCGCTTAGAAATTAGCCGAGATTTACTGTCGTGTGCGCTACATTTGCAGTTTACGGTTACTGGCGAAGTATTGCCCCATCGTTGTCGATTCGCTCCATTGTGAACTGCACTGCACTCATTTGTTCGTGGCGACGCTGGTCGCTGCGGGGTCGCTATCGCCGTGGTCGCGGCGCTGTGAATGGCCCCTCGCGCGCTGTTGCCTCGCAACAAACATCCGCGGCCATTGCCCGCCCCTCTGCAATGTATATACTCGGGCTTACATACATATTTACCAGCCACGTTTCGAGATAATACTGCGCTATTTGTCTTGCTTTGCATTTTCTGTCGGGATGGCAGTTACGATTTTGCATAAATCCATTACGCTTTAAATATGTCTTACGCCTCTTCCATTGTTACGAAAATATGTCTTGCGTCTCTTCCATTGTTACGAAAATCACGGTTGTATAAGTCGCGGTGTCATTTTATGTTTGTTTTAAACGCACGGCACGACGATGGAGTTACCACTGCGATCTGTGAAACAAACAATATACAGAATATTCCGATACTCAATGCCCAAACTCCAGGCACGGTTTCATTGGACTAATCATGACACAAAAGCACTATACACTTTTATTAGGAAACGTATTATTATATCAAATAATTGTGCTCGAAGCTGCGGAGTACTACGCCTGCAGAACATGGCGGTGTGATCATGTATGTATGACAAGTTGCATAGGTCGTATGCGTAGTACGCCTACTTGATATGCAACTCGCAATGCACGCGTGATCGCACAGCCTTGTTCTGCAGGCGTTGTACGCCGCAACTATGTACACTATTATTTGATATACGTACAGGCCTATTGTTTTAATATTGGTTCAGTGAAACTATGCCTGGAGTTTGAGAACTGAGCTTCAAAACACTCTGTAAATGCTGTCACGAACATATATTTGGTTAAATAGGCTCAAATACGCGTGATTATTAAATTAATATATTTGATAAAAATACCAATTTGTGAAGAGAGTTAGCCCGATTTGATATCTGACATTTGTTAACTTCCGACGATTAATAACTTCGCTCATCATTAGGAAATACCTCGTATTCCATAACAAATCATCGCATAAAGATTGTTCCTGGAGTTGAGGATGATCCTGCATACGTGAATGACCAGACTTTGTAGGAGTGCTGGAAGCCGAGGAGAAGTAAACATTTATCCCTTCAAACCGTTTCACGAGTTCAAAACTTAATCATTTGACTCCGCATTTTAGCTTAACAATTGCTTACCGACCTAATGTTTCCTATGGGATTGACAGAATTGAATTGTGACACTTCATTATACGATTTCGAAAAGTTGATATTAAAATTCAAAGTCAAACTGACATTTTAAAGAGAATCAATTCAGAGGCTAGATGAAAGGTATGTATGTATAATGCAATTGATTATTTTAATAAATAGACACATACAATACGTTCATTGGTGATATAACACTATTTAACTGACAATATCCAAATTATTACGAAAAGTACAAAACCGATTTTCATTTGCATGACTTAACTTGACGTTTATATGGAGTATCGGCTATTCCTTTACAAAAAAATACTGTTTAATTTGTAGACATTATTTTTTACAATCGTCTCTCAAGACCTCGCTATTATAAGTCGCCCAAGTCTATTCACTCACTCATTATTTTTACAAGTACTATTTATTTCCTCGTGTAAAAAAATGTTCATCCTTATACTCTTTGTGTAATGGCATGTCAGTTCCACAGTCCCAGAGTCAATTTCTCAGTCCCAGTGTTCTTAACTCGAACAAATAATAAAAGCTAATTCTCATCAAAATGAGATAATTCATATCATAATAAAATATCATGACGATGAATTACTTTTAAGAATCTTTGGAACCGCGTTATGAAATGATTTCACAATTTTAAAAATTTCAAAATAAGGAATTTTAATTTACAGATTTTACTTTTGTAGCTGTTCGCAATTTTTTGCTAAATAAATTTTTCTGAGCACACCTTTTAGTAAGCCTTGTTATTTTTTTTAAAATTTTGTAGTTTATTTTATTTGAGCGTCCCAAAAACTTTAAAAGCGTGATTTTTAAATCCCGTGATGCGAAAACTACACGATATAAATTTATTTTATGCGAGGGAAGTTAACTTTCAGGAGTTATCTTCGAGTTGAACAGTGTTTGCCACAAATATAGAATAATAAGAATTTAGTGATTTTGAAATTCGATATTGGAGTTTGCAACATTGTTAGTCACATAGTTTGCTTTCAACCGCGGCCATATTTCATCGACAAGCGGGTCGTGTTTGCTCACGGCCGTTTCACAATCCAATCGAGTTCGCACGCGTCATATCCACACATCCCCCCCCCACCATTCTTCTTCTTCTCCTTTCCTCCCATTCCACTAACACTAACCGGAAATACGGTTAGTGCAGTTGCGAGGTCACGCCTTCCAGCCCAACTTCCCTTCGCTGCTGTGCTGTATACCTTCCCCTCTCTCCAAGGTTTTTCTTTCCTTCTTCGACCTGCTTCGTCGGCGCATCTCGAGATGACGTGAAGGATGCGTCAAGTGGTGGATATATACCTTTACAACCCACGATCTCGGAGAAGATTAAAAAAACATATAGTCCCGAGCTACCGTGGTGCAACATATACGTCCAAGCGCTATTACAGGCACGGACAGGAAACTTTTCGGCGCCATTAGTCCTACTACACTGCACACGTCTTCTTTAAGAACCACTTAAAATTTACGGTTTCGAGTGTTGCAAACAAAAACTAATGACCTGTGCTGTACTTAATTCGACACAACACATGTTTCGTTGTCACAGCCAATGAGTTGTAGGCAATATGTTCGGGTACAGTAATACGAACCAATCATGATCTAGACCAGCAAGACGGTCTGCGAATCATTTACACGCAGGTAAGATCATTCGACATTGAGCTTCGCAGCGTGCAGTACAAACCAGAAATTACCTAATTGCTGTTCACGATAAAGTGAATACTTTTAAAATCAACCTTATAAAAAAGTCACTGCCTCTACCTGCATATGTTTTAACAGTCGCACTGAGTGAAATGCGCCCAGTAAAGTTGGTAACGATAGATAGGAAGTAGTTCCGTTTCTTAAAGTCGAATAAAAAGTGTTAGGCAACCATTTCAGATAACATAAATTATTTCTTTCGCTTTCTGCGTTTTTTAATGCATCGAAGTGCAAAAATGGGCAGATTTGTTAAATATGTCGTTTTCTAATAATTTCCCAGTTTAAATTGACCGACGGATGAATTAAGTGATGAGGCCCATGACAATGTTAAAATTACATACGGCGGAACAACATCCAACGTGCATACAAGTAGATCTTAAGCAGGGCTTTAGAAAGTGCTATTTTACCGTGAATAGCCTATACACGTGCGTAATGTACACAACTGTTTATTCTACGTCTGAATGGGTTCAAGCAAGTTAGAAGAGAGTCGACTTCTTCCCCCGATGGAGTGGGGTGCAAAGGTCTTGAGAACCGATGGGGACCAACCGAGGTGAGTATGGAACCGCGACGCAATGCATGGGTGAGGGGGGGAGCGTAAACGGAATATGTCCCAGAAAATATGCAAAAATCCGGAAGCAACCTCCCCCCCTCGGGAATCGAGACCGGTTCACCTAGGTGGGAGGCGAGTAGTCTAACCACTACACCACCGTGACCCCTCCACCAATAGACGAATGCCAAAATTTGTATTCTGTGTTTCCAGTTAGCACACTTCTACTGGGCCATACCATATCAGACATGCTTGTACTGTACAACTTTCCTTATTGGACGACTGCTAACCAATGGACGACTTTCAACTGAAGTTATCAAACGTCCTTTAATGTAAAACAGGATATGAAATTAATTGTGATAATGTCAACCGCTAACAAAAATCGACTTGTGTTGAAACAAGTATCGTCATTTTACTGTACCAACCGACCAAAACCACGATCTGCTCGCTACCGGAATAACGAGTTTTGTCTTCAACGGATAAAGAACTTATCAAAGTGTACCACAAACAACATCCAGACTTACTCATTAAAGGTTTAGTTTTATGTTACACCCTCTCCCCCACTTGAAGCGTGGTTTAACTGCAGTAAAGTTTTTCCAAATTTGTCGTCTCCCCACAGTGTACATCTAGTTTCCTTTCTTACAAGAATGTTGAACACACACATATATGAAAAAAAATAGGAGTTTTTCTACTCTGTAATTTTTTTTAAAATTCCTGACAGATACATCGTTTTAGGCATTGCAACAAGCTAATATTTTGTTCGAGACTGTATCGGTATAAGGCTCTGCCATTTATCGGGACTATGAAAGGCGTGTTTGTGCTTCACGTAACTACGGAATATAGCCCCTACAACGTGCTGTTACGAGTCGCCAGTCAGCGCCACGCGGGCGGCCGAGATAAGAGGCAAGCGATCGAGCGGTGAAGGGTAACAGTTTCAAAGCTAGGCCGACGAGATATTATTTTGCGGCACGACCCAGTTCACTCTGGTCGTATTCGGCCGATATCTGAAGAATGCTCTAAATAACTGATCTCGTCTCTCAGCACAACTCGGGGTGTGTTGAACCTTCGAGATGGCCAGGGCCGACGCTATTTAAGTGTGACAGGCCGTCAGAGCCGGCAGTTTTTGAGTTGGAGCTGATGAGTAGCTGAGCGATGGAAGAACGAGCGACGGGTAGTGGAAGAACCAGTGGACCAGCAGTGGGGGAGGAGAGTCTGCGACACCATGTATACAGCGGTAGTGTGTGCGGCTGGCAGGCTGGACTATTGGACTAAGTGTGTGAGTGTAATACATTATAACTCATGGAAATAGACTGAACACATGCTAGCACAGTGGGTATGAGTTAATTGACTGTAATCAAGAGATACATTAAGAAGGGCGTTTATTAAAGTTGAAATAAACATAACATTTTGCACTCACTGTTAAATAGAAAGAGTAAAATTTAAGACAGCTAATTGATGTACCTAGTAGAAGAGTGAATAAATTAGAAATAAATTTTAGTTTCTTTAATTTTTCTTATTATTAAGACCGCCATCCCATACGAACTCAAAAATCACCCCCCCCCCCCATTATAGAAGTCCTGAAGGTTGAGTAAACATTTTTTTTTCCTAAATGCGGAGTGCAGGTTACTAAAATGACATAGCATTTTGAGGCCAGCATCATTTTCACAAATTTTTGGTACCTTATTAAATATAGCACTTAAAATATTGATAACATAATTTAATTGTAATTTAAATTGCTAGATTTGGCTAGTCGTGACTCATAATTTTATAATACTCTTCAGGCTTTTCATACACGGTACGTGTGCATACAGGCTGTTCCCCGTTAAGTGAACACTTTTGATGCCCTAGTTACTTTTTCCTTTCAGCCATTTTTTATCCCTTAACCACCTCTTTAAATACATATTGCCATGTAAGTAAAAGTACTGTGTGTATATTCCACAGCACTCAGAAGTTATCGTCAAATGCTAAAATGAAATATATTTATTGACTATTATTTCAAATGAGAGGGCTTTAAAAAGTGATATATTTACCGTGAATACCCTATAGTTCTAAGACGGGTAAGAATTTAAATCGTCCTGTTACGAAAGTGTACTTAAGTATTTTGAAATGCAGCTAGTAATTAAATAATTCTGCAAAAAATGAGAAGTCAATCTTTATGTCTTTTAGGCTGGTACCGTATCAAAACGCAGAATAGTAGGCTATTTAATTGTTAACACTCTTAAACTACTTTAGTTTGTGTAAAGGACATTTAAAAGTCATATAAATGCAATAACAACATACTTACATATTAGTGAACTATCATAATAGTGAATGATAAGAATAACCCGGATTCATTCCACCACATGAACTTTGCAACACCATTTATAGTTCACATTACTGACCGACGATGTTATTTTCGAACTTTTGTGTCAAAGTAATGTACCCATAATACATTTTTCTTTAATACGAGTTTATTGTATGTTTAGGCACATTTATGGACAAAAAGGTATGCGCAACGCATGCTGAAGAAGTAATTTTCCACTTGTCTAATCCTTCATAAACATTGACTGTCTTCAATTTATTAATAATTTAAAGATTTTAATTGAAAAAAAATTGGTTATGTATAACAATTTATAATGTTGCGCTACGAACTGCAATCATTGCAACGTCTGGCTATCTGATATGCCCTGTGTCAACTTGGGGTTGAAAATATTCAAGTAATACGCATTGAATTGTTCTTTTTTTTTTTTACGTTTCAAGTTACGTTCTACCCCACACTAAGTAAAATGTAATAATAAAGAATTGTAATAAATTTTTATCTTACTTCAGTCGGTGTGTTGGCGACCATGCGTGGATAATCGCCACGAGGCGCAAATTTCCACAGTTTTCAAAATATTTGGTACCAGTGAAGTAGGAATGAAATTGACGTTCCCTATGAAGTACAGACATGGTGTGAAAACACAAAGGAAGCTAGCAGAACTGCGTGGACTATTCTCGATAACACACAAAGGCAAAAAAAAGAAGTATTCTCTTTAAATAAAGACAAGAGCCGATGTATCTACACGTCTGGTGTGCGTTTAGGTGTGAAATCATAGTTGGTGGTGGGGAGGGAGACGTATATTGATGAGGACATTTGAGGGGGGGGGGGAGGGTAAAATAAACAGCTGGTGAAAACGTAATAAAGTATCGCGAGGAACGTATGCGAACAATAAATCATGCAGCTGTTCTCAGAAGAAAGGGAGGGATATAGAGGTGGTGAAGGAGGGGGTAATGGATGAAACGGCGAAGGAAAGCTGGACAGAGGGGAAGAAATGTGGTTGGATAAAGCAGGTTCAGGGACACATGGAGGAGTAAAGGAGAGGAGAGATTCAGGAGGTGTCACAATAAACTCTTACGTGAGAACTGAGTTAATGCCGTGAGCGCAAGATGCGTTGTGAAAAACGTAGGACGGAGACGTAATATATAGTCAGCGGATGGTAACAAAAAGTAGACGAACATACTTCACCGCTCTGTGGCGACATATTTTGCATCCCGGCACAAACACGCCAAGTTTTATGACCGCAACAACATGAAAACATGAGACGTCTACTGTCTGATGACACACGAACATAAGCACATTTCAAGAAGGTTTAGTGGAGAATCGGTTGTTTACAACTTAGCTTTACTGCCTTTCAAGTTTAACTTGATTGAAATATATTTCATGTTGCATAAAACATGACAAGCACTAGGTCGTTCGAATGAAAGCATTAATGAATTCGACTAACCTCATGCAGATCACACATTATCGTCCATTCGTTTTCTGAAGCCCTGCTAAAGTTTTACTTTCAGGATATTCCTCCGCCACATGAAAACAAAGCTTAACAAAGTGAAGGAAATGTTTCCAAAAGGATAACGCACTGCAATAGTGTGCACTAAGTTCAATAATATTTTGCACGAGAACTATTTCTTACTAGGCATTACCCACACATCTATGTTCTCTGTGGTTTTAACATTATTAATTGTAAAGTAAATATTATAATTTGTAGATATAATATAAGAAGGGACCTGCAAAATTCGCGTTATCTTTCGGTGACATGATATACTTCACTTAATCATAAATAGCTAAGCACATTCCCTCGTTTCATTGGCCGCTGCACAGTAATCAACGCCACGTATCTGCTTGATATCCTTAGAAGAGATTGGCCAGTTCACCGCAGAACTTATATTATTGGCTGAAGAGTTCTCCGAGGCTTGCCAGACATATTTTCGGCCAATGGTTGAAGTCGGTCAAATGCCCAGTAACTTGCAGTTCAGTCTGTCCTTAAGATATGAGGCCAATTTTTGTTAGGTCTCTAAATATGTCAAAGTACAATTTTACAAAAAAATTAGATACTTTTATGTTAATAGAATTGTGAAACGCCTGAGACAAATGACATAATTAGGAAATAACCAAACAATAAATGCATAACGCGCCAACACACCTTGACTAGTCTTGACGTCTGACAGAGCTACGGACGAAATAAGTACACCGAGACGAAATAACTCAGCGGTTACTTTGAAGTGGTCGTCCCCATTCTCTGTTTGGTTGCGCAAGTCTTTGGGAACGAGTCTTGTGTCTGATTGGCTGCTGCGTCCTACCAAGCTTTCCCTATTGGCTGGGCTGCCAGCTGGATAGTATGATACCGGACGCTGACCGGCAAACGGCATTACGCCATGTTGCTAGGCAGTGACACAATCTTGGTGAGCTGTGCGGCTGGCGTTCGCCGAATAAACGGTTATCTCACATCAGTACTCTGCGACATAGACTTATACCTAGCGATAGGAGAATTTCACGAGTTCGATGACCTGTAGGCTAGACTCCTCAGTCCTCTGCATACTGGAGCCTCAGCCGTGTGTTCATTGGCTGTTGCACCACACCTGGCAGTTATGTGATTCGCAAGATGTTTCCTTGCAATTCTGCTATCGGCTCAGAGTAGTACAGTAATAAACTGTGATACAATTGCGAAGGTGACTCCACTCTATGTGTGTTTGACTTCCATCTTGTCCCGAAATCAATTCGCGAAATTTTCCTATCAGTACTCATACCGATACTAGTACTGAGCTGAACAAAAAACAATCCACTTCTTACATCCGCTAAAGCGATATAATTTTCTGTAAGTGACATTGTTAAGGAAATATAATTTCTTGACGCACTGCACAGATTGAAGCTAATTATGAAATGAACTTTATCATTGGCCTCGGGAAGACTAAAACTAATCATGGTGCTGCTGTATGACTTTGAACAGCTCTCACATAAATGACGAATTCGGGGAAATATGTAAAGGAGACAAGGTATATTGAACCCAAAAAAAAAAAGTGAAACGGTTTAAATGCTCGTAAAGCGACTTAAAGTTTGGAAGAAGGAAACTTATATCCCCAGGGTCCTCGAAGCTCATGATCGTTACGACGCGACGTCATCTCTCATTCTGCGAGATAACACTTCGAATGCAACTCTTGAGAAGACTTCTAATTCATGAAGAACAAACTGATGCAGCGAGTCGTTTACACCTCATCGCACTTAGGAAATCTAATGACCTAAATATTTTGCGATTGTGACACAATTCTCAAGTAAGAGTTTTGCTATATTCAAGTTACAGGAATTTCGGATGTATTGAAGAAATGTGGCAGCAGTAAACCACGTGAGATGAGACGGCAATCTTCTTCAAATAAACCCACGTGTATTCAAGCAAGATAAAGTGTCATTAGTCAGTGAATAAACTAGTCGCCGAAGGAAGACTGTCGAATACGTCGAACTAACTGGGAACCCAATGACTTATATAAATCAGTGGTATTCATTGTACACTTATCTACCAAAAAGTAATTAGGCACTCGTGAAGATAGGTAATTCAGTAATTCAGTTGACTTGTGTTTCACAGCCTTCGGCGTAGGACCGCTGGTGTTTGTCCTTGGTAGTATGAACACAGAGGCCTATTGTAACATTCTGGATAATGAAATGCTCCCAACATTGTGGCGTCTTTACGGAATAGACCCTCGTTACATCCAGGATGACAATGCCAGGTGCCATGTTTCAAGGGCTAATATGCTATGGTACGCCGACAACAATGTTCGCCGATTGGACTGGCCCGCCCAGAGTCCCGACCTCAACCCTATAGAACATCTTTGGGACGAATTGGATAGCCGGGTGAGGGGTCAGGCGCGGCCAAAATCCATTGCCATGCTAGTGTAATTCAACGAGTAACTTATTTAAATCAGTGAAATTCAGAGATTAAAGCTGCTACTGTTTCCCAGGGGGAAAGGGGGTGCCGGTGAAGTTTAGTTGAGAGATTTGGGCGGCTCATAACAACGAGGTCTTGAGAGCCGATGAGGGCGAAATTAAGTGAGAATAGACCTGCGCTGGAATGCAAGGGCAGGGGAAACGGGAGATCCCCGAGAAAACCCGCCGACCAGCTGCTTGGTACGGAACGATTTCCACGAGAAAATCCAAGAGTGACCCGGCCGGGGATTGAAACAGGTTCGCCTGTCGCCTGTGTGGGAGGCGAGTAAATTAACCGCAAAGTCACCGTGCCCCCCGGGGGGAAGGGTGAAATTTCACATGTTTCACTAATGTAGAGCCATTTAGATTATTTCATTTTTATATTGTATGGCACATACCACTACGTCAAACATATGCATTGCACTCGCAACATAAATATTACGGAACAAATAAATAACACCATCTTTGTAAGAAACAATGTAGTTTGTGTTGCGATTACTGTGCGCGTATTTATGATGCGGTATAAACAAAAAAGAATTGTGTCACTGAAAGTAATATTGTGCTGGGTAAAGAATGATTCAAACATAAACGCGGGCTATGATGTTTGTAAAGAATCTGTGCTGCTACATTTATTTTAAATATATCTTCCTATTTGGCAGCAACCTACAGAAAGATACCGGCTGCATATAAACACGACCCACGGCATATTACTTCGAATTTCATCCGGCGCGGCGCGGCGTGGTGAATCACGTACAACGCGTCTTCTTAGGGAGATGCTAGGAAAACAAAGTGTCAGGGATGGTTTCCAAGGGCGGAATGGTTGCGGGAACTCTTGCGCGGGATGTCCTTAAATCAAAGAACAGGAGAGGGGGAGGGGAGGGGAGACTCGTGACGTCACGAGATAACCTTCCCTGCCAACTGGCAGAGCTCCCGCAGGAATAATCAACCAGGGAGGATCGTCACTTCAGCGGGCCCAGAGGGGAAGATATCTGGAGACAGTCAGGCCATAAGGGGAGACGACTCTTTCATCCATATATTAGTGACGGCCCTACGTGAGCAGAATAAGCGCAGCTCAGCAGGAGCAAGGGAGAATAAACTGCGTGGTATGAGGAGTCGTGCGGCGAATGGCAAACAGCTCGCTTTTTCGCTAGTAAGTCTGGTAGTCACCTCAAGGTGACACCCATAATTTTCCTTATAAGCCGTCTATTTGAAAAAATCCAGAGGTGTTTCCAGGGGACGGCTGCTGATACATCTTTCGGAATTGATGGGCGGTATTAAAAGGCTCATTTGAGGAGAATTAATTTGTCGTCGTCCTCTAGTGACTTGTGATTTTGAAATCTTGAAATTGGCCAAGCCATCAGCGTATGCGGCGGGTCAAATGCATCATGGGAGGCGCCAATGTGTTTCTCTGCGTTATAAACTGTGCAACACTGTTGTAGCAATGTTCCTGCTTCAGCCTTGGCTAATCCCGTAAAGAGGCCTAGCTGACGTCCTATCAATCGCCGTAATCGACCATGTGGAAAGAAGCCCTATGTACGATTTGTATAAGAAACGGATTCAAGGTAACCTGCGTCATATTTATTATGTGTACAATTAATTATGTGTTGAAACCCTACTTGCTTCTATTAACTGTACTAATTATGTTAAGGAGTTAACATTAATGGGACTGGGGATATAATGTGTTATTCCGCACTACACACAGTAAGTCACTGGAGTTAACATGAGTTAGTGGGTTACATACGTTTTTATTATGACTGTTGTGTCGCGCCTGCTTCAAGGAGACATTTGGAGAAATTATAGAAATGTCTGTTTGTTGGAATTTTTAGTACTTACATAAATTGTATAAACGTGTGATAATTTATATTTTGAATGTTTGCCACACATTCCTAGTCATTGGTCTCACAGGCAGAATTAAATGCAAATCTTGTTCCTTTAATTGGCTGTAGGTTTTTTTTATAGCAGTCAAAGTGTATGACTGTGGAGTTGCTTAAGCTGTGTAAAATTAATGAGTGTATTATTTTAATAGTTCTAATAATATTTTGTGCTGACTTTAGGCAACATAAATTTTGCATTCCTTATATTGATAGGCTAACACATATAGATACATACTTGATAAATTGGCTAATGTCTTTGACTATGCTATTTGGTTTGGTGTGCAATGAAATACATTAAGCTATGGAATCATATCCCTTATCATTGTGGATCAACGGAATTTACATAATGCGTTTTCTGTTTGGTGGAATAGCATATTGAAGTACAAAATGCGTATCATTCACAGCATTAAGTTATGTTTATAACGTGTGGTATAATTGTAAATGGCAATCTATGTTAAACTTACTGCATGCACTTACTTGTTGCAAGTGATCTCAAGTACAATGGTGCATCTCTAGTGACGGTAAAATTTCTTAGCATTTGGGAAGTATTTTTATGTAACAGTAGCCGTTAAAAGCGGCTCCATCCGCGTGCAAAATTCAACCTTAATTATAATGACCAAGCGCTCTATCTCCAGCGCCTACTGAAATGGTTGGTGGCATATTTTATATATTCCCTACGAAATTGTTCGTTTTTCCAGGATGAAAAGTATCCTACGTGCTAATCCAGAATATAATTTGCCCCTGAACCAAATTTCATCGAAGTCCGTCGAGCCGTTATGACGTCATTGAGTAACAAACAAACATACAAACTTTCGCATTCCTAATATTATTAAGATTAATAGTTAAATGTTTATAGAGTGTATGATATTTGGTTACCAATGCGCAGAGTTTCAAGAGGTCCCACGCTGGGTGTAATGAAGATGGCATACTTTTTGTAGGCTTTGTACATCTAGTTGACCAAAAAGAAAGATATTTGACTTTGAAATCTGTTTTTTCTTTTCCGCAACCCTTGTACACTGTTTGTTCAGTTTATGGCATCAAGTAATATAAAACTATGTATCACTTAATTGCCCAAACTAACATCTTATACCACCAGCTAAAGGGCGTTATACTCTATTGTATATTGTCGAACTGTCGTAATTTATTATTTGGTTACTGCATGGATGAGAATCCCTTTTCATTCTGACAGGAATGTGTATGATTTGTACACATCAATATGCTATATTATTCATAAGCGCAGGTTTATACTGAGTGTGCAGAATAAAATACGGTCATATCACAAACGTAGCGCATGCGTGCAAATACTTAAATTATACACTGTCACAAAATAATAATACTAATTTTGCAAGTTCCTATAAATAAGCTATTCAACAGAGTTAATAATATAATTCACACCTGTGATAATACACAAGTAATGAATTACAGTAATTCGGTTATTCATAATTACGAACTAAACAAATTACAAATATGTAACACAAATATGCACATTATAAACACACATCTGCATAATAGGGAAATTTAACCTACAGAGCATTGAATTTATGCTTTCCCAGGAGACTCAGTCACTCAAAAATCCATCAGTTAGGCACCAAACCTGTAGTGAGATGGCCGAAATTGGTCAGAAACGTCTTACTGATAACCAACTGCCCATGATGGCAGCCGGCCGATATGCTGCTCTCTGGCAGTTGCTGAAAGACAATTGTTCGATGTGACAACCTGCCGATTGACAACAATAAAAAAATAGGTGGGTGACAAAGAGCTGTCTGACACAACTTTGACAAGCAATAAGCTCACAGTCCTTAGTCAACTGTCAGACAGGCGCGCTGTTGAGAGGAAGCTATCTACGGGAGCTTGAATATAGACAGCTGCTCAACAACAGGTAACAGGTAGCCGACTGTTGACTGTCCAACAGGACAACTAGCAGATACGTAGTTGCTCGACAGAAGCAGACTGCAGTCTCACTTCCACATCAATTATAGTAATTTGTGTGAAGCCAGTCTCTTCCAAGATACGTTCATCCGCCACTTAACACTAGTTGCAGATTATTGCAGAGGATACCTGTTATCACCAGATGTTCTAACATAAAATTACCGTTTAACGTCACTTATCAATGCATTAAAATCACATACTTCACAATTTATGATTGGAGACCCGGAAATTTCGTGGATTCATTTAACAACAGGCTGGAAAGACCATTTGTGCACTCAAGTCTCAGTTTGTTGTTCATTGGCCTTTGCTCCACTTTTACCCGAGACCAGGTGGCAGTCCTCTTTTTCTTGCGTGGTATATACTGGCTCAAATGGGCCCAGGGCGTAGCTTACAAACGGCAATCCAATCAAAACTAATGACAAATGTGTATATGTTTGAAATTTAGCTTGTCCTCACATGAATTCGCGAACATTCCAGACTCCATTTATGATGCATCGCAGTTTTTGTCGGGGAAAAAGTACATTTAACACATACAGAAATAAAAACATGCTATAATGGTAGAGTTGAGCAGCGTATATGTTACAGCTCGTTTCGTAATAATATTTTCGCGTTTTCACTACTGTAAAAATACCAACGAATAATCTTACTTTTCAAGATTAGTTAATTCTGGTACATATATTGCCTCAGTTTAATAAACAGTGTTATTTTTAAATGTTCGCAAATATATTCGCAAGGAAACGGCGAGTTTTCAACCAACACAAAAGTTATGAAACTGGAAAATGTTACATATTTTATTACTCACGGTAATTGGGCTCAACTCTGTGCCAATCTGAAAATGCTACCTCAATATTTACACGGATTTAGGAAATTTCATTTTTGAAAAAGTAACATTTTCCGATCACAATTTTCTCTGTGGCAGGAAGAAATAAAAAATAATTTAATTTTCCCTGTACAACCAATAATTGAAGTAAAATTATTATAAATCCCATCATCATGTTCGAAATGGATTTTCCAGATTTTATAAAACTCTGCGCGTTGATTCAAAGAGTTACAAAAACGTTAAAAGCCTTGTTAACAAAATTTTGTTACGCATTACATTGCCAGTTAAAGAGTACGTAATTGATTCAGGTAATTACCTCCCACATTGGAGTACAGAATTTTTTAATGGAATGTATTTTTCAGGCCTAAGTACCTGTTTGATGTACGGACGAGATAGGCTTACCTGAGTCTGAATAGTCCTATATGTATATGTATAATATATATATATATATATAATTTTTGTACCGCAAATAGATAGGTTCGAAATTGTTTTATATATATATATATATATATATATATATATATAACAATTTCGAACCTATCTATTTGCGGTACAAAAACAAAATTAAGAAAATAAAAGAGATTACAATAGCACGTGATAACAGTTTGACTTATATTACACTGAGAGATTCTGTTTTCTTCGGGAAAAATTTTGTCTTCGTAAAATTAATCGAGAAACCAAAGAGATGGTAACTATAAACTAATATACAGATATAATCTCAGAGCCGTAACAAGAGGATACCGTGAGGTTGCGAGTATCTAAGGATTCATGCTGACGAAGGGGAACTTATTAGCGATGGATTTATACACATACCCACGACTACTTCTTAGAATTGAGTAATTAGTATGTATGAATGTGGTTCGGATTCCTAAGTAGGAGACTTCGGAGCCTTCATGTACACGGCAGAGAGCCTTATTGTACGTCACAGCACCAGTGATTATTTACTAAATTATTTATGTATATGGTGAGTGAGGATAACTTAATACTTGTTTTAGAATTAACCTCCTGATAACGTTCGCTCGCAATAAGTCACTGGTGCGTGACAGGTCTGAACGCTGACGTAACCCTTATTGACAGTAGCAGTATTGTGGCAAAAGAGATTTAGAATATCGCTCAATCAGGCGTCTGATACACAGCCTTGTTGACGACACAGCACAGAAGGGTGTATGGCCAGTGCGACACCCCACAGGTGATGACCCTTACGTCCTGGACACAAGTTGTAGTAGGTGAGCAAATTTCTTGGTACGGTTTCTATCCCACGATGGTAAATTCAAACATTTCAACGTATACCAACATTTTCAACCGTATTCAAGTGCTATTTAATTTATAGTATTTATATAATAGTTCACAATGATAATTACTTTAATAATTCCAAAATTGGTCTAATATATATATATATATAACTGTAACAATTATCATAATAAAAGTGTGCCAACATATTTAACTATGGCCACCTGTTTTTTTTTGCAAAAATATTCCACGACTAGTTGTACTCCAAAACACGTTAGTTGAGAATCTATTTCGTGGTTCCATAATTTCACCTCTCACGTGTCTTACGTACCTTCCAGCCAATCACCAACGTTAAGCGTCGGGATAACATAATTCTTATTGGTGCAGTCAAGTAGTCTCGCACAGACACGAGGCCAATACCAAAACGAAATTTGCAACTGTGCACTTACGATGTTGAAGAATAGCCTGCGCATAAATCTTTTCGCAGAAGAAAAGATGGCCCTAGATATAACTATACAATTTCTCAGAAAGCGATATAATTTTTTTTTTTTAATTAAAATTACTTGTCAAGTTTTTATTTCAATAATTTTGTATATTGGACCACTTTTGGGATTATTAAGATATTTATCATTGTAGACAATCCTAGGATTACTATGAATTAAACACCAGATGAATACGGTTGAAAATATTAGTAACCTGCGAAATGTTTCAGAATTATTTAATTAACCTATCACTGTGGCATAAAACCGGCCCAAGACTAGTGCTTACCTGACCAATAACACCGACGGCCATCTCTTCACATTCAGGTAGCCGACGAGTTGGAAAGACTACGCACGCCAGTTGAGCGTCTTGCGCTTAGAGGCGATGAGGCAATAGGTTAGTGAGCAAGAATCGACCTTAAGGCGCCTGTGTACCTCAAGTTGTTTTGAGCGTTCAAGGCCCAGATGCGAGGGAGCAGTACGGGCGACACCAACACGCGCGGCTAGCGACCCATCGCCCCTACGAGAAAGGTGCTGAATTGGCTTGCAGCGCATCCGTCATTGCTCTGTGCTGCAACAATTATATTTGTAGCAGTGGCATTTCATTACACTAAATGAAAGCCCACAGATTTAACTACATACGTACAGTTCCACTTTTCTCTTACATATCAGTCCTTTCATTCCCACATTAATATATGGTTTCTAGTGTTGCAAATAAAGAATACTTTGAGTGTGTTGTACTTAAACTGGCAAATAAATTGTTTCGTTATCACAACCAATAAGCTGTAGTCTTTCGGTGATGATTGATATGAAGCAATCATAACGTATATCAGCAGCAAGGGTTTACGAATCAGCTGCCCACAGGCAAACTCATTGGACATTGAGACTCGCAGAGTACAGGACTGATCAAATATAATGTTAATGTGAAACACATTGTGATAATCTCATTTAAGATAAAGACTGGACGGATGAAGGAAGGGAATAAAACGTAGTAGAAGTAAGAGAGAAGACTAATTAATTAAGGTTCGGCCAGGGCCATTTACTTTAACCCTAATAACCATTACAATTAAACATGAATAATATAGGCTCTGCCAAATTGGGGATAAGGGTAAAGGTATGAAGGCTAAGTGAAAGATATAGAAGTAGAAACGTGGTAGAAGGGTCTTTCCAGGTATCGCACCTGGACAAGCTGCTGCCGCCTCCACCTGGCCTTGCTACAGCTCCGTCTGCCTTCGAGTCACAGACTCTCTCTTCTCTGGTCCTCGTAGCTCCATCCACACTTCTCACCCCACCACGTGTGTTTGTTGTCGTAATGGATTTTCATTGGTCCCCGCTGTGCTGTGTGGGTGGAGTCTTGTCGATGGGTGAAATTACTGACTTAGCTGGACCCACATATTGTGCTACTTTTGGCGCATTTATTTGACTGTTTACAGGTTGCACTTTTGGTCAAATGTTTTCCAAACTAATTATATCCTAGTTAATTTCGCTTTGCTCAGACGAAACCTTGTGTAACGGGTGCATGACGGGGATTTCATAACAATGTAAACGATTGTCTACACTAGGAATGAAAATCTTAAGGAAACTACGTACGAAATCGCTAAAAATGAACATTGTTTTTACCATTACTGAACTGTTTGTGTTTGACTAAACTTAAGATGAAAAAAAAATATATATGTATATACGACCGTGGATTATTGGTTTTTACCTTTTCTATCAAAACGTATTCTCGAAACATTTATTTACTGAGATTCGCGTATATGCGCAAGCAACTAGTTCACAGGAAATATTGTAGTAAGGTCTATTCAAGATAACTTCCAACTTTTCCGAAGCCGTGCCAAATGTGTACTTCCAGAATATTCCTCAGCTTCCTGCAAACATATGCACACTGAAGTTGACTTTGCAATTGGACTGCAGTTTATTAGGCACGCCCTGGACGACTCTGAGCCAATAGCAGACTTGGAAGGAAACAAGTGGCGAATGCCATACTGCCAGGTGTGACGTAACACTGGCTACTCACTTGAGAAGTGACCTATGAACAAACAACTAAGACGCGAGTGTACACAGGACTGTGGAGTCTGACCTACAGGTCACTGAACTCGCGAAATTCTCCTATCTCTATTTATATACCAAATAAAAACAAGTAAGAATTCAATTTAATAAAAAATACGGTACTTTCATGTTTACACTAGTATAGAATGTTTGTGACACACTGCTTATTTAGGAAACAACCCTTCACATCTTACATGGTGGGATTGTTCAAATGTTGAATTCATAAAGTGACAGTGCATAGTGCGACTCGAAGACCTCCCGCAGAGCTGTAGGCAAGCTTGAGTCAAGTCCGCTTATAATTGCGCGTAGAGTGTCTCTCCGCCGCCAGCAAGTTCTCTACGCAAGACCGTTTTCACCCGTCCGCCATGGAAAAGTATTGATCGGACGATGTGTGTTGAAACGAACTGCAGAAAAATGGACAAATACGCTAAAAACTGACTTTAAACACTAATGAACACTTACATTCACGTTGAAGGAAACCAACGTTGATGGATTTACGACTCGTAGTAGCGTAAATACCGGACAAATAAATGTTGTTGGGTGGACATGCACCGGCGTGTCAAAGTCCCCGAGCGTGAGCTAGTATACTGGCGAGCTTGGACGCCGGGCGGTAGACGACGCCGGCCGCCACTACAGTGCAGCAGTGTTCCTTCTTCGATGCTCGTCGGAAGGACCCACCTGGCCCGCGCACTTTTCAATGGCTAATTTCAAATGTAACGGCATTGACGGCACTGGACAATTCTTTACTGTTCGTGATTTCTGGGTAGCCCGATAGGGAAAGATTTTTTCGACACTGGCTCGCTATTGGTGGATGATTGTAACTTACCCCATAGCAAGGTAATGCTCGATATTTGTATATAATCGAGGGTAAAACCTGGTATCGGGGTCAGGCGCTTGGCTGCGAGGGAAGTCTCCCCAGATAACAGATGAGGTATTCCGGTTTGATCACTGGTCAAATAAAAATGTAAAGCCCTTAAGGATTGCAGCAACGTCATTTTGACGCTCTGATTTTTAATTTACAATCAGGATATTTTTGGATGATATGAGCAGGATAAGTATTTTACGCACAACATAATAAGGAATCGCTTCCAATTTTCTAATAAGATATATTAGTAAATATGTGTGGAGGAACCTTGAATGTTTCTTGTCAAAAATAATTTAAATTTTCCCGAAAATGATACTCTGTATGTCAGTTCTCTGCCATTTTTGGGCTGTTCGGGAATATTAAATGGCCTCTGGCAGAACTTAGAAGCCAGAGATTTTCTCAATTTTTAATTTGAAAATAGTGGTGGATTTACATTTTTGAATAATGAATTGTGTAACTGGAGTAAACCAAATTTACCTTAAAAAACCTTTTAATGGCCATGGAACATCTTAGGTGGCCAGGTTTGGGAGACAAATTTTTGCGTTTGTTGTACAAAGCCAAAGATAAAATTTTAAATTGCAGTAAATGTTATGTGTGTATGTGTATATATATATATATATATATATATATATATATATATATATATATATATATATATATATATATATACACACACACACACACACACCTTGGAGGACAAAAGTATTGTAAACTATCAGTTTTCTTTAAAATTGTACACTGAATATTGTTGTTATCATACTGGGTCGTTTTATGTTCCTCAAAAGGGAAAGAAAAAAAATATTATGCTATATTAAAAGCAATATGAAAATATTCATGTTTCACTTTGATAGTGCAGTTTTAACATGGTGCAACTTAATGCAGAGTTGGTAGTATATGTTCTGCTTTATTGACCACGTTTATGCAACTCTGTGCCTCTTTCCTCATATTACACTGCTTTTAAAAATACTTTTATCTTTTTAAGTATTTTGAAAATGAATTATTGAGGTGTCCTGGGTTCTCTGGGCCTCAAGCTGAACCCAAAAAAAATTACGGAAACCACTAATGTTGATCAGAACTGAAGTGTTTTGGTGTGCGATTATAGTCGCGCCGGCCTAAAAACAGACATTACATCGCCTAACCAAGTGAAAGAGAGAGCGGCAGAACGACTTGCAAAGCACCAAGCACAGGTAGCTGCATGTACGCCCTCCCACTTGCCGTACCACCGTCGTACAATTGTCTCCTCTCCCGGAGAGAAGTGGCGCGACATTGGCAGAGCTCCCAAGTCATAAGTAACAGCAGCTCTACTACACTTGCAAAATATTTTCCGCGAAAAAAAAAAATGGGGTTTGGCTGTGTTGGGGACACGGCCGTTTGTTTTGCGTGAATACGTCTACGTTGACGCGCTCGGACGCCTTGAAGTTTTTTTTTACATTCCCGGCACCGTTTCACGCGATCATATGGGGTTTTATGGGTACCACTGGATTGCTCTTGAGATGCTCTTCCAACCATATACGATTTTTTATTTCGACTTGGCTTTTTGACTCGTATAGGCCGACATTGTGTTACGTTTTCTTAAAGTCTTACATTAAACTCATACAATTTCATCATAACCACGCCACACAATTCTTTTGACGAGAGCTGTCGATCGAAACTTAAACGAAAGTCGTAGCTTCTCCTAGACAAAAGTTATACTACGCGGAATTTATGAGACGCGGCGAAACGAACTCACATTGCACCCCCCCCCCCCCCCCCCGAGGGGGGAGGGTGGCGTGATGCTTCGCAGTCCTAACTCAACGTAACATATTCTTTTATCCTTTGGCAGTTGAGTGGTGTAATTGAATTTAGAACGTAGAAGATAGATTCGGATATGAAATGCCACATTGTATCCCCCGATTTTGTTATCGTGTTTTTTTTTTTGGATTGCCTGCTACTGTAGTTGCACAGACACCCGTATTCAAGCAGAACAAAGCGAAGTGAGGCTGGCCTCGGGCCTCGCGGCGAGAGGGAAAGAAGATGTAGGCTGTTCCCGTCAGGCGACAATGCGGCTTTACGACGTCGTAACTGCGATAGCGTCAGGCTCTGTGCTCTTGCATCACCCGGGATCACATCGTTTAAACAGAGCGTAGAATAGGCGACTGTACAGAAGCGACACAGAGTTATTTGCTCACGTTGCTATCGCCTTTGCAGTTAGGTTCAGCGGAAACGGGATGACACACACTTCCATGCAAGAAAATAATCATTTTCACTGAGAAATTGTTTATAGGGGCCTAAGTTTACAAATTCCTCTTGTAGAATTACACGTTTGTAAAGGTACAAGAGCCATATTTGTAATATACCTGATGAAATGGCCGTACTATACTGATCTGTAGGGATAGGAATATTTCGCGAGTTCAATGACCTGTAGGCTAGCTTCCACAGTCCTGTTTACACTCGAGGCCCAGGTGTATACTGACTGGTTGCTTCCCTACAGTGTAGCCAGTGTTACGTCACACCTGGCAGTATGGGAATCGCTACTTGTTTCACTACAAGTCTGATATTGGCTCAGAGTCGTTCATGGTGTGTCTAATAAACTGCAGTGCAATTGCAAAGTCAACTTCAGTGTACACAAGTTTGACGTATATCTTGTCCTGAAATGAATTCGTGAAATTTTCCTATCCCTACTTATCTGTATCCACGAGCTGTGACTTCGCTACACTTGTACGATTGGTTGGTTTCAACTGCTACGCGACTTAAGTGCCTGCCCACGAACCACCGATGTTTAGTACCGTAGTAAGTTAATTCTCATTGGCCCAGTAAAATTCCACACGTGTTTTCGACGAAGGCAGGCAGCCAATAACGCGAGGAGAACTGCATGTGTGCTATTATTCCTGAAGGCTTATCAGAGGACGGTTAACAAACTAACTTATGGCTAGGGATAGGAAAATTTCGCGAGTTCATTTCAGACAAGGTAAAACGTATACACTGAAGTTGAGTTTGCAATTGGATAGTAGTTTATTAGACACGCCCTGGAAGACTCTGGGCCAATAGCAGACTTGCAAGGAAACACATAGCCAATCCCATATTACCAGGTGTGGGGTAACAAATGCTACTCTATGGGGCAGCAGACAACGAACAAACAACTGAGGCTCGAGTATACACAGGATCGTGGAGTCGAGCCTACAGGTCATTGAACTTGCGAAATTTTCCTATCCTTACTTATGGTCTAACTTAAACTAACACTCATACCTTATCCGGGATTCGAACTCAGAACCTCCCGCACCGCAGACTGGTGGCGCACCAACTGACTGCGCCACGGGAGGTCGGCTAGGAGGATACTGAAATGTAGCTTTTCGCGAAGTCGGGTGGCCCTATTTATTACATACGGGGAATACATGGACTGTTTTGTACGTTTCATAACGCGGTGTATAGTATGGTAACGATAAAACATTTCAGTCGTAGAGTTGCAGAAAAATCCTTGGGAATCAGTCTGGAAAGAATTATTTTTGTAAAACGCACAATAATTTTTTTAATTGTGCAAGCAAAATTCTGTGTTGTTCGGGCTGAGTGACTGAGTGGGAGATTTGCATGGCACTAAAGTATCTCAGCTGATCACTGTACCTGACTGCATAACACGCAGAAATTATTAAAAAATCAGCAATTATGCTAAAAAAATTGCCAGAAAAATACGATTTATGTTGCATACGAAAGAGGATACGTAAATTCTTAACACTATTATTATACTGTGCTAAAATATTATTTTTTTCAAGGTTTTAAAAATAAATATATTTGAATCTGTTTCTAATTAAAATCTATGAGTATTTACATTTTGAAAGCTTCTAAATATAACTTTTCGCAAAAAAGAAAAAACCTTTATCAAGGAAGACCGCCATAATAAATACTCCGGTTTTGTGTCATGAAATTAGTAAGTATGTTTGCAAATATTTTTCGTAATTAATTTTATAAACATTTACTTCAGACTAGAAATTCAATCATCATTTTAAAAACCAAAATTAACGTACTTAGAATAAATTATAATTTTTTTTTTTTTTTACCATTTGTACCAATATATATTTTTTGCCCACAACCATATCAGTTTGCCCTTCTAAACGAAAGTTTCTTTACTTTCCCATTAATTGATTTGTTAAGAATTAAAATAAATAAAGTAGTGAAATATTTTTACAGGATGATATAAATCGCACTTCTCTGAAAATTTTTGTCGTAGCCTGCGTCTATGTGCATTACTTTTTAATGAGTTATCGGATCTCGCGACCTCGCTGTTAAGAACCGCCCAAATCTATTCATGCACTCACTTTTTAATGAGTTCTGCATTTTTTTACTTGAGTAGTCAGACGTAGAGGACATTCGTTCAACCAGAACACTTTCGACCCAACGTCAATATGACACACGGGTAAAGATGTGTTAGTATTCTCGTCACACACATGGGCGCACGAGTACAGCACAGACCGTGGATGCGCGCCTGCGCAGTGGAGCTGCCCTCTTATTTACTAATTACCCAACGTTGGTTTAAACTACAAACACGTCCATTCAGCTTTGTATTCTACGTTGTTGGTTTACCACTTTCATCACGATGCCCGTATGCATAACGGAAATAATAAAATTAATTAACGTCCCTGGATTTGTCTGGTTATTAAGAGCGTATCTCATCCGCCTTTATAAAACCTACTGCAATTCAACCTTTATAGCGATCAAGAAGGAAACAAGTGCTAGCTGGATTTACTCACACAAACAAAGCACGTGTCTTGATTGATACTTGCAGTGGCGGTAGGTGTTTCACAGACGCCAAAATACTCAGTGTTTTAGAGCCTCAACTAGTTGCTAATTGGTTGGGGCGTGGCTCACAGATTGCGACCTAATTGGTAAAGGAAGTAAAATACTCAGTGGTCTAGAGCCTCAACTAGTTGCTAATTGGTTGGGGCGTGGCTCACAGATTGCGACCTAATTGGTAAAGGAAGTCAAATACTCAGTGTTCTAGAGCCTCAACTAGTTGCTAATTGGTTGGGGCGTGGCTCACAGATTGCGACCTAATTGGTAAAGGAAGTAAAATAATCAGTGTTCTAGAGCCTCAACTAGTTGATAATTGGTTGGGGCGTGGCTCACAGATTGCGACCTAATTGGTAAAGGAAGTAAAATACTCAGTGTTCTAGAGCCTCAACTAGTTGCTAATTGGTTGGGGCGTGGCTCACAGATTGCGACCTAATTGATAAAGGAAGTAAAATACTCAGTGTTCTAGAGCCTCAACTAGTTGATAATTGGTTGGGGCGTGGCTCACAGATTGCGACCTAATTGGTAAAGGAAGTAAAATACTCAGTGTTCTAGAGCCTCAACTAGTTGATAATTGGTTGGGGCGTGTCTCACAGATTGCGACCTAATTGGTAAAGGAAGTAAAATACTCAGTGTTCTAGAGCCTCAACTAGTTGATAATTGGTTGGGGCGTGGCTCACAGATTGCGACCTAATTGGTAAAATGTACGCGCGTTTAAAGAGTAAGCACCTTGTCCTCAAAATGAATTTGCGTAATGTCGGTGCTCTAATGATGTTGAAAACATACACGAGAAGAAGGCAAGACTGCGACTGCTTTCAACTGATGTTTCAAAAACAAGAATAATCCAGTTTTCCTGAAGAAGGGAACAGATGCCAGTTTCCGAAACACTGTTACTGCGCCTGTTCTTCTATCTTCGTTGTGTCTTCATGGCTTAGAGCTTACATACAAGTCTTCTCCTACGTGGCCGCCCGAACTGTCTTTCTTCGGTCGTCTTGAGTTTTGTGTGTGTAATTGTATATATTGTTTAGTCCTTTTTGTTCGTTTGTTTGTTACTCGTCCTGTTTCGTTTCCGTTTAGTTTGGCGGAACTCTTGACTGAATTTGTTGTGGTATTATTTGTTTTGTGTGTTTTAAATGTCTGTTGACATCAATTAGTCCTCGGCACGTTCTCGAGTATGTTTTTTGATGTAATCCTCTGTGTTTCTCTTAGCGATACAGCTCCGCAATTACGTACGCCCGAAGTCATTTTACATTTATAGGCTATTCACGGTAAACAGTTTTGAGTACCTAGTTACTGTTTTATTTCAGCCATTTTTTATCGTTTAACAATATTATGAAATAAATATTGCCATGTGAGTAGTAAACCCAGCGTGTATGTTCCATCGCACTCGTAAGTTAACGTCGAAATGTACATACAATAAAACATATTTATTGACTATTATTCCAAATGAAAGGGCTTTCAAAAGTGTACACTTTACAGTGAATAGCCTATAACCATAGACAAAGCACGTGACAGTATATCTCCATGGGTGATACAGTGGCTATCGTAGTATCGACACAGTTTCGCCAGTGCACGATCTTTCGGGACAGCCCTCGTAGTTACCAGAAGGAATTTCTCGTTTAAAAGGTTGGTTAAGAAATCGTATAACATACTGCGAGCTAACTATAAGCGCTGTCTTGTATCGCTCCCACTAACGTTTATTCTACTCACAGGTTGCGAAGCTCAACGCCGTAGTCTGGCAAATAAAATTTTTCGCCACTAGATAAATGTTAGTTGAAAAACAATATAATTGCATTAAATCATAAATCAAATATAAAATAACAACCTAACTTAGTAAAATAATTCTCTTTTATTATACACGTATCTTAAAATTTGAATAAAAGGTGGCCTCTTTGGTTACACTGCGCAACTAGCGGCGGAAATTTTCCCTATGCCGAACTCTCACATAAGAAAACTCATTTGGTTCCGAACCTGAGTAGACTCAACCTTAGTCCCCCTGAACCCAACTTATGTTCTCCCACCTGCTGTCCCTCTTACGGCCTGTCTCCAACTACGCTATCCCAACCTGTCTTAGGACAAGGATACGCTGATTGGTGCACGTGGCCCTCTGACGTCATGGTGCTGTCCCAAGCTCCCGTGTCCCAAGTTAAAGCATTCAGAACTTTGTCCCAAGTTGTGTCCTAAGTTAACATAAGAAGAAAAATGCACCCAATACCTTCGCGCACAGTCGTGGAATGTTTACGTTTGAAATGTAAACAATGGACGTGCAAGGTGGGCTTTAGCAAAACAAATGTCACGTTATGCTAATAAATAACTACAGATGTCATCGTTTGGGCTGAACTATTTTATATGAAGGTCTAAATTTTCAAAATGCAAAGTTTAAAAAATATAATTTGGATGGTCAGTTGGCGAACTTATTTTAAATAAGACCGATAAGGCCTATATTACAAATAAATATTCAAACCACCTATCTCGTAAACATTAAATATTCCAAAATTCAAGCATATTTCAAATTTACCACGTAACAAAAAAATAATGTGGCGAATTTACTGCGGCTTTGTGCCAGATTCTGAAAGCTCACTTCGGACAACGCATTTGTAGACCATATTCGGACTGCGTCAATGTGACGTCACTTGACGCCGAGTTTCGGATACGTCCACAAGAGCGGCCGAGTGCAGACTGGCCTTTATCCACAGGCGCTGCGAAACTGCAGAAGCAACGAGAGAATTACGAAAACACGAAGTTGCCCATTGCGACTGGCGGCCCCAGAGGAACAAAAACAAGCACGTAATTGGTTCGGAATTCGAACCAACATTCCGCAGGGCCATTTAGCGCGCCCCTAGCGAAAGCGAACAACAACGACGCACAGGGAGATGGAGAGAGAGAGTAGGCACTGGCCGAGTGGAGTGACAGAGAGGGAGGTAACAATAGCCTGGGCGAGAGTCAATACGAAACATTCGGATATTGTATTGGCTTGGTTACTGTCCTCGCCAATACTCATTGCTGCCCCTTTTACCGTCAGACCGTTCAAAGTGGAGGGAACTGTGGTGTTTTACAATATACACGTGTCGCATGTCCTTTCCCCTAGTCCAAAGCACAGCGTGGAACATTATCACAATCGAAACATTAAAAAACAGAAATCTTGATTTTGTTTCCGACAATCTACTAAAGCAGTGTCTCCTCGCGAAATTACGATAGTAAGAGAGTAATCACAAGGCAACCGTTGCAGATGATCAGCTGCGAAAAGAGATAAGGAAATGTCACGAATTCATCCGAGGACAAGGTAAGTGTCCCGCCTGCTTGCATAATTCCTTTCCTTTTTTTGGCAGCGAAGGGTGGGAGCTATAAGGGTTACAATAGCACGCTCTACAAGAGCGTCGTCGACGCTAACTGAACTGGCGTGCAGTGTTCTCGTAGTGCTGCGTGTACCTATGCTAATTTCAACAGTGACCCTATCCTTTTATTGATGAGAAGACTGTACCAAAGTTCAATACAGGCTCCTATTGTAGAATGGCTCGTGTCTGGCTGGTATGTTTTAAGATACGGCAGTCTGAAAGAAAGCCTTTTTAACTATATTCAAGGGCTCCAAAATAACATTTACAGCATGCGTGGTCACTTTATAGTGACATACCGTCCTCGTCTGGGGAGTGATGTCTTTCCGTAAGTAGACATTCCGTGGGCACGAGTAATATTTTCGTAAAAATAAATAGGACTGTAAAAACACTCTGCCACGCAGTTCAGGCGACTGGCAGGCGGAACCCATTAATTCCTAACCACATGTATATTTGAGTTTCTGCTTCCATTGGAACACTGGACGACTTAACCAATAACAAACGTACAAGGCGACGAAGTACCGAATACCGTGCTACTCGGACATAAGTTAAACTGTAGCGATACCTTAACGAATAGGTAGGGATAGGAAAAATTCGGCGAGTACAATGATCCGTAGGCTAGACTCCAAAGTCATGTGTATACTCGAGTCTCAGATGTTTGTTTATCGACTGCTGCCCCATATAGTAGTCAGTGTTACTCCACACCTGGCAGTATGGCAGTCGCTACTTGTTTCCTTGAAAGTGTGCTATTGGCTCAGAGTCGTCCAGGGCGTGTCTAATAAACTGCGATCCAATTGCAAAGTCAACACTAGTGTACACGTGTTTGACGTATAGCTTGTCCTGAAATGAACTCGCGAAATGTTCCTATCCCTGCAAATACGGACACCCGAATCCTGAGAAATGATTTCAGGACCAATTGTATTTCATATCACTTTAGCTCAGATCACCTATCTTGTTTGGCTGATCCAGGTGTTACGCGTCTAGGGCGTGTGCTCGCGAATCATAGCACAGGATCGGAGTTACCTATTTCTGATTGGCACGCCAAGAAAAGAAAACTTTTTCTTATGAAGATCCATGGCCAATAAGTAAATGAAAACTGCTGGTACGTCGTAAGCTGTTGAAATCTAGCACGTGCAAAAATCTTTTCGCGTAATTCCGGTGTACCTACTAATGTACGACTAAATGATATAGCTAGAGTAAGTGCTTTTTCGCGAAAAAAAATATTGAGTACACGGTAGACTTCAACACTATATGCACCCAACACCAGTTTGTCTACTGCCATTGGTTGCCGTCTGCTCGATAAGGCGTTTTCATATTTGACTGGACCACTGAGAATTCAACAACATCGGCACGCCTCCTACGTGATTCGCGTGCAGACATTTAACATGTGTCAAAAAGTTATTCAGCCAATCAAGAGAGGTGAACTACCCTACAGTGTTTTGACATATATCTTGTTTTAAAATCTTTTCGCGAGATTTCACTACCCTTAGATACAGTATGTTCGAGGTAAACACAGAACTTTTGGAATCCCTGCTTAGGATCAACTTCCTAGCCACTTTATATCCTTCTATCCCTATGTAAACTTAACATTGCCACAGAGTACTTAAAACACAGAAGTAAAGTGGCCGCTTATTCTGCGAACTCCAGCCGTACAAACTGGCCAGCAAACTGTAGACAGACTTGATTATTTACTCGATAAGCAACAACGTGGCCATTACTCGACCATGAAAGAGGCGATTTCAATCATAAGAGCACTTAAGGATCGGGGTTATATATAATAATGTGATGAACTGCTTTCTTCTGAAAATGTATTTACAAAATAATAATAAACTATTGTTATTATACAATAATTAGTTTTTCCTTTATTTTTGTGTATTGTATCCTCCTGTTGGCCTTTAAGATTTTTATAACAACAATATGTATTCAAAATATTTAATAAATTAAGCATGTAGTAAAGTCACGCATCATGCATGTAGCTGTACCATTGATTGGAAAAAAATATTTTTTTTAATATAGGAAGGAAAATTACAGGTTTTTTAAATGTCTATATGAGCTGACAGTTCGCTTGGCAGCGACACCGAAACGTTAACGTAGTAGTCAGTAACATAGTATGTTTGCTTAATTATATGCACTTTTCTCGAGTTTTTTGGTTTTCATGGTCATTCAAGTTCATGGGGATGGCGCCAAGGTCAAGGTAGTCTGCATCTAACATGGCGGCAGTAGTCTGTAATGTATTATGCTTGCTGACTTTAATGCATTTTCTCAAATTTTGGTTTTCATTGTCATTGAAGGTCATGGGGTCAAGTTCATGGTCATTGGCATCCGATATAGTGGGTGGGTGATGTATACCAAGATGGTAGTCGCCTACCAAGATGGCCTTTACCTACCAAGATGGCTGACGGCTACCAAAATGGCGACCTCCAGTAATGTATAGGTGAGGGGAGTGGAGGTGAGGGAGTCAGTTGTCTGCTGGGAATGGAACGATAGTGACTAATGGTGGTGTGGGGGGAACTTCAGACTTCAGAAATGTAAGGTTTAAATAAGTATATATATATATTATATATATATATATATATATATATATATATTTAAAAACACTTTATAATAATTAATTTTTAATAATACATTTTTTGGATATCTTTGTAATTAAAAAAATTCTTTGTTTTTTTTTTTTTGCATTTTCAAGGTCAAAGGTCAATGGTCAAAGGTAAATGGTCCTGATCCCGGTCACCTGGCTCCAAGGTCACCGGAGTCGCTGATCCCTGTCAGCTGTTCCGGGAAAAATGTGTCATTTCTGAGGATTTCTTAAAATCACTTTGAAATAATCTTTAATAATGCAGTTTTTTCGAATTATTTTACAATTTTTGAAAGTTTTTTTTAGGATTTTTCGGAAATTTTTAAGATTTTTAAAAAATTTTTTTGGGGTCAAATGCGCTCGGGGTCAAGGCCAAAGGTCATATGGATAAGGGGCAAAATGTCAGTGACATCCAAGATGGCAGTCAGGTGACGTAACAACATGGCGGCTACTCAATCCTGCTATCCTGTACCAGACGCCGATGTGCGTCAAGTAACATTTCCCTACTACTAACGATGAAGGATTAATGAACTATGTCGCCGACCATTACCTTTCTGTAGCGAGTCAACTGAGAGACTATTTTAGCAGTGAGAGAAATAAGAAACACTGTGTACAGTACAGAACGATGCCACATTAGGCCTTAACGGCACAGTCCGGTGTGATGCAAACAAGCACGTTTCCATTGTTGTACAGCGACCTGTATTTCCTACAACACATATGATTCCTTCGCTGGGCCGGCATTGTTTATATATTTACAACTACGCACAGGAGAGGTCACAAATACACACACCGATCGCCAGCGTCAAAAACACCATCTGCTTGTAAAAGCTTTCCACAGCCTTCCACCCAGTGAACAAGGCTGAAATAAAGGAGGAGGGTGGTAGATAAACCTACTGCAGCCAATAAGGACGTTTCTTACTCTCCCTTCATAGGACGAGAACGTAGGGGAAGAGGGTGTTGGAAATGCTGGTTCGATCACAACGCGACGCCAACAGCGGAAACACGACAACCTGTTTTCTTTCGCACACGCGCAGGCCAACCAGCTTGCACAAAAAAAAATCTCTAGACCAGAGCAGTTTTTTTGCTTTTTTGATTTAGGCTGCAGCTGTTGGCCGTTGTGCTTACCAAGGGACGCATGAACATTTTTTTTTCGCGGTAAGCAAATAAAAACATGCCTGAAACGGATAAGATATATATATATATATATATATATATATATATAGAGAGAGAGAGAGAGAGAGAGAGAGAGAGAGGGGGAGAGAGAGATAATGGAAGTGATCAGACGTAGTTTCAGTCCGTGGCCAAACAAAAAACATAGCTGCGATCAGACCGAAAAATCCATTTCCATTAGTAGATTGCGTCCACTTCAAATGGTACGAGCTGCACTCATATTGTGGCCATGTGCGGTTTTTAATACACAGTTTTTCCTCGCGAGGTCGCTGAAATTTATTTCTGACACGAAGTTCAACGGTTGGTAACTTCACGAACTGTTTGTAATTTAAACGATTTTTTTTTTTCCAGGACCTTCCCAAAGACCTGACATTTAGGCTGTTCACAGTGAAGTGGGCACTTTGAAATCAACCTCTGAAAAAAAGAATTACCGCTCATAACTGCATGCTATAGTACAAACCGATACTCACGCTCTAAGGTCAGTTGGCAGCGAATCGAGTACAATATTTACATGTCTTGACGTTGTTATGAAAGTGCAATGTTAATAAATCTCTAACAAATGAAGTTGGTGGTTTTATGCATTATGCTAATGAGAGTACGTATAGGCATATTAATTAATAAATTTCAGTTCCTAACAATATTTTTTCACTTGACTCGCGCATGAATAAAGCCATAGGCTCGTGCCAATGTCAAAAATTTACGTTTTCGGAAGAATGCACAATAAGGAGAATAGTAGATCTTAATCAGGGCTTCCAATCGTGCATAGTGAACTGCTATCAGTCTATACAAGCAATAATGAAGTGCGTGTAAAATGCCGGACTGTTACTTTTATTGTCTTGTGAATTTTACATTCGTCTACACACAAGCCTTACACTCCATAGCTAGCTAATGGTTATTCCATCACTTTTCTACATAACCTTAGGATAATGTCCTCGTCCATGAGTAGATTTATTTTAACAGAACACGTGCTTCGTGTGTTTAGTAAATTTCGCATCGTTTTATGGAAACTAGTTCCATGTCTTTGATGTTGTAACGAAACCGAGGTGTGTATTTCCGTGGACACAGGATTTATTTTATTTTATTTTCTCTTTCTTTTACGGAATAAGCATTTTTGTAACATACATATACGCCACCGACAATTTCACAGCTACTCTTGACTGACGTATGGATAATGTGAACTTGCCACTGACAATCATTGTGTATACATGGAGGAAGCATTAAAAATGGGCGAAAGCAAAGACACCTGGTAACGCTTCAAAAAATTGTCAGTTAACTGCAAACATCGTATATAATTAAAATAGTCAAAATGGCTCTACACAAGTGACGTACAAAGTGTCTGTATTCGAAGTAATACACACCTTACTGATAACTATGCAGGCTGTATTCGAAGTAATACACACCTTACTGATAACTATGCAGGCTGTATTCGAAGTAATACACACCTTACTGATAACTACGCAGGCTGAATTCTAATTATGTGCTAAGGATTTACAGTGAAATTACACTGCACTTTATTTCTCGAAAGTAGTAGTTCCCATTTCACTGATTCATTCGCTAGTCGACTGAAGATCCCAAAATGATTTTTAGAGATGCGTGGTACATCAGTGACCAATGCTGCTGACTCGATTTAAAACGTAACTTAAATTAACAGACACGCTGTGTGACATATCTGGACTGCGTCCAAGACAAAAGCCATTATACTGTATATAGGCTACCGTAGTCTACTCGCCGTTATTTTTTTACACTTTTTGATTCAAAACTTTGAAAAATCACTCAATGTATGACGCGGGTTGTTTCCTAAATATGTCACATGTCATAAGCGTTTCATACCTCTGTCAACATAAAAGTAACTCATTTTTCGTTAAATTGAACTATTGCTTACATTTCATCTAAAAAAGTAACAATAAATTCTTACTTAATAAGGACTAAAGTTGGGGGGGGGGATAGGTGTACTTGTTATGCCTAGTAAGAAGTAGTTGTCATGCAAAACATTATTAATCTGATAGTGCACTAATGGGCTGTGTTGTCCCTTTCGTATAATTTTCTAAAGGCTGTTCACGATAAACTGAATACTTTTGAAATCAACCTTAGAAATAATCACTGACCATACCTGCATATGTTTAAGCGGATACGCTGAGTAACATACACCCAGTAAAGTTGGTAACGATGAATGGGAAGTAGTTTCGTATTTGAACGTCGAATAAAAAGTGTTAGGTAACCATTTATAATAATTTAAATTATTTCTTTCGCTTTCTATATCTTTAATGAATCGAAGAGTAAAATGAGCAGATTTGAAAAATATTTACTTTTCTAATAATTTCGCAATTTCACTTGATCAACGCATGAATAAAGTGACGAGGTCCATGGTAATGTTAAATTTACATAAGCGCGGAAGAATGCACAACATGCAAACAAGTAGATATTAATCAGGGCTTTCAAAAGTGCTCAGTTTACCGTGAACAGCCTATATACTAGGTTAAGTTTTATTTAAATGAGGTTGGAGGAATAGTTTGAAAGCAGATCTTCAGGAGAGTTGGTAGTTGCCATGAATAGACTGAAATATTTTTTCTGGACTGTAACGGCTGCTTCAAAATTACCCAAAGAAAAAGTAATTTTATACGTTGCATGTAGTTTATTGGTTCGACTGGCCACGACATACGACTTAGAATTCACCTATTATTCCCTTACGCTTAGTAAGAACGAATGTGTAATCGTAAACTTCTCATTTATGACGTCAGAAATGACAGTACTAATATCTGCCCTACAGTAAAAACTTTCATGTATGGCGCGTGGTCGAATTTGGATAAAACATTAAATATCCTGAATCGTATCTATCGGATGTGATATTTTAACAAAACGAAGTCAAAAACATTTGTGTTCATCATAGTACTCAATTTGCAATATTCAAAAAGTAAAATAAAAATAAAAAATGAATATAGCTTGCGTGAAACCCATTCAATAGCGCCAGTTAACTAGTTCTAAAGCAGTGGCTTGATACAATTTTGAAATGCAATTTTTATACTGCAGGGTGGAGGTCCAGCGAAGAGTGGAAAAGTGGAACAAAAGGCGATTCGACTTAATATCACTATAAAAACAAAGGTTGTAAAATTTAAACAAAAATGCATCGCGTATGTGGAACTAGATCAAAATATTCGTGTGTCAGTGAAACAAATATTGGTTGTAAATAAAATATTACAAACAAAACACTCTGCACTTCACATGCCTAAAATTCTGACTAAATACCAGGTATAGGCTATTCACGGTAAAGTGAGCACTAAAAACCCTGCTAAAATTTCACTTTCATTAATTTCTAACTTTTCCCCACTTTTTAATATAAACATTGCAACATGACTAATAAACACAGTGTATATATTTCACTACTCTGAAAAGTTAACGTCTGAGGCTGCAATAAATTCAATTTATTAGGGGTTACTGCATTTCGAAAGGGGCCTTAAGAAGTGCTCTCCTTACCGTGCATGACCTGTACACTCACGGAGAAGTAAAGCGTTACCAAAAGCGACGCATCTCGTCGCTACTGAACTTCAAAGCAGCTCCTGTCAAGTATGCTGGTAGGTGACCAGTGTTGAGTGTGCGATGTGTCATATTCAGTGTGTACTCACGCGTGTTGAACAACAGCATTGCAATATACGGCAGGGACGTACTACATGAGCCCGGGAACCTCGCCACATTGGCGACTGCCAAAATGTAAGCGGGTTGCCTAGCTCGCAGGCGTTCCTGCTATACCAACGTTTAACCCTTTAGCCCGGAATTGACTTCCAAGTTCAAGTCTTGCATTCGTTTGGATTTCGGATACATGCTGTACTTGTGTCGAGTATGCTTATTGCATCAAGTGAACAACGAACTGTTTGTTAACTGATATCATCATTTAAAAAAAAAACGTTCTAACAAGGAAAACGCTCAAACTACAGGCCGCTGATTCCTTCTTATGCGCAGTGCTGGCTATAAGTATCCTGAATGTGCGAATATCATCGATCATATACTTGCGAGGAGAAAGGCTGAGGGTGAAGAAATCAGGGCGGCTCTGGCATCGAGGTCATGAGAGCCGATGAAGACGATTGAGTTAAAGGTGCTGTGCCGGAACGGGGGGGAGAGGGAAAGCGGGAGATCCCCGAGAATACCCGCCGACCAGCGGCATCGTCCGGCACGATTCCCACATGCGAAAATCCGGTGACCTGGCCGGGGATTGAACCCGGTTCGCATTGGTGGAAGGCGAGCAGGCTAACTGCTTAGCTACCGCAGCCCCGTGATGTGATAGGGTTAAAATTCGTTTGCAACCGCGTCATTTGGCCTAAAACCCACTTCACCTGGAAATAATTTGGCCTAAAAACCCCCTTCGCTTAAAATTCGCATCGCCCAAAGTTCCCTTTCGTTTAAAACTCACTTCGCCTAAAAGTAACGTGGCCTAAAATTCTGCTTCCCCTAAGTCACCTGGCTTAAAACTCATTTTGCATAAAACTCACTTCGCCTTATTGTCACTTTGTGTAAAGTTTTTGGGTCCAAATAACATAACATAAATTCATTTGGTCTAATAGCTGCCCTAAACGCCATTCGGCCTAAAAGCCTCTTGGTAAAAAAATAATTTATGCTAAATGATATGTACGTATTCGTTATGTTGTTGATATATGCCTTCTATGCCCACTGCGTTATCACTGCAATTCTCTGCACAATTACGTACTCAAACTTGTAGTGTCTCAACGAATTGCAACCAGGAACCATCACGACAGCTGAGATTGTTTTCTTTTTAACTTCGGGAACAGAACACATCCTGCATATTGTCATATAGTTATGTTATCTATACATGTGCATACACTGTATGGTAAAGAGAATCCATTGTAATTCTAAAACAGAGATGTTTATTTTTTTGCCCAAATGCCTACAAAATGCGCTCATAACACCCGCCGTATACAAAACTGTAATAACACTTCATTAAATAGTTAAATATCAGTTAGGGTTGAAAAGTATAGAACTGAAGAATTGTTCCTGAAGATAAGCACGGACAGAGCTGAAAGCAGACGGTCAGTGGACTTTAATACGGGACTGCAGTATACTCAGAGCCTTCCACTGCGATCATCATAAAACACACAAGAAGCGAAATACAGGTGTCGAGCGGCTGGATACACGCAGCAGGCACTAAGTTCTAGGAGACTTCTTATATTCGGGGCGTCGTATTGCGTGCTTGCCTACAACAAGGGCACAAGTCAGTTCACTAACTTCCTCACTGTTCTTGTTATTATGTCTTTATTGGTGGCGAAGTTAAGATTTCGGCCTTCTCTTACACTTAACCACGTGCATCAAAGTATAACAAACTTGCACAATTGGGTTATCTGTCCTAGAAAATCGTAAACCTGCAATAAAATTTTATAAAATGTTACACTAAACACCACAAAACATAAGTTGAAACAAAATATAGTTTTTACTTTTGGCAAATATTAACACAAAAAGAATTGAATTTAGAGTCATGATAATAAAGGTTGGTGTTAAAACACGTAGAACATAAATGCTATTCTGTAGAACACGCATCTTTTTACACTCTTTAGCTTGATACCTGAAGAAATATGTGAAAAAATTTCCAGTATACATAAGTAACATAAATATCAAGATAAAAATAGGGGCGAGGGAGAACCACGTTAGTCTAAAAGAGGGAATAATTTACAAAAAATATTAAACACAAAAAATTACACAACAAAATTACGAAAAAAGGAAACATGGCGCCATATTTTTACTAAATTTGAAAACTTTCATGCGGCAAATGCCGTCGAATATTTGACATTCGAGAAAATCTAGTTTCGAGTAAAAATATTCGAGGAAACAGATGTCCAGGGAAGGTGAAAATGTAACCTAAATGTTAGCATATATTTGTATTTGTATTTCACCTCTCGTTAGTAACCGCTTAACTAGGTGCCACGATTCGCGATAGTAGCTCCACCCTCTTTGAATGTAGACAAACCCACTTTAACCCCTAAAATATAAAATAAACCGCTTTTAAAGAACGTTTTTACCGTGCTGGTCAGTATTATACAATCAAATACACAGCATTTAAATTTTACTAGAATCCCACCTAAAAGTGGAATATAACTGAACTCAGTTGTGTGAGAAGAACGAAAGAGATTCGATCCAAATAATTTTCACTCTACATTAGGAGAGGTTAAAAATATAATTGTAAACATCCGAAAATAATTTCACCTCTTTCCAAGGTGGATCCAGGCCGCGTTTGGTACTGACTTCATTTTGAACCGAAACAACGTAATCAGTACCGTTGCCTGCATCAAGTGGATTCCTAAGAACCGAAACTCAAAGATAATAAACTTGTAAACAGCGAAATAAATATATCTGGTCTGAATTTCTACATTAATTGAATGCTCTGTCCAAGTGAAGCCCACTTTACCTTTGGTCCTTACTTAAATTTCACTCTAAGCAACAAGAACAGGATTACTGTTTGTCGTTGTCAAATTTCGATCCAGGGAAGGCAGTTTGTGTAGTAGTGTGACAAACACTTACTGTCTCAAACTATAGGGAAGTTTGCATGAAGAATGTTTGTTGACTGCTGACACGAACTTTGCACGATGTAATGGCAGTGAGAACTTGAGTAAGTCGTTCCATTTTCCCCTTAAGCAAACACCTGATTTGACCGCTGCACGATTAAAAAATTTTCTGGGATCGAAAATTAATCAAATTTTGGAAGTGATTCTCTATCCGCAGAAAATAGCACAAGAATTCGTGAATTTTTCAGTAAAAATACGTCAAGAGGACGCTTGGAAAAATTGTTCTTTTTATTAAGTCTAAGAACCTAACGTTTTTTTTTTAGAAGAAAGCCTACGAATTAAATATTACTTGTAATGGGAAATTATATCACATTTAAATGTTTGCCTAATCTTTACTTACGTGTTTAATTTATTTATCAGTATTTGAGGTTTTTTGGTGGCAATAAATACTTTCACAAGCGAAACGTTTAGCGATGAAAGCGGTAAACTTATCAGAATTTCAGCGATGAAAGCCGTAAACTTATCAGAATTTCAGTGGTGAAATTTGTACTAAGTCACCGCCGCCAAATATTAATAATCTAAAAGGTTTTTCATGTTTTCAACTCCACTTTGTAAATAATTATTAATATATAACACGTGTTAATTGTTGCTTCTATTACAGATACAGACATATTAGCAAAATAAACACAGAAAACAAGTCGTATCACGGCGCCTATAACATGAATTGAAATATATGGTTTTGAAAATTTCCTCTTATTAGACTAACAGTAAGAGTTTTAGCACAATTCCGTCACGTTACAGGGCGGCTCTCGCCACCCTGGAAGACATTTTTCGTTTTTCGTTCCGTAATAATTGTTTTACTGTAGATCATGTTTATTTTTTTGCTATAGTGATTTTAACAGTTTCCCAGTTGTGAAACGTTTTCACACTTTCTTGTTCTGTATTTTTCGCTGGTTGTAAACATGTGAAAAGACTTGATTTAATTTTTATTAATCTTAATTCTGACATACTTATACATCTGTGTTTCAGGTCTTACTTCTATGCAGAATTAGTTAGTTTGTTACAACTTTATAATCACATTGAAGAAATATTCTTTCCAATAATTTCAATCAGGAAGAAAGCAACAATTCCAAAATGCCGCGCATGGAAGCCTGAACATCCCTTGCATTTGCATGCAATTTCTTATGGCCTCTGGAGCGGTTCCGACATCATCAACGTGTCAAACCATTAGAAAATTAAAGGAATAACTTATCAACTACAGTATTTGTAGCATTTACGTCATTATTGGTTACATACATACAACATTTCGTTGACTTGGAATTGACGTCATTTGCTACACGGAATACAAGCGAGTATACAAAAAGGTACGATACGAATCTCAGTAACACTGGATGACAATGTGTACTTCCACAGGTGGCTTTCACAGGTGGCACAGGTTAAGGTAGCAGCTAAGCAGGCCTCGTACAACTGATATACTTCTCTCATATCAGACATATAAGTGTCGGTACACAGAATAGTACAAGGCATGCATACCCAGGTGCGGAACCCGTCATTTTGGCTCATTTCCATAGAAAACTACCTGTATAGCACGAAATTAAGGTAAGATTTAGGGAAACGTTAATTTTATGTGTCTATATGAAATGAACACTTGAACAGTAACATATTTGTCCTAGTTACATTAACTGTCACTTAAGTTAGTTTCTCAAGTTTTGGATGAGAGATTCACACGCGTTTCCTGGAGGAAACAAGCATTGTTTACTCACCGCGAGATACCACCGTAAAACAAACTTCAGGCGTAGTAGGATACACTCACCTGCAACATAAAAGAAATAGGAAATATTACAACTTGCTTAATATTTTTATATTATATAGGAGTACATAGCAGACCACAACCATACTACAAAAACTAAACAGATAACACCTAACTACTAACTAGGCGTATAGCGCTTTTAGTTATACTTAGGGATAGGAAAATTTCGCGAATTCATTTCGGGACAAGATAGACGCCCAACACGTGAACATTAAAGTTGGTTTTTTAACTGCATCACATTTCATTAGACAGGCCCTGGGCGACTGTTTGCAATCAGCAGACTTGCAAAGAAACAAGGAGTGAGTGCCATACTGCCAGGTGTGAAGTAACACTGGCTACTATCTGGAGCAGCAGCCAATCAACAAACATCTGAGGCTCGGGTTAACATAGGACTGTCGAGTCTAGCCTACAGCTCACTGAACTAGCGACATTCTCCTACCCCTAGTACATATGTAGACGTGTGTGTGTGTGTGTTAGTGTCACTTTCAAGTGTGAGTTCTAATACATTTGAAGTCCATAAGCAACTCCCCACAACTAGCGGGTAAAGTAAAAGTGTAAATATTAAAACCTGCACAGAGGTTATCTTAACAGAGCACTTACTGCAGACAGTCGCCAGACTATAAACCTGAGTTAAGTAGAAAGAAAAAAACATTCGGAGCTTAACAGTGAATACAGGCTGCAAGGGAAGTATGCTACGAGAGAATACACGTAGACTTGTGTTCAATCTACTATCACGTGCAATTGTTTTTAGTTAAACAATTATTTATATTCACAAACATGTATTCAGATACTATAATTGCGCGTCGATAATATAAAAATGATTTTTCAAATTAACACATGGCAGTGACGTTGATTCGCGAACTGTATCGAAACTTTAAATATAAATAAAATCACATATTTTAATTTTTTCATTAAACGCAAAGATTATTCATAAAAATTAAAAGAACTACACGAATTAGTTTGAAGTTAAACTTCAACCACATGTGCACTTGAGCTCCTGCCTCTATTGCGCGGAATACAGTTTGCTGGCACGCCCCGAACAACCTTGAGCAATAACAAACCTACAAGCATTACCACTGTTCTGTAAACTGGACTCCACTCGAGCTTCGACTGTTCACAGACTGCTTGCTGCTGTAGTGAGTAAACGATTTTACCCCGCATCAGGTAGCATGTGATCACATCCTTGTTTTCTTAAGTGAATCGTCCAGGGCGCAATCTTACAAAGTTTGCTACAACTGAAAAAGAAACTGGAATTGTGTGTGTTTGAAGTCTAGCTATTTTTGATGACTAAATTCGCGAAATTTTAAAGTTCATAATAGTCAATGAACAGTATCCATGAAACCAATAATCCTTCAGAACCACACAATTTAATTCAACTTAAGGGTTGGCGATTCCCACAATTTCCATGGAATAATTTAGCAATAAAATATTTTGCAACGTTTAAAGATCTTCTTTTGTTTACACATTTTCAATGATACTCAGTATCTGAAATACACGTGTTTTAACTACGACTTAAATATCTACGCCCTACTGATTTTGAAAATTCTTATAATTTCCATATAGAAACATATGATGTGCAATATTGTAAGCACAGCTGTTTGCTGAGCTAAATCAATCACCACGGATGTTCAGTCTCGCATTACATGTGATATAAGAGTACAGAGATGAAAGGACCCAAATGTACGGAAACACGACCATAGTGATATGTCATTCGAATCCTCGAGTTTTTGAATACCATCGAATACTTGCTACTAGTGAAATTATTATTTTTGAAGTGGCAATATCCGAGGACATAGTATTCGAGGAAGGTAAAAATATAAGATCAAAAGTTTCTTTTGTATTTGTATTTGCTTCTCGTCAGAACATTAAGCACCATTTTACCAGATGCTACCCCTCCCGAGGATGGTTTCATAAAATCGCTGCCCTCTTAAAATAGAGATAAACAATTTTTGACCCCCAAAAAGATCCAAAAATCTCATTTAAAGATCAACCGCGATGGCTGAGAGGTTATACTGCTCGCCTCCCACCAATATGAACAGGGTTCAATCCCCGGCTGGGACACTCCAGTATTTTTGCAAGTGGGAATCGTGCCGGACGATGCCGCTGGTTGGCGGGTTTTCTCGGGTATCTCCCGTTTCAACCGCCCCTGCTTCCGGCGCTCCTCCATTCTCACCTCATTTCGCCCTCTCTGTTTCTCAAGACCTCGTTGTTACGAGCAGGTATTATTCAATACTGCATTTTACTAGTAGACTAGCTAAACGCAAAATATTATTAACCTCAGTTTTGTGACAAGAATGAAAAAGATTTGACCCGAATAGTGTTCATGCTACATTAGATCGCGGCTGACCAACTACTGATTAATTTTAATAAATATTTAAGAGAGCAGATTCTAGCATCATATTTTACAGTGTTACAAATGTATGCATTCTTCTTACACATGCAACCTAAACAGTAATTCTCTGACACTTAATTGTATAGTCGAGTGCCGTGCTACGCTGAGAGCCTATTCCTATACCTTAATGGGAAACCCCTGGCAAACAATATTAAACGCGTCAAGGTCACATCTGGCCTTAATTAAGCGTTACGAAGGTGACGGGAAAATGGCATAAACAAGATCAGTGTGTTTCGTTTCCTCAGCATTATAAGAATTGCGTACAGGATTTTAATACAGAAATATGTTCAGCAAAGATACAGCATTATCGCTACAGTTTAAAAGACTGCTTTACGGACAAATAAATATATCGTGAACAGAGGGGAGTTTACGGAAATTTCTGCTGGTGTTGAAACTTTTCAATGACAACGTATACGTTTCAATGGGCAACATAATATCGACTTCATTTCCATACTGCAAAAAACGGTTTACACTGAAATTCAGTTGTAATGCATATATTTTTAACAATAAAATATATATGACAGAGTGTAGAATAAGGGGAGAGGGAGCCATGCAAAGACTTAAATAAACTGGCCCGATAAAAAAAATTATGATGCACGAGAGGAAATGAAGGGAGGCTGAACAGGGGTGGAAAGGGAGGGGGTCCTAGCCGAGCATAGAGCATACCAACTGCTCACATTGCGACCCATATGGCAGCTAGGGAGGGTCCTTACATTTGGGGGGGGGGGGGAGGGATGTAAAATGTCACCCACTACAGTTCCGTCTAATGACTGCCATCACGTGTAATAACATTCCACTGTCATGTATTCAGCAGTAGCGAGTGCGTACCGATGCATTACATCTTACTACTTAGTGAATTTTAAATTGTTTACTGGAAAGCAGCCTTTAAAATATACACGCTGCTGTGCGTGGTGTATAACTGATATGAGTGTTGGCAAGCGTGGAAAAGTAGATCATAGTGACCGTGATACACGAAGCGGAACTATACAGAAACGTCCAAATTAATTATGTATGGTGTGCACGCACCGGGTATCGAGCCAGCAAGCTGGCAAGCGAGTGACGAAAAAAAGCTTCTTTCTACTACTGCGACACGTGATTATCAAAATTTTCTTCTCCGCCAGCTGAGCACGTCAAGACTAATGATTCCCCAAGAATTGTTATTACAAGTACTGAATGAATAATCAGTGCACAAACAATATTTTAGTCGCCAAAATTCGTGCGACAGTTGCCAGTGATAATCATAAAAAAAATTAAGGCCGTTTAGATTTACGTATTTGTGAGCAACAATAATTATAGGTTTCAGTTTTGAAAACGTTATGGTGTAGTTGTGACAAACTAGATACGATTAAGTGCTTTAAAACTCTTTGGTAGGAATTGCCAGTCGCTCCGAACGTCTGCACTTTAGATAGAGCGTGAGACATGCGCTACCCAAATTTTCTGAGGTTGCTCTCGCTGAAGGCAGGCGTCTAACAATTCCTCCATTCTATACCTATTTACGCGGCCCGTATATAGTTGAGCACTTTTCAAATAAACCTTTGGAAATACCACTCCCGTTCCTGGAGACTTGTATACTGTAAAAACGAGTGCATTTAATTTACTTCTGTATTTCCATCAAATAATACTGTACGTAATTGTGTTCAAATTTAAATAGTTACATAAACGCAAGGAAGCGACGATGAAATCCTGAACTACCTGGCATAGAGTCAAATTGGAGCAGAAGTGAATGAACAAATATGTGAGGATTGAGCGCAGAGATAGCTGTTAATCCTGGCTTGCAGGTGATTGAACCCTGAAAAATGAGTGACGTGAAGAAACTATGAAAAGTCAATCATGAGCTAGCTATAATATTGTTCCTCAAATGAACGTTACGAGAGGAACGGGTACAAAATCGAATTTTTTTTTTTTAAACATGGAAATTCGTGAAATATCTGTAAACAGCAAAGCGATGTAGATGACATTGTGAATTCTTTTTTGGAAGTATAATGTCTAACCTTAATCGGGGAAATCTCAATTTGTTTCTAATTTTAATCTAATTTATTGCGAGTCTCTCACGGCAGCCTAAGACGGCATTATCTGATCAGTATGGCCCAATTAATGCCAAAGTAAAATTACTTCACTTTACCTACGCATTTACGTAATGGCGTTTGCTGCTTCAGCCGGTTGATAGTTGGTGATAAAAAACTATGTTATTTTTATTCACTTATTTAATTCTTGGCAATTTCTCGTTAGTAATTATCACTCTCAATTCAGAAACACGTACAGTTTACCCCAACATTACAATTTATTGAATACACACTGGTATTCAGTGAAGTTTATAGTTATTTTAGTTCACCTTTTAATTTTCTTTTCGGAAAAGACCTCCAGAAATCAAGCATGGGATATTTTATATTAATTGCAATAAATTGGAACTTTATTTTAAGCCTCTTTAATATCGAGACTGGAAAATTGCTTTTATCATTATTAGTATTCGTCAGTTGGATACTGGTCTCGCCACAGAAGAGATACCTTAAAAGATCGGGAAACTTGTGTGAGACAGGTTCCACCTTATGTTATGAATGAGTAATCGAATATATTTTGGTGGCTCTTAACATTGATGTCTTGAGAGCCGATGAGGGTGAAGCGAGGTGAGTAAGGAGCAGCGGTGGAATGAAGGGCCTGGGGAAACGGGAGATCCCCGAGAAAACCCGCCGTCCAGCAGCATTGTACAGCTCGATACCCCTTGCGAAAATCCGGGAAGTGAACCGGCCGGGGGATTGAACCCAGTTCGCCTTGGTGGGAGGCGAGTAGTCTAACCACTACACCACCACGAATAATGCTTTTTAAGGGCGTATGAGTTTTCGCTGCATTTGCATTCACAGCAACTTGGTTGTACACATCGTGCTTTCAGAATGCGAACCGGTGTACCGTAATTCGCTACTGCCACCCTCCCTCCCCTGAACTTGGCGATAGATAACTACCCTTAGCCATCGTCGCACCTGCTTGGCCCTCTGTGATATGTGTTATAATCCCGCAAGCGAGAAACACATCTTCCTGACTCGCAGCCACGACCTTGGAAGAAACAGACGTACACTGTAAACATTTCCTGTACTTGTTACAAACAATTTTTTGGAAAGTAGTTGGCAAAAATTATCTTGTAATTCTACAGCTGAAATATTGTACATACACAACACATTATTTTGGGAAACATTCAAAACTGTTTATGTAGCTCAATTTTCATAATAAAGCTCAACTCTAGAACATTGGCTTGTTAAAATTCAACACCAGTTTTACGAATTCGACACAAAGATTTAATGAAATTTAATCGAATTTGTTTGCAGATTTGCCCCTAGTTCACAAAAAATTCCTTGCGAAAATACAAATTTTTTTACAGTGTAGGTAATGAGCGTATAAGCGTTGATGAATCACACACACTGAGACGATGTAATGAAGCGGTCTGTTAGAACTCGGGGAACAAAAAATTGACAGCTGAAATGTATCTTGCCTGGTCTAATGCAGCCTGAGAATTATTCGATCGGATCCCTTTCATTCTTGTCACAAAACTGAGTTTAGTTACAGTCTGCATGTCGGTAGACTACTAGTAAAATTTCAATTCGCTCCTGTTGAATAACCTGATGCACGACAAAAAAAAAAATTCTTTAAAGGCGTTTTTTATATTTTCTTAGAGGTCAAAATTGGCTAGTCTACATTTTGAGAGGGGAGAGATTTTACATAGTCATGATGAGGTACTGTGGCACCTGATAAAGCGGGAGCCTAAAATAATAAGGAGAAGCGAAATGTAAATACAAAAATAAAACATATCCTAATGTGTTATTTTCACATTTCCTATAATACTGTCTCCCCAAAAATATTTTATCCAAACATAGAACCTCTCGATTACGAAGCATTCGATGGAATTTGAAGAGACGCACCATTTTGGCCGAGTGTTTGTAAATTTGGTTAGTTTCATCTCTGGAATCTAATCTCACCTGTGATGCGAGACTGAACACAGGTGAGATCACAGGTGAGATAAGATAACTTATAAAGCTCAGTAAACACGTGTAGTGTCAGTATTGCATACACTGTAAAGGTTTCCTTTTTGTATTTGTGCAAGGAATTACTTGGAAACAAGTTGCCAAAGATACTTTTGTAACACTACAAATAAATTGGAGAGTATTTCACAAAACCTTACTGCAGAATGTGTAATACTAATGTTAGTTTTAACAGTCAAGTGTTGTAGACTTCAAGTTTATTACAAACGTTAAGCTACTTTGTATGTTTTTTTTAAATAATGTGTTGTAAATATACAATATTTGAGCTGCAGAGTTACAAGAAAATCTTTGCCAACAAGTTTCCAAAGAGTGTTTGTAACAAGTAAATACACTTCTTCCTTATCCGCCTTCCCAACTACGGACACTTTGTGTATTAAGCGAGGGGGTGGGAGGGGTAAACTGAGGCTCGTCTATAATAACAATTATTTCTGCCATAAATTAGTACAATAAATCTCTACGCTGCGGTGGGGTAGTGGCTAGAGCTGGCGCCTCACAAAAAGGCGAGCCGGGTTCGCTCCCGGATTTCTCATTTGTACGTGGGAATCGTGCCACATGATGTCGGTGGCAGCGGGTTTTCTCGGGGATCTCCCGTTTCCACCGCCCTTGCATTCTGGCGCTGCTCCATACTCACCTCGCTTCACCCACAAAGGGCCCTCAAAACAGCGATGCTAAGAGCCGCCCAAATCTCTTCACTACACTACACTGTTTGACTAAAATAAAGGGGAGAAATAATGAGCGTTCTCCTGCAGTCGCAAGAGACTCCAGCAGCAGTCTAAAGTACACTCTAAATTCGAATCGGCGGGAAACCACAGATTAGCAGTGAAATTCGACTACTGTAATAAGTGAAAATGGCTCCACTTAGAATCAGTGGAAAACAACTGATTGCTTCAATGAAAAAAATTCCACTGATTGAATTAGTAGTGAAGTGGAACTATTTCACAGATTGAATAAGTGACGGCCGACTGCAGTGGCGAATTAAATATTGTTACTATTGGATGCAGGCAAATAATTACGTGGAATAAACATATTTACGATAGTTTACTATACATAGTGTGCTATTTACCGTAATTAAAAAAAAAAAGGAAGCTATGCAGGCGACTGTGGTTGAACTCGCGCACCTTGAAACTGTAGGCCATTGCCTTTCCTTCTGAGCTACTACGCCAAGTTGGGATTAAAGAAGGAACAAGATCGTCTAGTATGAAGTTGTATGCTCATACTGTTCGTGTTTGGTTTGATTGGTGGAGTTAGGATTGTAAACCAACGAATATTACATATTAGTGCACTCACTTCACCGCATTACATGCAGTTTCAACCTTCAAACAGAGCGGTGTGTGGATTACATGGAATCGAAAAGAAAGACGTATAAAAGACCGTGTGTTCATAATACCTCGTAAAATGGCATTTTGAAAGACGAAACACATTTCAGAAAGTATTTTGTATTAGTTTTATTCGTTTATTTGTTGTTACTACACTTTATTTAACGGCCATTTTTGAACTATGTTCGACGGCCACTTTTAAACGATTTCATTGATAAATCAGTCAAAAATAATACGAGATGGAGAGGAAGTAGCTGAGATGTTTCACTGGTCCAGCAGTCAAAAATAAACCACTGAGTAAAAAGTGAAAAAAAAAGACTGACAAATCCGTGGGAAATGTCACTGAATCAATCAGTAAAGAAATATGGCCTTTTTCACTGGTTCATAAGTTTAATTCACTGAAGTGACTGAATTATCAGTCAGATACGTTTGACTGATTGAAACAGTGAAATTCTAACTGAGTCAGATTTAGAGTGTATTTGAGATCCACAACCTTAAGTAGTTCAATGTGGTTTAGATGGTGAACGTTTTCGACATTAAGAATACTTATGGCCGGTAATCTAATTAGAGTAAGTTTGTATATCTCTTGTTTTTAAATGTATAATAGTATTATTACTGAGTAAACTGCACATTGTTCAATGGGCACAAGAAGGAGTCTAAGCTTGCTCGTACGTTGGCGAAATATATCATACATCTCCACGATTGTTACTGGTTTTTGATGCGTGCATCCAATCATGTACAATGGTTAGAAAATACGAGTGTACTTTACTATAATTTCCTATCATTGAGTAAACATTTCAAAATACACCACTATAGATTTTCATTACAGAAGAAAATGCGTTAACCATTTCAGACATTTAAATTCATAATTCCCGGTGTTGTAAACAAGAAATATTTGGATAGGTGCTGCACTACATATACACGATAGAGCGATTGTTTCGTTATCTGAACCAATGAGCTGTAAGCTTTGTGCTCGACTATAGTAATGTTATCCTATCATAACATAGAACAGTATTGCAGTTTACGAACATGGTTATCATAAAGAAGATCGTTGGCCGCTAAGCCTCGCGGTTTACAGTATCGACCAAATATAACGCGGGTGTGAGTTGGGGGCTCAGTGGCTGAGCGATTAGCCTGCCCGCCTCCCACCAAGGCGAACCGGGCTCAATCCCCGGCCGGGTCACTGGACCTTCGCAAGTGGCAATAGTGCCGGATGATGTCGCTGGCCAGCGGCTTTTCTCGGGGATATTCCGTTTCCCTTACCCTCTCAATCCTGCGCCGCTCCATACTCACCCCAATAACCCTCATCGGCTCTCAAGACCTCGCTGTTGTGAGCTGCCCAATTATGCACACAACTTAGTACGCTGGGTATGAATAGGTTAGAGCTGTTCAAGTGTCTAAAATATGTTCTGCATGTTTAAGATATTTTGCAGTTTTGCGATTCAATACAAATATCTATTTGATAAAAATGACCGTTAAATTTAATAATAACTCTCGCATTCTTTTTTGTAGAATTATGAGCATTTCAAACCTAAAATCCGCTCTGAACAAATTTCAAAAATTTATAAGAGCACAATGTTTGATTTCAGCTGAAGTGTTTTTTGAAGTTTTGGGAACACCACGAAGAAATTTCCTTGAAATGTGGCATTTTATTCGCCTGTGATTAAGGTAAAACTTCAGGATATTTTCGATTTCAATTCTATTGTAAAACTTAAAATAAAATTATGGCCGAAGCACTGGAAGAAATTCCATGAAATTTCTTCATCATATCTTAATGAAATTAGCAACTAATTTGAACTGTAGCCAAAGCTAACCATTATGCAACATTTTTTAATTTGTCCGCCAATACATATAAACTTGAAATTCCTGAAATTTCCTTTATTAATTTGGGTAAGCCAATTTTCCATGGTTTTTATACTTTTAACAATCCACTAATTGATGTACTAAAACATTATTATAAAATATTCTAAAAATATTGAAAATCGTTTTTGGCACTTGAACACCGTAAAGCCACGGCAGGAACTAGCCGCCACCATCACAATGTGCCAGCACCGCCTGCTGCTAACGAACCCCCCCCCCCCCCCCCCCCCCGGAGCCCCTCCTTCTCAAACAACAAACGAACGCGCCAATCGAACGTACCTTTTATCCCGCGGCCGGAACTGGTTGGTAGCCCTGCGGCGGGGAATTAATGGCGCCGCTCGCCAGCCCGGGGTAACGGTAAACATTTCAGAGCGCCATAAGCCCGCCGAAGAAAAGGGCTTGAGGGGGGGGGAGGGGTGGCAGCCCCGTTGTTCGCGCTGTAGAAACGGAATTGGCTGGGCAAACAAGCCCTCTGAGAACTGAAACACCCTCCCCCCGCCTCTTAGATACACATCACCTCCTCGCCACGTTTCAGACGTTAGTCAGCTTACAATTACCTGAGCGGTGTCTGGTTGAGGCGAGAACTCCTCCCCCCTTCAGACAACCAATAGACCAATAGGAACTATGTTTATTCCCGCGGCGTCCTACAATGTGTACCCTTCGACCCTTTCCTTGCTTTCCTTGTACTTCACTAACTTCCTCAGGGCTCACCCTTAGAATACCTGTGCTATTATTATTAGAGTGAGTGAAGAGATTTGGCTGGTTCTTAACATCGAGGTCTTGAGAGCTGATGAGGGTGAAGTGCGGTGAGTATGGAGCAGCGCCGGAATTATGTGGTGGGTGAAGCGGGAGATCTCCGAAAAAACCCGCCGACCAGCGGCATCGTCCGGCACGGTTCCCACATGCGGAAATCCGGAGGCGACCCCGCCGGTAATCGAACCAGATTCGCCTAGGCGGGAGACGAGCAGTCAGAAAGAAGACGAAAGAAAATGGGGAGGAGAACAGAGAAGGAAAGTAGAAGAACAACAGAAGAGAGAAAAAGAAAAGGAGAAGCAGAAAGAAAGAGAAGAAGAAAGGCCAGATCTGAAATGGATGAAAGAAGAACAGAAGGAACTGCGGAGAAGAAAATCTAAATGAGGGAAAGATGTGATTTGTGATAATATGTTGGTTGATGTCTATGTGCAAAAAAAAAAGGGAGGGCGTAGAAGCGGAGTTCCATTCCTTCGTCCGCCGGGGAACGAAGGCCTGGGTGTCCAGAAGGGGTACTTCGATGTCCTGGAGGATGCTTAGGTTGGAGCAGAACAGTGGTAGAGGGGAAAAAATAAAAAGGACAAAATAAAATAGTACTGATAGGGAGGGGGCTGGGGGCCTTCGGGTTCGTGGGCGGGGCCATTCGACCGTTGGGTGCCATGGCGGACCGGCCGAAAGGCTAGTTAGCTGTGTGCGGGCCCGACGGCGTCTGGTCACGCGGCTGGATTCGTGAGAATCCCGGTCCCTGGTCTGTTCCGGCGGGGGCGGCGAAACGGGGGGCGGCCGAAAGGATACCGGTCGGTGAGCTGTCTCGGTCGGGGCAGAATAGCTCACCACCTTCCTAGAAAGTGTGAATGATGCTTTCGTTTGAAATATAATTTGTAGCTTAAATTACGGGCGCCCAAATAAACAGCCGCTCTCCCACAAAAAAAAATTATATAGGTAACTAATATACTGTTTGTTAAATTGTAGTAGTCATGATATGATTGAACACTCTGGATGTCTGTACTGCTAAGTAGGGTTAATGAAATCAATTTTTAAAAAAGTCTAACCGTTCAGCCACCCTGACACCCTGTTATAATTAGAGACTTGGAATTTTCGGGAATTCATTTAAGAAGAACCTCAACTTCAAACATACGTAAATGTTTCCAATTTTTGCAACTGGTTCATTTTTTCTCATACGAGGCCTATACAAATTTGCGCCTGTAACTATAGCCTGCAAAAAGAAGGGCGGAATCCCGCAGTACTTGGTCACACAGTATCGTCAACCAATGAATAACACGCTCAGGTTGGATTACAACAAGAAGGGCGGAATCCCGCAGTACTTGGTCACACAGTAGCGTCAACCAATGAATAACAAGCTCAGGTTGGATTACAACAAGAAGGGCGGAATCCCGCAGTACTTGGTCACACAGTAGCGTCAACCAATGAATAACAAGTTCAGGTTGGATTACAAAAAAAAAGGGCGGAATCCCGCAGTACTTGGTCACACAGTAGCGTCAACCAATGAATAATAAGTTCAGGTTGGATTACAAAAAGGATGGTAAATTAAATCCTGCTACCTAATAATTGACCGAAATTTCAGTTTTCTTTACACCCATTGAAATTACGTAGCGAAATTATCGTTTGTAACAAGCTAGATGTAAAATATGTATATGCGTCTGTGAAGACATCAGCTTTTAATTAGCCCTTATTGCTAGGGATCTTCAAAATTCACGTTATTTTTTCACTGCAGGCTGAACTCCAACATATTGTACACTAGTCTGACTTTTTCCATTGGTTGACAACTCGTAGTGGGCGTTTCGAGGTTGCGTTTAGCCAATAGTAAAGTCTCGATGGTAGAACAACCATTCTGCAGTGAAGCGATCACACAGGTAAATGTCGCCGTACAGTTGTTACTAACCAATTATATCGCGAATAGTGCTCAAGTAGGTAAAGTACAGTGAAGCCTAGCGCGTTACTAAATAATAACACGTGTTTTGCATGTCTCTACGGTACTTGTTGCTGACACCATCTGTTTTGTCCACTTGTTTTCAGAAAGCTCACTACGTGTATCCATGAATGGTTGTTAATGACATACGCACATTCACCGCTAACTACAGCAACGGTTGAGCCGCAGAGTACTTTGAAATACAGAGGTGAAACAGCCGCTTATTTCGCGAACTCTGGGGGCAACGTTAGTGTAGTGGTTAGATTACTCGCCTCCCACCTGAGGGGTCGCTCCTGGATTATCGCATGGGGGAATTGCGCTGGACGATACCGCTGGTTGGCTAGTTTTCTCAGGGATCTGACATCCAGAGGACGGGTATGTCCACTCCAAAGAAATCGCCATGCACTATTTATTCTCTGCTTACTTATTTGCTCTGTGCTCGAGCGGTATTTTAGAGCCCCGTAATATTTCTTTTAGGGGACGATTTCTTAACTTACGCTCCTTGCTTACCAGATGTCTTAATAAATATGGATTTATTAGTGAACGAGAAGAATTCAAAGCCGAGGGTGTATATATATATATATAAATTAAACATGTTGTTCACGAAGCTATTAATGCGCAGACTATAGGCCTAATTCAACTTCATACGTGCAAGCATGCAAAATTCGTGTGGCTATTGGCCGCGTGCCTGTGCGATAAGACATTTTCTACTTGACTGCGCCAATCATAATTAAGTTATCCCGACGTTGAACGTCGGCGATTGACTGGCAGACACCGAAGACGCGTGAGAGGTGACCAAAACACGAAATAGGGTCTGATCTAACGTGTTTTGCAGTACAACTAGTCGTCATGGGGTATTGTGGCAAAAAGCAGGTGGCCCCACCCATATGGCATACGAGCACCGTGTTGGAATTGTGAACATCCTGCAATCAGACGGCCTACTACGTGATTCAAGTGACCACCTTGCTTTATTTATCCCAATAAGTAACTCTTGGGTGTGATTAACAAGCGGTCCAACACGCCTCGAATGTTATAGTCGTCAGGCATTGAAAGGAACGTCGTGGCAGCTCGTGCCACGACGTCCGGCGTCTTCCCCAGTGATGTGACGTCGACCGGCCTACATGACCCCCGAATGCAGTGAAACAGTGGAGAAATAAATACCGAAGCTATTAGAGATGGTCCAAACCCCGTAGCCAGTCAATTTAATGTAATTCTTTTATTAAATTACAAATGGAGCGTGGCTACACACACCCCTTTTCAAGGATGGACTCGTCCAACCGTCCCAGGTTGGAACACTTGGACTCACCCATCGGCGAAGCCTACCGTAAGTGGCATGGCCATTTTTGAAAAAAGATATTTTGTCAATTTTAATAATTTCATTAATTTAATTGCGTGAACGTGCCTTTGTTTTTTTTTTTCAATTACAGCAGACTGCCTACCTTGGCCTCAGTTATCTTATTACGTTTCTTTAGTGCGGTGACATACCATGTGACGTCAAATTCACAAACTTAACTAACACTAAATTAAATACGGGTATGTCAGCATTGAATCTTTTTGCCATGTAATTGCATTATGTACAACTTTGTTTAGATATAAGAGGGTCAATGAAATTTTTCACTCAATTTTAGCGCCGTCTTCGGCCGTCCTTAGCGGAAGTCCCTGCCATGATGGTCAGTCTGACACCTGCACTCGGGCTGGCCGGCAGCCCGAGAGTTTCGCTCCGCACGGACCCCCTCGACAACTCCAACTTTTCCTGCAACAATTTTCATCTCAATAGCAACGTAACTTAGTGGAACATTTCAATTCTTTTAGTGCCGAGGGGTCGACCGTTCTTCCACCCTGTAATTCAACCAGGGCTTAACGTGTAATGCGTATCCGCAACTTAACACTTTGTACACTATGCTCAAATGAAGCTCAAGCAAGGCTAATTTGGAAATTGCTTTATTGTTCAGAACAAAACTCGCATAGATGTGTAGTCTTTGTACGGCTAGTGTTGAACATGACTTCACAAGAACACTACAGTGCAGTAACAGTGATACTGCTAACGACAGAATCTCTATTTTTATAGCCACTCTAAGAGACATGATTGATTGTACATCCTTTTAAACAATAAAGGACATTTGATTAGGTCAATATCAGCTCGACACTCCATTGGTCGATGGCCGGCCAATAAAGAAAGCTGTAAAGTACAGGGTAATGTCCGGTGTGGTATAGAATCCAATAGGACGGTGGTGAGTTCTAACACAGGCACCAACAGAACCGGTGTTCTTGCAGTAGTAGATATAGGTGACTCACTTCTATTTGTGCCAGTAAACGTGCGCAGACCTTAATGTGTTAAACTATACATGGCTGAGATCATTTTTATTCCGTATCGGTTACCGGAAGACCTAGTGCCGGATCCGCATAAGTTCGGTATATGATAGCGTAAGTGCACAGGTACGTCAAGGAAACAATTAAACGTCTTGGTCCCATGCTAGCGTTTCATTTAGGTTGCTGCACCCGCTTGCAGCGAACCAAAGTGTAAGTAAAAGTGTGTGAGGTGGCGCACAGTCTCACCAACATAATAGTGAAAAGCACTAGGCATATCGAGTTACTGGTAACACCATCATCTACAAGCACCGCACACTGGCGGAGAACTCCAGGGACCCACGGGCCGTCGACCCTCATGCTCACTGTGTAATGATGCCGGGCAAATGCATCAGTAGAGACCCGTAAATTTCACGAATTCATCTGAGGACAAGTTAAACTGCGTTCACGTGTACATATGTGTTTGTGCTTCCATTGGACCACAGTTTGTTAGACACGCCTCGAACCACTTTCAACCAATAACTAAGCTCCAAGGAAAATAAGAATCGAATCTCCTGCTACCAAGTCTCAAGTAGAACTGGAGCAACAGCCAATAAACTTCTAACTGATGAGCGAGTACATAAAATATTGTGGAGTCTAGCTTGTTGCAGAATGAATCTGCGAAAATTCTGGGTGTCTATTCATCAGTTTAGCCACTTAATCTGGCAATAAAGGTAAAGCGGGGACCCTCGTTAACAACCTTGGAAACCCCAGCACGTCAAATTATACACTGAAAAGAATTATTTTGTTATGTTTCATAAACATGCCTCAGGAACCTTAGCCATACATAATTTTAGAAACATAGAAACGTTCACAAAAGAATAGGGTATCTCCATTTTGAAATGATGTGACTCTTAAATATTTGTAGGATGCATGGACGCTAACAGGGTTGCACTGTCATGAAACATGGCATCTTATAACTAGACACCTGAAAAATTAGCGGATTCATTTTGGGACAAGCTAGAATACAAAACACTTGTATTTATATAACTATAGCCATTGGTCCTCACGGTGTTTGATACCTACTAGACAACCCTGGTTTAATAGTCGTCTTCCACTGTCAGAGCAGACAACCAATGCACACTTGACATCGGTATATCTGTACATATGACTGTAGAGTCTAGTCTGCAGGTCATTGAACTCGCGAATTTTTCCGGTCTCTGTTTATAAATCCTAAAAACTTTTATGGGTAATTAGTGAATTATTTTTACTGTTTACATGGCTAGTCAATGTGATAAGGGCGGAGCACAGCAGTGGAGGTTTGAAGAGCCGGCGTGGTTGTGGTGAAGTGAATTCTAAACATAGCAGATGAGTAAACGCAATGTCAACTCCACCGCTATTCCCCAATGTGAAAATCCGGGGTTTGACCTCGCTGTAAATCGAGCAGGTTTTGCCGTCGTGTGAATAACTTGGCCTCACCGCTCAACAAGCTCCTTTTTTTTTTTTCCACTCGCTTTTACGCCAAAAGTTAATTGGGTTAGCGCGTTAACCAACAACAGTAAATTCAGCAAAAATAATCTCGCACAATTTCATGGCGTAGGTGGCATAATAACACGAGTCCTCATTAAAAATAAAACTGTTTTATACACACTAATCCGAAGGCCAGATAGAAAAAGTTAAGCTAGAAAAACAGTACAATATTTAAAAAGAATCTCTGTGAGCGGTAGTTCGAAAATGTGGATAGATTTCTGTGTTTGTATTTCTAACGTCTTGGAATTGTCTTCTTAACCGTTTCGCAGGGGAAAAATCGAAAGGTATACTCCTGAACAAATAATTATGCAAATAGAAACATGCGAAATAAAAGGTTTAATATTGTCAGACGCACTTTAATTTACGGTTTCAGGTGTTGCAAACAAAGTATTTTATGCTGAATACTGTACTTAAGTCGACGCAACACTTTTTTTTTTAGTTGTTATAGCCAACGAGCTGTAGGTTATATGTTCGGCTACAGTTATATGAACCAATTATGAACTTGACCAGTATGACGGTTTGCGAATAATTTACGCACGGGTAAGATGAATGATCATTCAGCTTCGCAGTGTGCAGTATAGACCAGAAATACCTACGCGTGTGTATTGTACACAATTGTTTACACTGGGCCTGAATGGGTTTTACGATTGCTAGGACTACCTGCTGTTCGCGAAGAGATTTAGGATAAGCTAGGCTTAAAACACGTGTGCTTGACGCTTGCGATTGGCTCTCAGTTCATTAGTCACGCCCTAGAGAACTATCGGCAAATCACAGACCTGGAAGGAAACACGAGCCTACAGGTAGTTGAATTCGCGACGTTTTCCTATCTCTAACTATTTGTACTCCAAAACACCTTAATACAGGTCCACTTTCGCGATTGGATTATTTCAATTGTCACGCGTCAAGGTATCTGCCCGCCAATCACGGGCGTTCATTGTGGGAGTAAGTTAATTATGACTGGCCCAGCCAGTTAAGAATACGTGTTCTCACAAAGAGACACAACCAATATCCAGATGAAAGTTATGACTTTGCATGTAGGAACTAAGGCCTGAGTATGCGCGCATATATTTTTCCGAAGAAGAAAAATAAAAGGGGCTACCCTGATAACAGCTTGTGATAGTATTTTCCAACTGTCCATTCAACTGACGATAGTCGACGTGAGTGTAACTTATGATGTAAATGCTTTAAAGCACACGACGTATAAACTCTTCGCAGTAAACTGAGCCTTCGTAAAAGTCCCACTTGAAATCTACGTGTATTTGCTTTGCGTATTATTCCACCATATGGGGGCCACGGTGGTTGAGCGATTAGCACGCTCGCCTCCCACCAAGGCGAACCGGGCTCAATCCCGGGCCGGGTCACCGGATTTTCGCAAGTGGGAATCGTGCCGGACGCGTTGGTCGGCGGGCCTTCCCGGAGATCTCCCGCTTCTCCCGCCCCTTCATTCCGGCGCCGCTCCATATTCACTTCAATCACCCTCATCGGCTCTCAGAAGAGCTCGCTGCTAAGAGCCGCCCAAATCTCTTCACTCACTCCATTATATGTATAATTAACATTGGCTTGAGTCTCATCAATTTATTCATGCGTCGATCAGTGAAGCTGTGAAATTATTACAACAGTAAATATTTTTTACAAATTTGCTAATCCTGACACTTATGAGCATTAAAAAAAACAGAAATAAAGATAAATAATTTCAGTATCCATAAATGTTTACCCTGCTCTTTTAATTCAATGCTAAGACATGGAACTATTTTCCCTTCGTCAATACCAACTTTACATAGGATACGTGCAGAACAGCGTGCTTGTTAACACATACGTAGTTAGGAACTGTGATATTTTCCAAAGGTTGAGCTTGAAAGTACTTAATTGTTGGTGAACAGCGTTTAACACTTTGAGGTCAGCAGACATTTACGAGACAACCAAGACAAGCTTGGAGTAAGTTACTTACACCCAGCATTGCAGGAACACAGGTTCTATTGGTGTCTGTGTTCCCACTCACTACAGTTCTAGTGCAGGCCAATATGACACTGGACACTCTTATTGGCTGGTCATCACTCACTAAGGCGCTGAGTTGGTTTTGTCCCAATCAACTGTCTTTATTTTTGTAAGCTGTTTTAAAATCACATCCGTAACAAAAATAATTATGTAGTCAGGAAAGTTACTGTTACTGAGCTGTAGAGTTCTTGTAAGATCCTGTTAAACACATGCGGTACAACGACTACATGAAAATAATAGTTTTCTTTTCAATGACAAAGAAAATTTTCAAAATGTTTTCGCTCGAGTGTAGCTCGAGTCCCTTGAACGCCGGAGGGGCGGGACATTACTCGACCGTGCAACATCCACGCCGTGTGATCCCGGGACGTGTGTCATATGAATGCACGACTGCAGCGCCTCGTCAGGAAGCAGTGTAATTCGCCGAGAATGAGACAAGTGAGCGTGAGAGAGAGAGAGTGAAGGGGAAAAAAAGGGAGGGGAGGGGGTTGAAGTTCTTCAGACGAGACTGGGGAAGTGCCACTCTCCGCCGGCAAACTGCTTGTCGAATCCAATTTCTGGTTCCGGCCCTTCTCCGTCGGCGACCTTCCCCGCCCCTAAACTACCATCGCCTGCTCTCCAATTCTCTCCCAGCCAGCTCTCCATTCCCGGCGAGCGATTTCTTTGATGGGTTTCGTATCAGACTTCAAAATTAGAATTGTGGAAGAAGAGTCGAGGACGCTGGAGAGAGGTTGGAGAGATATTACAGCCACACCGCCTCGCCTTCTCCCAGACGTAAACGACGCTAGCGAGCGTGGGCACACTGCGAGTTAGTGCCGGGACAAGGACGGAATACAACTGCGTTCTGCTAGTCGGGAAATAAAAACACGCGCCCCCAACACCCCCCCCCCCCCAGGCCCTTGTTCTCGATCGCTGCCCTGGAGGTCGCAGGGAAAATGAACCAAGAAAAGGGCGCGACAACTTTCCTTCTCGGCTCTCTGCTCCAGATGCGATTGCAGCTGCAGATGTCGGGGTAGGAGGGAAAATGGCGACAGTCTAGGGGCGAGATTTCTATCTGTAGTGCACTTGTGAAGCGGGTAAATATGATGGCAGGCGACCTTCGTGGCCGGTGGTCGCTGCGGCGACTCGGGGTGACAATATTCCGGGGTTCGAATCCCAAATATTTTATGTATATTTCAACACTAATAGCCGGTTGCACCATCGTGGTTCGAAACTCGATCTGAGATCGGATCTAAGACCGACACAGAAAAATGTTGCACCATTCGAGTTCACAGCTGGACTGGAGATCGAGTGAACTTCATTTCGAACCACCGAAATTGGCGGTCCGAAATCTCGATCCGAGATCAGCAACCATCGTCGGCAAATGCAGTTAGAAAATACGCCAACAGATAGAACTACAGTACGTTGGATTGGTTTCTTGGGAAATTAAAACATTTTAGGCACTAAAATATTATTCAGTAAAATTAGTACAATAATAATTCACTTAAAACACATAAGACATCGCACAACTAGTTCTCTCTATTGTGAAAAATATGGCTACTTCCCTGATGTTACATGTTACGAACCAATAGCAAAATTTGTCTCAAACTTAATTTCGATCTCTCCCTTTAGAACTAAGATTGACAAATCGGAGAGAAACAGAATAATGAAATTTCGTTGGTGCAACACTTTTACATTGGAACGAAAATCTAACTAGATCTTGGTTTGGAACAAGGATCATTTGATATCGAATGAAGATGTTGGTGCAACCGGGCATTATGGACCAAGCCAGAGTGCAGCTCCGGCAACGCTACTTTCAATATTACTTCGTCCTTGAAAAAAAAAAAACTCTTACGGATACAGAAGTGGCCTAAGTGGTCTAGTGGCCAGACTACTCGTTTCCGACTTAGGTGAATCGGGTTAGATTTACGATGCGGTGGCTCCCAGATTTTCGCTCGCGGGAATAGTGCCGGACGATGCCGCTGGTCGGCGGGTTTTCTCGGGGTTATTCCGTATCCCTAGCCTTTGCATTCCGGCGCTGCTCCGTTTCCACATCATTTCATTCTCATGGGTTCTGAAGACCTCGTTGTTAAAGAGCTGCGCGAATCCCAACTCTCCACTCCTGGTTGGTCGTGCTTTCTGTGACGTCACGCACATATCGTGAGGAGACCGAACTGGGAATAGCTGCAGCCCAGCCACCGACATGAGCGTCGTGGTTCGGAGCCCGCCTTGTTAAATAGATAACTTCTTATTCAGACTCTGTATCTAGTCTTTGCAAAACTCGTCCTCAAGATGTTGGAAGAGCTTGATGAATAGTTAACTCACAACTAATCCATGGTTATAGTTGTACTGTATTAAACATTTAATAATCCCGGACAGGATACGAAAAGACCGCTGCAGAAACCCAGTAGAGGGAGCGATCCCACTATATGAATTATGAGTTCCCCGATGGAATATCATAACAAAATTGATTCGGGTACAACCGGTAGGCGACTGGTTTAAGTGCCCCCCCCCTTCCCCTCATTCCAAGATGAATAAACACAGAGAAGACGTTTACGCAAAGATCAGTGATAACTAACCTGGAAGTTGATAACAAGCCAATGAATAAGGAGAAAGGGACTGGAATTAATAGTGCACTTTGCAAACCAATACGGAAAACGAACTAGGTCAGGGTAACGTAAGGACTTTACTCGAAACGGAAGAGCCTATAATGGAGAGAGGGTTTAGACAAAGGCGGTACAGTAATCCTTCACCGCTTACATAGCCAACACTGAGGAAAGGAGATGTAATGTAGTACACACACACTCACACACACATATATATTAGTATTAGTAGTTAGTGCTACCGTACAAGTCATTACATATAGAATTAAAACTCCCCTTGATGCGTAGGGAATGGTGGTGATTGGTAGGACTTCGTACTTATAAACTGTTCACGGTTAAGTGAGCACTTTTTATGGCCCTTCCAAAAGGCACTAACCACTAATAAATATGTCTTGTTGCAGCCTCAGGCATTAAGTCTTGAGGATGGTGAAATGTATTCACTGTGTTTGTTGGTCACATTGCAATGTTTATATAAAAAAACAGCAGGAAGATGGAAATGGGATGAAAGTAAAAATTTAGGAAGGCCTTTAAAAGTGCTCACTTTACCGTAAACAGCCTATAGCTGTTTAACTTCAAGCCCAAATTTGGTCTATTTACATTATTTCATTTGTGGAACTGGAGAGTGAACACGTGCAAGTAATTTTTACCGAAGGGGAACCATAAACTTGGTTTTTTTAGCACATGAGTTGCGGACATAATTATTTAATAACAAACTAAACCTCTTGTTCAGGGATTCACGGATACCACTCTCAACATCAATTGTTTCTGACAGGAGTCAATTATAAAAATATTGTGGATTTAAATAAATTCCATATGCTGTACTGTTAAGAATCATTCACGTGTAGAAACGCAGTGAAGTAGTGATGGCGTAGTTTGTAATTCCACATCACGTGACGTTTTAAACTGAGCCAGCGGGCTATAATTAACGGACATATGTCTGGTTCACTTTTCTCTCATTTACGCTAAGCTGAACATTTGTCGGATGATGTGCCTTGGCAGTAAGAACTTGCTAAACTAATCCTTTAAAACAGAGTATCTAGTTGATCCTACATATTATATTTCATATCATTTACAGCAACCGAAAACCTAGTTCTGTGGTTTTTCTTCCATTGAAACACATGTACACAGTAACTCGCAGAAACAACATTATTCATTCGGAAAAATGCCATCTCAATTTATACGTGTTATAAAAAAAATAATTTCGAATCAGGAGGAAATTGTGCATATTTTTAAATTACGGCTGTCTCAAAATTATTTTGATAGTCACATCTTAAAATTAATTTAAAAACATCAAAAACTTTCATTGGTTCATTATTCTTAGTTATTTAATATATTGTGTGCATTAATGAAATCGAAAACTGTGATTTCGAAATGTAGTTATGAAAAAACAGTGAGGTCTAAAAGTGTTTTGTTTCGGTGGAAACGGCACATGTGGATGCCCTTACGGGTATGTACGTACGTTCAATATAAAATGAACAGTGTTTTTTTGCACCACTGTAACATAATTAACTTCTTCGATCCAAATATGTCGGCTACAGACTATTTATTACAAAAGAATCATGCATAAGCATAAAACTGCACTGCACAGGAATATCGACTGAATTCTTCCATGCAGTGTTACTGAGTTTCATATTCTAATTAATTAATACAGCTTCAAAGTAAGGCTGGGATAACTACAGAATCCACGAATGCATGCACGGAAATGAGCGGGTACGCTGTAGACTAACTGATCTTTAGAAGTTCGAAGTAATTAATACAGCTTCAAAGTAAGGCTGGGATAACTACAGAATTCACGAATGCATGCACGAAAACGAGCGGGTACGCTCTTGACTAACTGATCTTTAGAAGTTCGAAGTAATTAATACAGCTTCAAAGTAAGGCTGGGAAAACTACAGAATCCACGAATGCATGCACGAAAACTAGTGAGTACGCTGTAGACTAACTGATCTTTAGAAGTTCGAAGTAATTAATACAGCTTCAAAGTAAGGCTGGGATAACTACAGAATCCACGAATGCATGCACGGAAACGAGCGGGTACGCTGTAGACTAACTGATCTTTAGAAGTTCGAAGTAATTAATACAGCTTCAAAGTAAGGCTGGGATAACTACAGAATTCACGAATGCATGCACGAAAACGAGCGGGTACGCTGTTGACTAACTGATCTTTAGAAGTTCGAAGTAATTAATACAGCTTCAAAGTAAGGCTGGGATAACTACAGAATCCACGAATGCATGCACGAAAACTAGTGGGTACGCTGTAGACTAACTGATCTTTACAAGTTCGAAGTAATTAAAATATATTTGGTACTACAACATAACGGAATTAGTAACATAGCTGTATGAAGGCTTACAAAGAAATCCTCAATGCTGTACACATTTAAACTGTGGCGTATGCGGAGTTACGAATCACAGGAAAATACGGCCCACGAAAAGTATGTTTTAATTAAATACAATTCGTGATCACAGCAGTTCCTCATACAAATTTGGACTATGCGGTATATTAGACAATCGTTATTACTGTTAGGTTAATTTACTTTACACCAGAATTAGAAATACGAATAAAACTAAATTTCATCAAAAAAAAAAACTGCTGTGAGCAAACTTTACACATACAGCATAAAGGCGCATTAATTAAAGTTGTACTTCCAACATTTTACGTTAATATGGGGGAAAAAAAAATTGCTCTTCGAAATTCACTTCTGGATTTTCTTTTTGCCTAAAATAAAGTAGAGCGTATGTGACCATTTTGCATTACCTGCGAATAAGCACACATTCTGTAGTTAACACCTGTCGGCAAAATGGAGCGTTTTCATTTTTTGGTATTCCCACTCTCAATAAAACTTTACAAAGTACGAACAAGAGAGGGGGGAAAATGTTTCGATGCCCAGCGGATTATCCTCTCTGGCAAAAAAACAGCTTTTGTTGAAAAACAAATATATATATATATATTTATTTATTTCTGAACTAGAATTTTTATCGTGTTTTTTGCCTGTGTCCCCTCGGGATCACGCTAGTCAACAATTTTTGCGGCTTTCGACACCGCAATTTTTTTTTTCAGAGGATTATTAAAAACCGGGCATGTTAGAGCGCATCCCCTATATGTTTACACTCGGCGTAAATACGTACAGTATTTACATGGAATGTTGTTTTAGTGCTCGTATTGTCCACTCCGAGCACATAAACACACCCACTTCGCGATACTGAGAATATTCAATTCGTAAATGGAATCTGCAATATTTTTCAGATGTATGATATTTTCAAAGGACACTTATTTTGTTTGAACGTGAATTGAGTGGTAGCGTATCGAAAAAAAAAAAACGCATTTCCTTTGAAATAAGAGCAGGTTAACTAGCAAATATTTCATTTCGGAGTACTCAACACCAGTACGAGGTGAGATTTTAATACTACAAACCGTTCGAAAGAACTTGCAAATTCAAGCAGCGACACAATATACTGAATGACATTCAGAGTAAATTTTCGGACTAGAGTGAAGACGGATTGCAGCCAAAACTTAACGAACACGAATCGAACATGTACGGAAGTTTTCAATCCGGACTGAGGTGTAAACAAAAGCGAAATGAAGCGAATACTTACTGAAAGCTGTGTAGAGACCACTTTCAGCAATTGCGTGAACTATAGAACAAACGATAGGTATAGGAAAAATGAACACACAATAGACTAACTATTGTTTTTGTTTCGCAGTTAAGCCTTCCTATTTATTTTTCCGCACGATAATCTTAATATACGCTTATCCAGCATTACGCTAAATAAATAAATAAAACAACAACCACACGTTCATATCGGGCCAAACATTCGCATTTTTAATAGGACATTGTTACCATTATATGGTAGAATTTGCTTACATTAAGTCTTAAAAAAATTACAACACATTATGTGCAAATATGCAAAAAATACTCTCCCAAGATGGGCCGTTTGTTTTGCCGTCACTTACAGAGCACTTCAGGCGGCGTATTCAGAGTAAACTTCCAGTCTGGATTCTACACTCCAGTTAAGCTCGTCGATTGGTCTGGATTATCACTCCAGTCATACTTCAGTCCGTCCAGGTGTGTTTAAGGCCGAAATTCCAATCGGATTCTTTAGTACACTCGTTATAGTTCCGGATTGAATTGTTACTCTAACGAAGTCATTGTGAATAGCTTAACTCGTCACTTTCTTGTTTTATTCTGTCAAAAATATCCGTAGTTATACTGTGTGTAGGGCCTATATCCTGAGTTATACTCTGTGTAGGGCCTATATCCTGAGGATTAATGTGTGTAGGGCCTATATCCTGAGGATATACTTGTGTAGGGCCTATATCCTGAGGTTATACTGTGTGTAGGGCCTATATGCTGAGGATATACTGTGTGTAGGGCCTATATCCTGAGGTTATACAGTGTGTAGGGCCTATATGCTGAGGATATACTGTGTGTAGGCCTATATCCTGAGGTTATACTCTGTGTAGGGCCTATATCCTGATGTTATACTGTGTGTAGGGCCTATATCCTGAGGATATAATGTGTGTAGGGCCTATATCCTGAGGATATACTCTGTGTAGGGCCTATATCCTGAGGTTATACTGTGTGTAGGGCCTATATGCTGAGGATATACTGTGTGTAGGGCCTATATCCTGAGGTTATACTGTGTGTAGGGCCTATATGCTGAGGATATACTGTGTGTAGGGCCTATATCCTGAGGTTATACTCTGTGTAGGGCCTATATCCTGAGGTTATACTCTGTGTAGGGCCTATATCCTGAGGATATAATGTGTGTAGGGCCTATATCCTGAGGATATACTCTTGTGTAGGGCCTATATCCTGAGGTTATACTGTGTGTAGGGCCTATATGCTGAGGATATACTGTGTGTAGGGCCTATATCCTGAGGTTATACTGTGTGTAGGGCCTATATGCTGAGGATATACTGTGTGTAGGGCCTATATCCTGAGGATATACTGTGTGTAGGGCCTATATCCTGAGGATATACTGTGTGTAGGGCCTATATCCTGAGGATATACTGTGTGTAGGGCCTATATCCTGAGGATATACTGTGTGTAGGCCTATATCGTGAGGATATACTGTGTGTAGGGCCTATATCCTGAGGATATACTCTGTGTAGGGCCTATATCCTGAGGATATACTGTGTGTAGGGCCTATATCCTGAGGTTATACTCTGTGTAGGGCCTATATCCTGAGGTTATTACTGTGTATGTAGGGCCTATATCCTGGAGTTATACTGTGTGTAGGGCCTATATCTGAGGATATACTGTGTGTAGGGCCTATATCCTGAGGTTATACTGTGTGTAGGGCCTATATGCTGAGGATATACTGTGTGTAGGGCCTATATCCTGAGGTTATACTGTGTGTAGGGCCTATATCCTGAGGATATACTGTGTGTAGGGCCTATATCCTGAAGGAATATAATACTGTGTGTAGGGCCTATATCCTGAGGATATACTGTGTGTAGGGCCTATATCCTAGAGGAATATAACTGTGTGTAGGGCCTATATCCTGAGGATATACTGTGTGTAGGGCCTATATCGTGAGGATATACTGTGTGTAGGGCCTATATCGTGAGGATATACTGTTGTGATAGGGCCTATATCCTGAGGATATACTCTGTGTAGGGCCTATATCCTGGAGTTATACTGTGTGTAGGGCCTATATGCTGAGGATATACTGTGTGTAGGGCCTATATCCTGAGGTTATACTGTGTGTAGGGCCTATATGCTGAGGATATACTGTGTGTAGGGCCTATATCCTGAGGTTATACTGTGTGTAGGGCCTATATGCTGAGGATATACTGTGTGTAGGGCCTATATCCTGAGGTTATACTCTGTGTAGGGCCTATATCCTGAGGTTATACTGTGTGTAGGGCCTATATCTTGGAGTTATACTGTGTGTAGGGCCTATATGCTGAGGATATACTGTGTGTAGGGCCTATATCCTGAGGTTATACTCTGTGTAGGGCCTATATCCTGATGTTATACTGTGTGTAGGGCCTATATCCTGGAGTTATACTGTGTGTAGGGCCTATATGCTGAGGATATACTCTGTGTAGGGCCTATATCCTGAGGATATACTGTGTGTAGGGCCTATATCCTGAGGTTATACTGTGTGTAGGGCCTATATGCTGAGGATATACTGTGTGTAGGGCCTATATCGTGAGGATATACTGTGAGTAGGGCCTATATGCTGAGGATATACTGTGTGTAGGGCCTATATCCTGAGGTTATACTCTGTGTAGGGCCTATATCCTGTGGTTATACTGTGTGTAGGGCCTATATCCTGGAGTTATACTGTGTGTAGGGCCTATATCCTGAGGATATACTGTGTATAGGGCCTATATCCTGAGGATATTCTGTAAGAGAATCCAGGTGTTTTACAGGAAATAACATTGCCAGAAGAAACGAAATCTGTATCAATTTTACTTACTCATGATTTTAATTTTCTTTTGAGGGATTAAAAATATGTTTTAACAAATATTATGTGACAAAGTAATTTACAATACCTCTGCGTTTCCCTTCTGGATTTTACACTCTGTTAAACCGTGGATGTAAGTGAACTGGTTATTTCGCATGCCAATATCCCACTCTGTTAAACCGTGGATGTAAGTGAACTGGTTATTTCGCATGCCAATATCCCACTCTGTTAAACCGTGGATGTAAGTGAACTGGTTATTTTGCATGCCAATATCCCACGTATATCACGGAAGGTCCAATGGATATTCCACATAATCTGGTAGTAGATTATTGGGTTATTCGTATGTATTTCATGTACTTTTAAGACATTTATAATGATGGATATTTACATTATCTGGCTATCATCTCCACCTGCATATTCCCTACAAAATCAATGGAAAAAAATGTTATCTTTTGACATGGGAACATCCACAGTAAAATATGAAGAAATGCAACAGAGGCGTATAAGTTAAGAGTAATTACTATCGACTAAATTAAAAGGAGAATGTTTTAGCTGTCGTAAGTATTCCTGAAGTATAGCTGATATGTAGGGACACCCGAATTTCGCGAAAATATTTCCACACATGCTGTATTCCAATACCCCAGGGGTGTACCAGCAGTCTTACTTTGCTTGTTAGTCGCGTGTCTCTGTGAGAAGACATTTTCCCACTTGACTGGCCAATCAGAATCAGACACTTAAGACGCGTAATACCTACCTAGATCGTTCAATCACGAAGGTGGATCTGAGCTAACGTGCTATGAAGTGCAACTGGTCGTGAGATCTTTTCGCGAATTGCGGGCGTCCCTACTGATAGGTTACATACCCGACAGTATTTTTCACAGTGGGTGAATCGTTCAAGTAAGGTAATGTGTTCGAATAGACACTCAAAGAGCAGCAAGGTATTTGCGTGCTATCCACGATTAACAAGACTGGGCCGTGGAGGTAGAGAAGCCAGCTCGCTATACCATTTCAGTAGCAGCGAGGTCGGTTCGCAGATTATGCCGAGTGAATTCGGCGAGGGTACGAGAGAGAGAGAGAGTGAGTGGGGGATAGGGAAGCCACAGAGGGTGTTACTTAACAGTCGCAAGTACTCTGATAGGCTTAACTAAACGGCAGTATCGTTATCCCGTGCTGGAGAGTGGACGGCGTCCTAAACGGCAATGTGTACGGCGTGGACGATGCTGGCGCCAATTATTCGCGCGCGGTCGGGACTGGAATTAGTAGCGGCTTTGGAAGGGCGGTCAGTGGAGAGCCTAGCTTGCCTCCCCACTCCCTCCTTACATCCCCTAGAGACTGCAGCGAGAACGTTATCACACAGTTCCGTTGGCTGGAGTGGTCCGCGCGTCAATGGCGGACAGGCATGACAGCTGCGCAGTATAAATATTACTGATTACCAACATTGCACAGCTATATTCCCAACACAGTTGTCAAAGGGACCGGAGTGGTGTAAGGGTTAGACTACTCGCCTGCGCCTCCCGGATTTTCACACGTGGGAATCGTACCGGATGATGTCGCTGGTCGGCGGGTTTGCTCGAGGGTCTCCGTTTACCCCATCCTTTCATTCCGGTTCTACTCCATTATCACCCTAAGCGGCTCTCAGTACCTCGATGCTAAGAGAAACTCGAATCTCTTCACTATCACAATTGTCAAAACCATATGAAATGTCCCATCAGTAAAAAAAAAAAAAAACCCAACAAAAACAACAACAACCTATTCACATGAATTTTGTAGTTAGAAAATCTGTTACCATACATTTCCTAGCACAATTTTAATGAAATAAAAATAAGTATTTCAATCAAAAGCATGGTTACATTATAAAACTAAGCATAAAATAATTTCAATCATAGTTTGCACTTTAACCATGTTTTGACAGTGTTGCTGGACAATCGTGAGTGAAATTTTGACAGTGTTGCTGGACAATCGTGAGTGAGGTTTTGGGGACGTGCAAAATTCGTAATAGAGTATATACTTCGTCTTTAGTGCCTAGGAGTTCCCAGTCGAAGTTCGATAGTGATAGTATGTTGCCCACTGTTTACAATTACTCGAGAGGGAATTAATTCATTGCCATATGTGTATCAGCTACATGGCCAGCAGCTTAGCGCTTAACTAATCGTTCATGAAATAAACATTTAAAAAAATTACTTCCTGCTTTAACTGTTTACATTATTATGTGAAAGTTGTGTGAAATATTAACCTTAATGTACACAGCTAATTGTGAGAAGTTCTTCTATGTGTTAACAAAATAATAAAAAATGACTTTATTCCTATGACAGTAAGGTCTTATGTTGTAGTTATTTACCTATTTATTTATTTAGATGGATAGACTTGCTTCTTTTCAATAGCTTGGAGATTCTAAGGTTGTCTGGCTGCCTATATTTGTTAAATTACCAATCATAAAAATTAATTGAGGCAAAGGCGTGCATATATATTTATTCATGTACAACATAAACTGGAATATTTAAGCTTTCTCATAATGTCTCAACTATGTACCCGTGAATGTAAAATAAAAATATGTGCCATGGTGGTTGAGCGGCTAGACTGCTAGCCTCCCACCAAGGCGAGCTGGATTCAAACCCCGGCTGGATCACTCCTGGATTTTCGTAAGTTGCAGTCGTGTCGGACGGTGTCGCTGGTTGGTGGGTATTACCGGGATATCCCGTTTTCCTCGTCCTTGAATTCCGGCGATGCTCCATTCTCATCTCATTTCACCCTCATTGGCTCTCAAGACCTCATCCAAACCTCTCAACCCAACTCAAATAAAAATACGTAAACACCCAAATGAAAACTGGAAGCACCAGATAAACCTAACTTAAAGCGAAGTGAGGTTGCATAACTTACTTGAGTAGCCACATTATACACTCACGACAGATTTCCTTAATTGTCACTTATAGTGGTATTACATTTTTGACACAATTCGCATTATGTATGTATTCACAAAAAACACAATAACTAAAACATCAAATATATCTCCTAGCGGTTCACCAATTTTTTCCAAAAATCTCAAATAGGCTTACAGACAACCTTACTACCGGGGATGCCAGACTTATGGCTGGGCGTGGCTTACTCGAGTGTAGATCGTAGTGGAGAGATATTGGTGGATCTTAACAATTATGTCTTGAGATCCGACGAGGGTGAAGCGAAGTAAGTGTGGAACAATGCCATAATGGACAAGTTGGGGAAACGGGAGATCCCGGAGAAAACCCGCCAGTAGATGGAAATAGGGCATCCACTCGGTTGGCTGCGGGCTGCGGTGACGCGGTGCCACGGCGGCCATTTTGGATGAAATCCCTTTTTTTTACATTTTTGCCTAAAAGAACGCTGAAAATCGCCAAAAGAATTTCCCCAAAAATTTCCCGAATTTTCCCTAAAAACCAGCGAAATTTCCCGCAAAAAATGTGTTTTGCGCAATGCGGCTGTCATTTGCGCAATGCCGCGGGATCTGGTGGAAATCGAGCAAATGCCAGCCAGATTGTGCTATCATTTACAAACACTTCACGCTCTGTCATTCCATGTCAGCACCATCCAATTAGCTTAAGAATGTTCGAGTTCATTGCCCTGTCAGGCAACTTCATGCACTACCTTGTTACAAGCATATATTCTACGACCTATGTTAAGTACGCATATGCTAAGGACAGCAATACCAATCACGCACACATATATATCTTAATTGTAAACATACTAATCTCACTTACTCTAAGCGCGCACACGTCAATCATCCCGCCTTCTTGCCTTTGCCTCCCGCCATCTTGGATTCCCGTAGAAGCCTGCTCTATCCATTGGTTTTCTCATATTACTTCTGGTCTCCCATTGTCTCTCTTGCCTTCTATCATTACGTCTTGTCTCCCACCCCTATCATCTCCTTCTTGCCTTGTACGCCCTCCATCTTTAATTCCCGCACCTGCCGCCAGTCGTCTTCTGTAGGCAGCAATCTTTAATTCTCGCTCCCACCACCAGAGTGTGCTAAGTTCAACCGTTCGCCCCTAGGAGCACTGGAATTGATGCGGTCATTTTGTGTGTTGGTGATCACGTCACCTGTTTGGGCGCGCTAGCATCGGGGAGGTGTGTTTACACGATGGCCGCCAACAGCACTGGGAATTATTTCTAGTTGTCTGTGAACTCAAAAAATGTAGGAAGCATGCGGCATTTAGACCACAAGATTGCTATGACATCTAAGAAAGGAGGATGTTTAATTTCGAATAAATGTATAGTTATTACCATCCTGACATTCGGATAAAATTTGGACAGACGCCGACTTTTTATAAAAATCACAATTATGAAATAAAGTAAAATCCCACACAGGCCTACGCATTCCCCAGACAATAAACTTGTCATCAAAAATAATAGAGGATGTTAAATGTTGAATGTACACATAGGTAAAAACTGTATGACAATGAAAAGGACCGCAGCGACAAGTATGGCCTAAGTCCAGTTATAAGCACAGTTGCCCACCAATTCCCACCCACCAGAGCTACCACCACCAAATTCATATCACAGGCATCGCTCCCGACATTGAACAGTGCAGTGACGTCAATTATGCCTTACGAATTCCTATAAGCATAGAGGTCTGCCTATTCCTATCAGTTAAAGCAACAGTCGTCACATTCAATTCACATGCATCACTTCCGACTACAATCCAAGAGATAAGGACAAGTAGGTCTTAAGCCCTGTTATAAGCAAAGTTGGGCAGCATTTCCGAACCTTTGAAGTTCGGGAACATGTAAGAGCCGTCCACACTTGTAAAGAAAATAAATGTGTACGTACAAGGGCATCGCAAAGTTACCGATGCATGTAGAAGTGTAGGGTTGAAAATAGCACACACATACGCATCGGCCTGAACGCACTCTACAGTCACCCATCGCACCCCTTGTCGTCTGCTACCGCATTTACTAACCAATGCATATATTTCTCGAGCATCGAGAGCAAGATGGCTGCCGTGACACCGCAGCCAGCAGCAAACCGGGTGAATGCACTATTTTCATCTAGTCCCGCCACCAGTTTTCGGTTTTACTATTTCTGGAACACGCTAACGGCGCGTTAAGGCTGCATTGAACACGAGAACAAACACAAGATGTCGAGATACAACACCTTCATGAATATGCGACGGTAATTATGATCGGGGGGGGGGGGGTGGACACAAGTATATGTGTCAGGGGCATGCAAATGTGGACGGCTCGGGTATCGGGTAGGTGGTAACCAGAAGACTAGCGACATAGTGCAAGGTGAGAGGGAGAAGTTTCCATGGCGGTTATTAATATGAGATTGCGGGCTGGATAATTCACAAGGGAGGCGGGCAGGCACTCCACCTCCTGTCTATTAATAGACGTTCTGGCTGCTATGCGTAATGCCTCTCTAGAGGCCAACATACCACTGGAAACTACAATCCTGTACGCCTTCTCAACTTATTTATAGTGTTCGCTATATTTTATACATTTTCATATTATATGGACAAAAGCCTGATAATGAGAAAAAATAATAATTATCAGTCTTTAAAACCAAATTAATGGTTTTGTATGAATTTGTAACTCTAATCTTCTGCAAAATAAATTCCAAAATACTAAGAAAAATTTAAAAATGGAAAGTCTTAATTATAATTTATTCCCACTACAATCAATATTATATGTGTTTATAATACATACTATATGTGAAATATACATTTATACATACTATATAAAAACATTTATGCGTATATTGTACTCACTTAATACATTATGGCATGAAATAAAAAAAATTGCCTGTTTCAGCGAGACAATCACCAGCTGTCTTTGTTTTTTTGGTTGACTAAGTTTGGTTTTTTTGACGTTCGAAACCGAGGAAGAAACATTACCGAGGTGACACAATCACAGCGTCCCTCGGTTTTATACCGATTTCCATCATTTATTTGAATTAAGAAACACCGCAAGGGACTTAATTCTGGTACCGATTTAACAATACTGTTCTTAGTAAGATGTGAAAATTATCTCGGTTTCGTAAAGTATTGTAGAAACTGGCGAATAAATAAAAATGTAATGTGTGTGCGAGGGAATGAAAGAAGAGATTTTATTTCGTTACTTCTACTTGTTTCGAGGTAGCCATTGTGAGTGTTGTTATGATTATAGCCACATAGAGAGTTACTGGAAACTATTTTACAATCTATACTGCAGACTTTTTTATATAGACCCATATACCTTATCTCTGTGAAGTGAATTGGTTTTGGTAACGTCAGCAGCTCTATTCTAGAATCCGCATTCTTCTTTTTTTAGACTCTTACAGAGTGACTGCTATCATGCATAGCGTAGCGTAGGCGCACTCTCAATCAGACAACTTATTCGTTTCTTTGGAAATTCCTCTAAACCTAATTAAAATTATTTCACTGTTCGCCACAGCATACGTTTCGAGAAGGACATAGCTCTCCTTCTAAGAAACGAGATGACATAACTAAACCTTGTTCAACTTTAGCAGTTGTTATTCTGATGACCATAAAGATTTTCCCAGCCAAAATACGATACAAACAGTCTCAAAAAAAGGACACAAAACAATTAAAAGTGGCAATATCCTATATAATAACATTTCATTTTCCCCTTACGCGTTTTGTTATGCAAACTGAGATAGTTAAAAGAAATTAACTATAAAATGGCGGTAATTTTGGTTACATTATCTATCATAAAGAAATTAGGTCAGTTCGTTTTCTAAATAACAACGAGGCAGCGAAAATATAGTATTGAACACGCAATGAGTTAGAGAAAAACATTCTGCTTCATATATAGTTATGTGGTAACAATCTATATAAAAAATATAGGCTGGTAACAGTTAGGTGAGCACTTTTGAAAGCCTTTCTTAGGATCTGCGTCTCTCATTTCGTGTCTCACTATATGTAAGATTAACAGTGCATGGGCAGATAGTTATTGGAAAAGAGAGCATTTGGTTTATATTTTGTTTTAAGCTGTTCTTCAAGTTGATTGATTTTGTCCTTTATAAGTGTAGTATTCTGAGAGGACACGATTATTTGAAGTCATATGTTACTCCACTGCTCAGTTCACTTGGAAACCCATCCAGCCCACACCAATCGCATCCTATACACTAACTACCCTAAACACTACCTACACATTTGAAAAATCACTCCACCTATACAGTGTTTGTTTATTTCCTAAATATGTCACGTACTACAAGCATTTTACAATTCCGTTAACATTTAAGGAAATTATTTTTGGTTAAATCTATATTTTACTTATAGTTCAGCTATAAATTATATTATTTAATTTCGAACTACTATAAATACGAATAAGTATGAAATAGGTGTGCTGGTGTCACGCAGAAGAGACAGTTTTATTGCGCAATATTATTAAAGAGAAAGCGCACAAATGCGATGCGTTGACCCTTTGGTGTAGTTTTCCAGATGTAGTTAAACTTTGTTAGCATGAGGCGCAGGAATAGATAGAAAATACAATTTGAGCAGGGTCCCAGTTGTACGTAACAAAGAAAGGAGTTAGATAATAGGGCCTCCAGGGGACTCTAATGCGATTGCATTACAACGTAGATATAGTTTTGCGAGAGACGAGATACTGCAACAATCCCTCGAGATGCCGATACTCAGTCCAGCCCGGCGAGTGAGCGGCTGGAAGATGTCGGGGGGGTAGCGAGCGGAACACTGTCCGCGTACAGATTACGGACGGGGCGCGTTATTAAAACATCGGAGATTGCTCCGCCACGGTAAACCGGGACGATCAATTACGTCACGAGTACCGCGGGAGGGGTGTGACGTCAGACGACACAGCAAACTGAAGAAGGGGCGGGGCGGCATATATGAGAGGCAATTATACGGCACAACGATGCCGTCAAACGCTGAGTACAGCTTCAGGAGTATACGTTTTAAGTATGGAAAAATTGTTATAGGCTGTTCACGGTAAAATGAGCACATTTGAAAGGCCTACTTAAGATCTACAGGTATGCGTGTTGTGTATTCTTCCGTCGCGTGTAAGATTAACATTGCCATGGGCCATATCACTTTATTCATGCGTCGGTCAAGTGAAACTGCAAAATTATTAGAAAAATAAATATTTAACAAATCCGCTCATTTTTATACTTCGATGCATTAAAAAAAAAAACAGAAAGCAAAATAAATACTCTAAGTTATCAGAAATGGTTACCTAGCACTTTTTATTTGACGTTAAGATACGGAACTACTTCCCACCTATCGTTACCAACATAACTGGGTGCATGTCACTTAGGGCGCAATGTATGCGGTAGGGGGGCAGTGACTTTTTTTTTACAAAGGTTGATTTCAAAAGTGCTCACTTTCTCGTAAACAGCCTTCACTTGTCTTGACTGAAGTCTGAATATGAACGGCATTTAAGTAACATTTCACATCTAGAAACTAGTTTGTGTTTCACAATTCCTTTGCTGATGTGTATTCTTGAGAGTAAGTTTGTAAAAATGACATACTGAAAATAGTTTTTAAGATTCAATTAATCACGTTAAGGATACTAAAAACAGTATCGGGATATGCAGCACACTATTCTGAAATTACGAGATCACGAGTGACACGAGTGGGTTACCAAGGGAAAAAATACACACCAGTTGAGTGTGTTGCAAGCAAACATCTATGATGAGGCATGTGATGTCATTAATAAATCACTAAATACTCACGTAGCTCTTTTCAGTTTCAGATCAGTGAAATGTCTGCGATCTGTACACACATGAGTTTAGAGGGCGACTGAGGGACTCTTCAGTTATGTTCGCGTGTTATATCCAATGTTATCTCGGAAAGCTGCGGAGCGACACTCAATTCAAACTCGCCTCGCGGGCTGTGATTGGCCCGCGCACCCCGCATGGCTGCTTTACAACCACGTGGTTTGAGCGAATCGGTTTTGTCTTCCCCACTACTGTCCGTAGGTGGATGTAACTAAGTTAGGCCCCGGGACAACGATATAGTCTCCTAATTACGTTATAAGTAAACTGTAAGTGTATTACTTTCCATCGACGTTAATTTGCTCCACAACTCAATTGTGCGTTGCTTAGTGGTTCAGATAGCTATTTTTTTTTGTGATGTCTCTTCCTCTGCCAATCACTACTATTTGTTTCAACGAGAACAAAATCGCGATCACAATATATAATGTTTCTGTGTAGTAAAAGCCATATTTTCACTTGGAATCGAAGAAATGATGTATTCGGGGAGTTTTCTGCAAATCTAAGTTTACATATTTTCTAATGAAGGCCTGCACGAGGAGATGAATAAATCTCGAACATAGTAAAAAATAAGTTAAAAAAAACTAGCTGATCGTCGAAAAAGAAATCGCAGTGTCAGGCCTATAATATTTTCTATAGCAAGAACTCATAATGCATGATAATTTTGGCATTTTGGGTTAGTGATAGTTTGATATATGGGCAATTAATTCAACAAATTATAATTAACAGAATTTTAAAACATATTTACGAATAGACCAATACAACAGAACGGTTAGATTAACTCGTTATTTTTGGTCAGTGACTTGGAAAAGTACAATTTAAGGAGCTTTCCTGTACTGGGGACAGAAAAAAATTAAGAAGAACTCTCCCGGAACAGCTCGCACGATCTGGAGAATGCGATTTGAACATGCCAACGCACAACATTACACGCTAGATCGCAAATCATCAAGTCTCAACGACTTGATGATTTGTGATTGACCCTTGAATGCAAAACGAACTTGCTGCAGTTACGACACGTTGTGTTTCATAGTAGCACCTGACAGACAGACGTCAGAATATCTATGCGTAGTGGTTTTACAGTCTTCCAGGGGTATAGTACTTACGACGTGTGTTTATTTCATGCAGAGAGACTTCCACCATGGGATAGGAGAGAAATATCACACGAGCAACTGCTCTTTAACGCTATGTCCTCACAATCCCTTCATTTTCCTTAACTATATCATTGGAATGGGATCAACCGAGGACATAACTCCAACTTAACGACTAGGCGGTGTATGGAAAGTCCTATGTGCATGTGGGAAAGTGTGCACAGGACAAACAGGATTGTGAGTCATAGTAAACATCAGAGATCACAAATATGGAAACCAGCATTCGGCTTTAACAGAACATTCCATAGCAACAACGCAGAGGATTTTCACTCTTTAAATCAGTCAACAGTACCTGGCAGATTTAATTGCCACTTCAATGATTCAACTGATGAATTAGTGAAAAATCCCAGTTTTCTTTCACTTACTGATTCAGTAACGTGTTCCACTGATCAATCAACCATCTTAATCACTGGATTTGACGATTTGTATTTTTTACTGATGTATTAGTTGAACAACGTGTATCAAATGGCAGTTCAATAAAGTGTTTTAATTGAAATAACAACGCATAAACCAATAAAGTAGATAAAAATACTCTAGAATATGAGATTCTTCTTTCATAATAACATTTTTCGAGGTAACATGAACATTCTGTCTTACATTCCGTTTTCTTAGTCTTTAATTTCGTTTTCACGTAATCATCATAGCGTTCAGTTTGAAGGTTTAAACTGCATTAAATGCAGTGAAATGAATTCATTCATAACAATCCCAACGTTGCCAATCAAATTATCCACGAAAAGAAAGGGAGTACAATTTAAAAGTACATACTTTCTGCAAATAATTATAATACATATATGTTTCCCCTTCGTAGCTAACGCCGGCTTGGAAGCTGAGTTGGAAAGGTAACTAGCAGAAGTATATTTATTTCTCAAAATGATTTGGCTAAATAAATTAAAAACAGCATTTAATTTTCCGCACGCAGTTGACTGTCACTTATTCAATCAGTGAAAATGTTTCACCTAAACAACCAGTCGTTTTCCACTGATTCTAAGTGGAGCCATTTTCACTGATTCGAGTATTCGAATATCACTACGAATCAGTGGTTTTATACTGATTCGAATTGAGAGTGTATGGCTGCAAGCATACTTGTAAGTATACCATCCTCACTGTAGGTATACTCAAAAAATCAATGGGAAACTTCTTAAATGCCAGGTAATTTTGGCGTTAAACTGAACTCAAACAAAGAGATTAAATAAGAAATAAAATGTCAACAAATTGTATTGGTTATAGTATTGTGGGCATTCCCTCTCAAGCGAAATATTAACTAAATTTTTTACGAGTTCCCGAAGTGTTCATTTTTATGCTTAATGTTAGTGGAAACGACAACATGATCTACAGATATTGTGTCGTATCGCAACAATCTTTGTGGCAAAGTATTTCTCGAAATATCTGAAGTATCTCGAAACTATCAGAAGCAACATTCCAATGCTGTACCTTTGATGTGGGCATAACCATTCTCCGATTGGCTGTTGCGTGCTGGACACTTTGTCTATTGGTTGGGCGAATGACTCGCAAGCAGGTTACCAGGCGCTGACTGGCGATCGCCACTCCGCCACATCGCTTGTGACGCCATATTGCTGGCGTGTGCGGCTGGAGCGTGAGGAAAAAGCGGTTATCAAATCTCTGCATTCTCAAGTACTCTGCTGATAAAGGCTGTTCACGATAAAGTGAGCACTTTCGAAATCAACCTTAGGAAAAAGTCACTGCCCCTACCTGCATATATTTCACCGGAAGTACAGACACACATGCGCCTAGTAAAGTTGGCAATGATGAATGGAAAGTAGTTATATATCTTAACGTCGGATAAAAGGTGTTAGGTAACAATTGACGACAACTTAAATTTATCTTTCGCTTTCTATTTTTTAATGATTGGGAGTGTAAAAATAACCATATTTGTAAAGTATTTAATTTTCTAATAATTTCACAGTTTCACTTGACCGACACATGAATAAGGAGACGAGGCCCATGGCAATGTTAATTTTACTTAAGGCGGACAACGTGCATACAAATAGATCTTAAGCAGGGATTTCAAAAGTACTCGTTTTACCGTGAACAGTCTATACTAACAGGGTTGGATGATGTCACTCCCGACTTCCGGTGCACACTGCAGTAATCGTACTACTGTGAGGACGACAACTGCAATGTGAGCTGAGACGTTGGGAACAACATCCTCATTGGCGCGACTGAGACACACAATGTGAGCTGAGACGTTGGGAACAACATCCTCATTGGTGCGACTGAGACACACAATGTGAGCTGAGACGTTGGGCACAACATCCTCATTGGCGCGACTGAGACACACAATGTGAGCTGAGACGTTGGGCACAACATCCTCATTGGCGCGAATGAGACACACAATGTGAGCTGAGACGTTGGGAACAACATCCTCATTGGCGCGACTGAGACACACAATGTGAGCTGAGACGTTGGGAACAACATCCTCATTGGTGCGACTGAGACACACAATATGAGCTGAGACGTTCGGAACAACATCCTCATTGGCACGACTGATACACACAATGTGAGCTGAGACGTTGGGAACAACATCCTCATTGGCGCGACTGAGACACACAATGTGAGCTGAGACGTTGGGAACAACATCCTCATTGGGGCGACTGAGACACACAATGTGAGCTGAGACGTTCGGAACAACATCCTCATTGGCACGACTGATACACACAATGTGAGCTGAGACGTTGGGAACAACATCCTCATTGGCGCGACTGAGACACACAATGTGAGCTGAGACGTTGGGAACAACATCCTCATTGGTGCGACTGAGACACACAATATGAGCTGAGACGTTGGGCACAACATCCTCATTGGCGTGACTGAGACACACAATGTGAGCTGAGACGTTGGGAACAACATCCTCATTGGCGCGACTGAGACACACAATGTGAGCTGAGACGTTGGGCACAACATCCTCATTGGTGCGACTGAGACACACAATGTGAGCTGAGACGTTCGGAACAACATCCTCATTGGCACGACTGATACACACAATGTGAGCTGAGACGTTGGGAACAACATCCTCATTGGCGCGACTGAGACACACAATGTGAGCTGAGACGTTGGGAACAACATCCTCATTGGGGCGACTGAGACACACAATGTGAGCTGAGACGTTCGGAACAACATCCTCATTGGCACGACTGATACACACAATGTGAGCTGAGACGTTGGGCACAACATCCTCATTGGTGCGACTGAGACACACAATGTGAGCTGAGACGTTGGGAACAACATCCTCATTGGCGCGACTGAGACACACAATGTGAGCTGAGACGTTGGGCACAACATCCTCATTGGTGCGACTGAGACACACAATGTGAGCTGAGACGTTGGGAACAACATCCTCATTGGCGCGACTGAGACACACAATGTGAGCTGAGACGTTGGGCACAACATCCTCATTGGTGCGACTGAGACACACAATGTGAGCTGAGACGTTGGGAACAACATCCTCATTGGCGCGACTGAGACACACAATGTGAGCTGAGACGTTGGGAACAACATCCTCATTGGCGCGACTGAGACACACAATGTGAGCTGAGACGTTGGGCACAACATCCTCATTGGTGCGACTGAGACACACAATGTGAGCTGAGACGTTGGGAACAACATCCTCATTGGCGCGACTGAGACAATGTGAGCTGAGACGTTCGGAACAACATCCTCATTGGGGCGACTGAGACACACAATGTGAGCTGAGACGTTGGGAACAACATCCTCATTGGCGCGACTGAGACACACAATGTGAGCTGAGACGTTGGGAACAACATCCTCATTGGTGCGACTGAGACACACAATGTGAGCTGAGACGTTGGGAACAACATCCTCATTGGCGCGACTGAGACACACAATGCGAGATCCTCCTGTGTTACCAGTGCTTTAAGTTTAGACATTCCAAGATGAGATCTGGGATATCCCATTTATCTAAAAAATGTCCGATATTTGAAAATATGATATTGATGCATGTCTCTGTGATGTATTTTCCAACATATGCAATATCCCTAATCACACTTCTGCCACAGCTATTTATCAGAATGTGTGATTTACACTGCGCGTTATGTTTTTGTTATACAGAAATACCGTAGGCCAATCATGGTTTAACTGGTAACTAATGTTTGAAAAATTTGTAGGACTTAATACTTTTTCTGATGTGCACTACAGAACCTGAACCGAACAATTGTATGCAGTATGTTCTTCAAAGAAAATAATTATGTGACATCGCACATACCCTGGTGTTTTTGACAAGCTACATGTATAGCACAACTATTATATTTTGCTAATGCATGCAATGGGTGAACTAAAAACCGTTCACCAAAAATATCCTTAAATATCCACACACTCAGCCTACATGCATAATATTGAAGTTCCACATCAGAAAAAAAATTATCTTTCCTTAATGTTTAAAATCAGCCCTGAAGAACTGATTGTCTTTATCTGTGATTTTTAGTGTAAACATCGTTTTGTGATATGCCACGTCGAAGGGTAATAATACAGCTAACTGAATTTAATTATAGGAAATCTTCGCTAAGAAAAATTTTTATAAGTGGCAAAGAGACAAACGATAAAACAAGAAAAAAAGATTTTTTTTTCTCCAATTTTGTGAGCTGTGTTTGCATTCGAACCCAGATGAAAGCAATTTCAAGCCTCTTGCTTGCAATGTTGCAATACAACAGCGTCCTTTTTTTGTTCTTGAGAGAAAGGCCGCGTATTTACTCAACTGTTTGATGAAGTTCGTGGTAAGAGGGTTTGGGAAGGGGAAATTGTTCGGGAAAAGGGATGTATGCGGCTTCTGGGGGGGAAAAACCCTCGTCCAAAACAATGACAAAGTGATTCATTGGTGACAGGGATATGGGCGGAGTGTAGGAACGACATACGCCAGAGGGTGAAAACCGGGTAGAAAGTGAGAGTGAGAAGGCGAGAGAGAGAGAGAGAGAGAGAGAGAGAGAGAGAGAGAGAGAGAGAGAGAGAGAGAGAGAGAGGAGAGAGAGAGAGAGAGAGAGGTTTGTCGTGGGCCTAGAGGGATTGGTATATGGATAGGGTAGGGTGGGTAAATTGGCGAGTTGGGAAGGGGTGTTCCGGAGGATGTAGAGAAAGGGGGGGGGGGATCTGTCGCTAATGTAATCAATCGGTACGAAGGGTGGATATTTAGGCGAGGGGTAAAGGGGTGGGCCCGGTTGGAGAAGAGTGGTGGAATGGAGACGTGGACCCATTAAAAGAAAGGAAAGGGAGGGGGGAAAAAAAAGTGCAGTTTTGTTCCGAAGGGGCGAGTAGAGGCGATGATATACACAATTGGGGCGCGGAATATCCTTCCCTGGGGGAAATTACAGCAGACGACGTGAGAAGAAATAAAGAATTGTGGTGTTGAGGAAGGAAAGGGCGTCAACGGGAACACATGCTACGGTGGTTAACTGCCGCTGGACATCGCAAAGGATACACCGTGGAACGTCGATGGTTCGATTTATTTAGCAAGGGAAAGGCGCGGGGAGGAAAATTTTATCGGCAGCCGAGATAAAAAAAATTAACCAGTCCTAGAGGATTGGATTATTTCCAGCAACGACTTTTAAAATCACGATTTCCGTTCGTGGTGCTGGGGTGTCGTCCTTTGCTCGCGTTGGTGTACAAAATACTTCAGTGTATATTGGGAGGGGAATTTTCTCGTCTCACAGCTAAAGTAGTTTGAAGACTTAGGCCTAACTTCAAAACTCATTTAATATAGAACTTACGTGCACTTAGCCATCATAGTTTAAATAACGAATATTACTTTATGGCGAGAATAAAATTAAAACAATATAATGTGACTAAATACATCAGGCAGATACTGTAATTACGTTAGTGAAACGACATGTTATTGTTTCTTTTCTCTCTGCTGCACATTCTTTCGCCCATATAAACACCACAATTTCCCTCGGCCTTTTGGACAGTGTTCTGAAGACGGTAAAGCGACATTGCCAAACTATGGGAAACATAAAAAAATAGCATAGAAAGTAAAAATATGCATTTTTAAGTGACAACCAACATAACAATAACGCTTTTAATAATACTGAGAACTATTTTTTTTTTACTAATTCACTGTCGAATAATACCGCATATATGCTGAGCAGTACCTACATGATAAAAAGTAGAGATGTGGGGAAGGTAAATGTATAATTCCAAGACAGTTCAAATTACTTCGAGTTATGTGTAACGCAAAACACACGCACCCAGCGAGTTTCAAGTTTCGCAGTTCGGGGCAGACGAGCTCTGTACGACGCTTGTTACAGAGTTACCTACTGCGGAGGCCGGGAATATTGCGAATGTGTTTCGTAGCGCGAGGGTAGGCTTGTTTTGTACCGAGTTGTTGATTGGCTGATGGTAAGGGGGGGGGGAATATAGGAACAGTCTGTCAGGCGGGTACACACGTCGCATTAGTAATAAACGCCGCGAGGGGAGGTAAACTACTTCTGCGAAGATAGTCTCCACACCGTCTCCCCCATCCGAGAAAGCTGCCCCGGGGCTCAGCCGCCTCGCACGTCTGTACACGTTTGTACACTTCTGTACAAGTCTGTCACTTTGGAGCCGGCGTCTTCAAAGAGCCTCTGGGAGACGGGCAGAGCGCACCCCAGCTGTTTAACTTGCCATAATAATCCCCATTGTTCCCTCTAACCCTCAACTCAGTATATACCTCCAAGCCTCAGAGGGAAGATAGATCACTGCTCGTAAACTGTAGCCAGCACATTTCAACGTCTTCCTTGCAGCACTCAAGCGTACGGGCGCTGGGATGTAGTCCTCTCAGAACGACAGAATGTCTGGCGACATGATGTGCGTCTGTTTGCGTGCACTGAAAGGAGAGCAAGTCAAGTCCTCGTTAGCGGGAACGTTTTACTGTAAAGCCCCTGTCACACCGTCAAATTTTTCCGTCAAACTGCTTTCAATAAGTTTGGTCAAATAAAGTTCAACAGTTGTGACGTCACTGAAACGTCATGAACGCCGCCATATTTGTCAGAAAAAGTTAGATGACTTCAGTTTCCATTAGACATTGTAAATTGGACGAGTTCTGAAATTTTTATGTTTGATGGTTTCAGATAAAATAAGATTCGTGCACGACAAAAATTGAAACCAAGAATCTTTAAAATAACAAACAATTGCTGGAAACTAAATAAGTTATGGAGATAATTAATTTATGTAAAAGCTGTCTGGGCATGAATGCTATTTTAAGTGAATAGTGCACATAATATTACGAACTCAAAGCCATTCCATTTCTTTGTGCAGAAAAACTTATCTGCAACATGGTCAGACGACCAATCGGTGGACGGGAGACAACATAATTAAGGCAGATATAAAATAGAACAAAATTTTCCTGTAGAGAAATTCTCACTGCCTCCCATAATGGACGTGCGTGGGCAAATGTGCAGATAAGAAGAAGTTTTAATAAGATAATACGTAATAAGATGTATATGGATATTGAGTTTAATTTGTTGCAAGATGTTTGAATGTGAATAATTATTAAGTTTTGTGAAGAGTTGAACTTGTCTGAGAAGAATATTGAATTATTTATGTAATCGGTTGTATAATTGTCTAATTCTGATGAGAAGACTAACGGAAGATTAAGATTGAAAAAAATAATTTCGGCTTACTGTTTCTACCTGATTTCTTCATATCAAATTATACTGACATGTTACGAAGTGTCCTTCAATAAAGACGTTAGAAACGTGCGTGCAGTTTCATTCCCTACTCCTTGTCCCAAACACACGTGGCTTAAGTACTTAAAAATAAGTCACCCAAAATAAAATCACTTACTGACAGCGTGAACGTAAAATATTTCAATACTGAATTAGTTCTGTTGCACAAAAACTACACTAGTGTCATCCAAGAAATTCCGAACTTTCCAAATTGTCTTTTTGGACGAATTTTTTGAGTAACCTGAAATAGAGCAGAAATATTCCAAAAGTAGACTAGTAACACAGGAACACCCATACGTAACGGTGAATCACAACATATACGTTCCCTGATAATCCACAACTAAATGGGCATTTCTTTCAGATGTTACTGTTTTAACAAAGTGCACACTTTTACATGACTAGAAAAACAAACCCCCGAGATATAAAAGTCCCGAAAATATCCATTTGGATTTGGGGTGCTGTAAACAAACGACAACTGTGACTAATACATTGCAGTGAATTAAATTGACTCCAATCTGTGGGTGACTATCTTTGAACAATATAATTTGCCGCTTCTAGCTCAACTCAGTTCTATAATTGGCTGCGACCAGTGTAATCAATTGTTCCAGTGATCAACAGTAAGCTCGACAATTACGCAATTACGATCCTGTTTCGTCAACTATCTGTACTTCTAATCACAGACTGCTCACGATCAACTGAACACTTTTGGAAGCCGTAATTGGGATCTAATTCTCTGATTACATTGTATCCTTCAGCCCAATGCAAAATTAACACTGTGGTGAGATTGATAACTTTATTCATGAGCCGTCGATGTGAAATCGTGGAATTGTTATACAAGCAAATTTGTTATTTTTAGCAGATTATAACTATGATGTGAACAGAACAAAGAACACTAACTTCAGTGGACGTTAATTAGAAAATCAGGCTGGACTCACAATAGTCCGTCGAATCCATCAGTCGTCCATCTGTGCGGTGGTCATGTGATCTGCAAATTATCGCGAGGCAATTTTCTTCCTATCAATCCATCCGTCAGATATTTTCTTTAACTTTCGACGAACGGACGGATGACACCGCCTTCTGGCAACATTCCTCAGACGTGAATACGCACTTTGAAATTAAATGCAAGGCGGTGGATCTGTAATTATTTATCTTTGGTCGTAAATTTTGGATTTCGAAATGTCAACAAAAAAAAAAAAACTATAAATTCTTATCACGTAAGAAATATTTGTTCAGAATGTTTATCTCTTGAAAATGTATTTTCAATAAGAATGTATCTCCAGCTAAAGAAAGATCGCGATGTAGAGTTGTCAAAGTGCTCTCAACCGCCGGACGAAAACGACAGTCGGATCTCTGCTGGACAGACGGATCACTCACTACTGTGAGTCCAGCTTCACCCACGCAATACACAGCTGAGTCTACAATCTAAATCTGAAACATTGGAAATTGAGAGAGAGCTTGAGAGAGAGAGAGAGAGAGGAGATTTGGGCGGCTCTTAACAGCGAGGTCTTGAGTGCCGATGAGGACGATTGAAGTGAATATGGAGCGGCGCCGGAATGAAGGGGTGGGAGAAACGGGATAACCCCGAGAAAACCCGCCGACCAACGGCATCGTCCGGGACGATTCCCACTTGCGAAAATCATGTAATACGGCCGGGGATTGAACCCGCTTCGCCTTGGTGGGAGGCGAGTGTGCTAATCGCTCAGCCAGCGTGGCCTCTAAAATTGAGCCAATGATAATCAGTGCCTGATAACTAATTATATTGTATACTGAAATCCATTGAATTATTTGTGATTTCCGCTGAATATCGAGAATTCCACTGCCGTAAGTAACTTGTTCCCAGTTAATTTCCTTGATTTGTCAGTAGGCAGTAGCTTGTCAACTGACTTTCAGTGAATGTTATTTCACTGATTGATATCACTGATTCGAAGTTAGAGTGTAAAAACCATTCTTATTTCTTTGCTGCCAGTGTTCATTGTAAAATGTACTTGTTTAAGTGCAGTAATTTTTTCGTAGGTTGTGTTGAAAAGTGGCTGCACTATTCGGCAAACTTCCTGATGAACCAAACAGGACTCAACTCCGGTACTTCTCCAGCTTTCCTTCTTCGCCTCCTTACAGCCCTTTTCCATTACGTAGCGTAGCAATTACAGAGAGCAAACTGTGTTCCATTTTGTCAGGGCGAGCGCCGGTGTTTTGCAGTCGTTCAGGCGCCAGGTGCACGCCTCCAGAAGCCCGTTATATTCTTCCGTCCTACTTAGGACACCACATGGGGCTGCCTCCTACATTGTACAGAATTTGACGTAAAATTCCCTTACCTGCAGGGGGAGATAATTACCTCTACATGTAAGGTAAAATGACCTCTTAAATGAACAGTAAATTTACATAACAAGTTAAGTACTATTCCCCAATCGTACGGGAAAAGTACTTTACAAAAGTGGAGGAAAAATCACATACAACCAAGGGAAAATTAATTATATTGTATAATAAATTTAAATTAAAAATACCCCGGAGTATAAGTACTGTTAATTGTTTTATTATCTATACCCTCTGATGAATAGTAACCGAAACATCAACACTTGCTGGTTAATGGGCACGAACTATGGTGCTCTATCACGATAGGTCGATGCGCTATCGACTTCACGACGACGTCAGAGTGAGAATATGTAATTATTATCTATACCCTCTGATGAATAGTAACCGAAACATCAACACTTGCTGGTCGATGGGCACGAACTATGGTGCTCTATCACGATAGGTCGATGCGCTATCGACTTCACGACGACGTCAGAGTGAGAACATGTGATTATTAGGGTGTGGATTCTTTCTTACGCCCGTCCCTCCACTTAGCTGTTGAGGATGTTGAAGAAATGCGCGCACCGTGAGATAATTTCTCCATCCATGTGTGAGATTTTCCACTACCCTGTGCGTGAATTTTACTGCAGAGAGCGGTAATCTTACCTTACCCGTAAGGAAAACTATGTTCCCCCCAAAAGTCTGCGAATATTGCATTACACTTATCAGGTAATCTTTCCATTATTTTTGACAGTGTAGTACGAGCACGACAACACGCCGTGGGCTGCACAACATTAACTCAACTGCCAGCCAGAATTAACTTACTTCCTTAGAAAAAGCACTAACTCATCGCACCCGGCAACCATCGCCAACTAAATATACAAGTAATTTGAAAGCACACTTCATTCACCTTTACTCCCATGTTTTATGAAGTCGTGCTCAACTTCTACTTTTGGACTATTTCTCCGCCTCTCGTGCAAACAAAAGCTTAACTAACTCTAGAACATTGCACGAGAGGGACAACGCACCATATTTGCGTGTGCACGCAGTTACAAACTATTTTGTAACTTCTTACTTGGCATTACGAACTCACCTTGCGTCGCTCTGTTTGAATAAATTTTAATTATAAATTAATTAATATAATTTGTACGAAAAAATATGAGCTGAAGTACAGTTGAACCAATAGTAGAGACACTTTTATGATAAGGGAATTACAAAGTACAAAACTCTCGTAGAACATGACATATTTAGGGAACAAACTAACACGTCATACATGGGTTCATTATTATAAGGTTTGATTAACAAAGAAGTGTGAGTATACCATGAAGAGACTATAAGAAGACTGGCATGACACTGCTTGAAAAAAAAAAAGTATGAAATTAACATTAGCGCAAATTAACGTCAAAATGCTGGCGTGATGATACTACAGTATGGTACAGGATTTAGGTAGTTATCATAAACAGCTTCAATTTAAAAAAAATCTGTGTTTATGGGTAGATTTGTTAGGGTCGAGTCCTCTCGTCTCATAAAAAAAAAAACAATTGATAATTACGCCGTGGTTACACGAGTACTGTTAAAAACCTTTAACTAAATACATTCGGTAGCCAGGTCTGAACAAGATTAAAAGCAGAACGTTCTGCTTTTAATCTTGTTCAGACCCAAAGCATAATGAAATCAATGGGAATTATAACCTCAATTAACATGGAACTTAATGTATGATATTTATTTATAATAACCTCCAAAGTTTGTCACTATTGATTTTTTCAATTCTTACAATACCTACACTTTCACTGTATTGGCATAATGGGCGGGTATTAGTACATTCAACCTTAAACTTAAATTAATTCAACAAGTGCAGGAATTCCAGCCAAATTCAGCAATATTTATTACATTGCTTGTTTACTTCGAAGCATCCAATAGGAGCGCAGTAGAGAAGAGAAGTCGTTCGAAACGACTTATGAAAACTGTTCACTTTGAAGGAGAAACAGCTGCGATCGGAACTCGTTCGAAGGTAATGTAACCTCTTCAGTAGCTGAACTTGTTTAAGAGAAGTAGTTCTGCCAGCAGTCCGTGTAGCCGCGGCCTTACTGTGCTTTACTGAACATGTTTTGGAAAGAAGGTTAGTTCATGCAAGAATCTTTATCAAACCTCAATTTTCCCGAATTTTCAGAATATCTATCAGACCTTCTGTTAAGCTCTCTAGGACTACATTCTCGTAGCTATACCAACCACAACCGCCGAATCACCGCAAAGAAAACATCGTTTACAGCCCGCCCGAGGTCTTTTCACTGCGAACAACTACGGTTAAACCATCGACCACACACCCTCCCTCCACGACCCGAGCCACCGGCAATTGCTACCAATCGCTCTTGAGAGCTGTCGTCGACCTATCGCGACGCCGGGCGGGCGCGCACCGATATATCGACATATCGAACTTCCGCCGCCTTTATGTAGTGCCCATTAAGAAGCGAGGGAATGCGCTGAGGGGGGTAGCAAGAAAGAGGAGAGGGCGGGTACGACGTTGTGTACAGGAGGGAGAAGGGAACAAGACGAATAGTGTAATCATTTCCTTCTCCTCCCTTTCCTTCTCCTCTCTCCGCCTAGGAGACGCGGGGACTTCAAACGGCGACACACAAACACGGGAGTAGCGACCCTGGCCCGGGGGTAGGATATCGCGAGAAACGATAACTGATGGCGGGGCTGCGTCCTCGCTATGCTTCCTTCCCAGGGACGAGAGTCATTTGTTTCAATTCTCCCCGGCTCGCTCTCACGTGGCAGTCGGATCCCCGGGACAGAGTGCGCGCATGTAACAAAGCCGATTACTTGACGTACGGCCACGACTGCATCGATACGCAGAAAAAACTACAGCGAGAACGACGGAGATACATCTACTCCCGCGCACACGCGCACGCACACACACACACACACACACACATTGCGGTTCGGATTTTCGACGAGAACAAAAAAATATGTTTTGGGAATAAAGTTTGCTGCTAAAAGTGTTCTTCGGTGAACTAAACGTGGAGAGTTAAACCGCGACGCACGGACTTTTGTTCAGTCGGTTAGCAACGGGGAAACCCGACGCAGCTACAGAAAAGCAGGATTTACAATAACGGCGATGGTTTAATGCGATGCCAGATAGAAAGCATATACACAGGCATGTCCACAACGAAATTCAGATTTCCGTGGGATGTAATAAAATAAAAGCGAATATGGCTATTTTTAGTTTCCTATGCACGTTCGCAACACAGGCTCACTGTTTGCGTACGAAACCGCCAAAACCACGTATGATAACTGTTGAGAGTTATGGAATGTATACACTGTTTATTAGTCACGTGGCGATTTTTTGTACTAAAGAGTGGCAGAACGACAAAAATTGGCTGCAAGTAAAATTTAGCAGTGCCTTAAAAATATATATACTTTAACAGTGAATAGCCTAAATTTAGGTATTTTGAAGTGGAAATTTGTTTTCTTATAGTTTTTCAAGAGGCTAACACTTGCATAGAAAAAGTTATTAGCATAATTTTAATTATTTAGGATTAGGTTACAAAACGTGTACCATCATAAAAAAATGCGTGTTTAGGTGGACAAGGTACGAAGACCTCATTCCAAACGGCTCTAGAAGCCGGCAGATCAGTTATGGATGCCAAAATAGTAATTAAGTGTCGCGACTCGTGAAAAACCATCCCAGTTTCAGCGAGCGAAGATTGTGCCCGCCCATAATCTCAGGAGGTTGGTTTAAACTCGTCACCGCACGAAACTGTCTCCCCAGTAACGTTTATCAACCTAAAATATTGGCCACACTACTTTATAAATCAATCTTAAAGTTGATATAGCATCAAAAAATCGTTGTTAATGACTAGTTAAATAAAAACTTTTTAAATCTTCCTTTCTAAAATTTAATAAGTACATTTGCTGATGCCTACTTTATACAACCGGGAGCTTGAACTAATGGGCGGGACAAACTGTGCACTTTTGAAACCCCTGATTACAATCTTGTATTTTTTCGCAACATGCAAAATTAACATTGCCATGGACCTGGTCGCATTATTCATACGTCTATCAAATCAATTATGAAATAGATAGAAAAGTAAAGATTTCACATGTGCCAGTTGTCACACTTATTGATTTTGTGACATTTTCCGCTGATTCAGCAGTCATTTTTTTCATTGTTTACTCAGTGGTTTATTTCTGGCTGATAGATCTGTTGAACAGAGTGTAAATATGGCCGTCACAAACAGCGTGTGAAAATGGCCGTTAAACAGCGCGTATCACGTGAATTAACAACGAATAAACTAATAATACTTTCTAACATGTGTTTCGTCTTTCAAAACGACATTTTATGAGGTAATATAAACACTAAGCCTTTCATTTCGTTTATACGTCTTTCATTTCGTTTATACGTCTTTCATTTCGTTTATACGTCTTTCATTTCGTTTTAATGTCATCGTCATAGCACTCTGTTTAAAGGTACCAATTAAATCAAAAACGAAAAATTAGGTTATACAATTAAAATGTTCACGATGTTGGTAAAACATAACACATATATTGTCCTCTTCTATGTCAACTTGAATTGGTAGCACATATGTTAAGCTAACGGGCTGGAAAGCAGAGGGGAAAGAGTTTGTGAGTTCATTTCCGGCCAAATTCAACGCTTTTTTTTTTAATACGGTAAATTGCTCAATGTAAGTAGTAAACTACAGTAAATATGTCTATTTAACATAATTACTTGGCTACATTCAATCAAAACAACATTTAATTCACCACTGTAGCCAGTCGTCCCTTATTCAATCAGTGAAATAATTTCACGTCACTAATTAAATCAGTGAATTTTTTTCACCGAAACAATTAGCGGTTTCCACTGATTCTAAGTGGAGACATTTCCACTGATTCGAGTAGTTGAATTTCAATGCGAATCAGTGGTTTCCCATTGGTTCGAATTTAGAGTGCATATATTTAAACGAGTGCACTGAGTGACATGAGAGCCGTGAAGTTGGTACCGAAGGAGTAAAGCAGTTCAATGACTTACCATCCAATTTAATGTGCTTGGTAAAAATTTGTGCCAACTCAAATAATTTTTTTTCGCTTTAAGTTTTTTTTAAATGCATCTAAGTGTAAGAATTAGCATATTTGTAAAATATTTACATTTCTAATAACTCCATAATTCTACTTGACCGAAGCATGCATAACATGATGAGACCCATATAATGTTAATTTTACATATGGTGGAAGAGTACACAACGTACATACAAGTAGATCTTAAGCAAAGGCTTTTCAAAAGTGCTCAGTTTACCGTCAACAGCCTACAAAAGTTGTCCGAGCTCCAAGCGAGGAAAGTCACCACTAGCTCAATCGTTAGTAATCGAAATCAGGAACGTTGTTCACATTTACCTTTCACTTGATGAGCAGCTCCTTGACTATGCATCACTTAGCCCGGGCGTAGCGGAATCAGGAACGTTGTTCACATTTACATTTCACTTGATGAGCAGCTCCTTGACTATGCATCACTTAGCCCGGGCGTAGCGGAATCAGGAACGTTGTTCACATTTACCTTTCACTTGATGAGCAGCTCCTTGACTATGCATCACTTAGCCCGGGCGTAGCGGAATCAGGAACGTTGTTCACATTTACCTTTCACTTGATGAGCAGCTCCTTGACTATGCATCACTTAGCCCGGGCGTAGCGGAATTGACACTTCTATCTGATTTCCTCCTTTCGCGGTTACTTGCAACTTTTCTCAGGCCCTCCTGAAGTTATATTTGCAGGATATTACTCCGCCTTGTGCAAACAAAGCTTAACCAAGTTAGATGGTTAGACCAAAGTGACAACGCAACGCATTCGGGCGCACTCAGTTATATAGTATCATATATGAGAACTATTTATTACTAAGCTTTAACAAAACATTTATTGCCTCTCTTATAAAATGCATCATAATTACAAACGAAATATAATTTATAGATAAAATATAAGTAGATGTTCAGTTTAAACAAATAGTTACGATACTTCTAGGGTTTACAAAAGCATAAAACGCTTGTGATACACGACAAAATTAGGAAACATCCAAACACGTAACATATGGGGTGATTTTTCAAAGTTTTAATTATAAAAGCTTGAATGGGGTGGAGGGATTTAGGTGGCTTTTAACGTCGATGTCTTGAGAGCCTATGAGGGTGGAACGAGGCGAGTATGGGGCAGCGCCTGAATGCAAGGCTGGGGTGAAAGGGAGACCCCCGATAAAACCCGCAAACAGCGGCATCGTCCAACACGGTTCCAGTGCCGAGCTATTTATTGGCTACATTCGTTACGGGAATATTTATTTCATGTTAATCGTTTACTTCCTTAAACAGACACAGTGTATGTCAATGCAGTTTTGTTTATATAATATTTATACGCAGTTAATAACTCTTCGCTAAGTTAACATCCTGGAATTCTCGCAGGCAAGCAAAATAACTAAAGTCGGGGCCGCAGTGGCACAGCGGGTAGAGTGCTCGCCTCCCACCTAGGCGAACTCGAGTAATTGTAACTCGTTTATTTTTATTTGGTTCTATGGAAGTTTGCGTTAGCGGGCTATGTACTGCTTACACATACCAATTTGCAGACACAGGAAAAAATAGCGAGTTCAATGACCTTCAGGATAGACTCCACAGTCGTTTGTATACGCACGCAGATGACAAGTGCTTATTGGATTCCTCCTTCCGCGGTGAGAGGTCACGATTGGGATTACATTTCCCCGCCTGTTTTTTATTGGCTCAGATTTCTGTAAAAGGTATCAGATAGGTCGTGGGCCGATTGTAGGATTAATACTAACGCGTAAGTGTTTGAAGTCTAACTTGTCCCAAAATTTTCTTCAGGTCTTTACCAATTTGTTGCAGCTCGGCGTTAAAATCGGCTCGCACTACAAAAAAAAAAATAATTGATACCTCAGTAGCAGTGTACTCGTTCCGATAATCGACATACATTTATTTAAAATCGGAATATCGTTCATGGGTTTCCCGCTCCTAACGCGCACATGCACTTTACGTATATTAATTTCATTGGCTTTTGACTTGTGACTCACATCCATCGCCCAATCACGATTCCTTTGCCCGCATGGTAATACAGAGGAAAGTAGAATTTTGTATCTTGCACACGAAGATTTATTACATTTTGTCTGTGGAACGCAAATGACGAGAATCCGCATTCACGTAAATTGGCAATTCCGAGGCAACACGCTCTGAGAGACAAGATCGAGTAATTTCAAAGGGCTGACTACGAATTACACGGAACTACGGACCCTAATAAAAATCAGAGCTGGGAGCAAACTTAAAACGTATATAAAGTACACGTCATTTCTTTGTATGATTTACTTTATTTCTGTTTTTCACTATAATGGAAAATGTAACAAGAAAGGTTATTGTGTTTTTTTCCCCTCTACGAAAGCCCTGAGCGGCGAATATACAAAGGTGTGTTGTTGGATGAGGGAATTTATGGCCAGCGGACATTTTTTTGTCCGTTATTTACCGACGTGCCCGCCAGATAAACCTCTTCTGCCGCTGCGCGGGACTCGGTTGAACCGTTATCGAGACCGCCGCCATTCAAACGAGTTGTCGTTCTAAAATGCTCCTGTATTTTCCACGAGCTTCTGCGTACCCGAAGACCAGAATTTGCTGGAGCGCTAAAGGCGACAGGCAATAGCATCACGTGAATAATCGTAGCTTTTACGTGCAACATACTGAACTGGCATAAATTCCCCCCCCCCCCCCCCCCAGGCAACAACCCTACATCAGATTACACTAAACATTCTTTCATTGTCGCGTTTTATAAACAAAGTAACATGAAAGCAGCAATTTTAATTATTTTCAGTATAAAAAAATACACAGCAGAATATGCGAGAGATAAAATAGTTATACAACGTCTGTTTGTAATGAAGCGACATTTGCATGGGGAAATTGTAATTTTCCTCTGAATCTCTCCTCACAGTTAACGGTATAGGCAGACGCCTCTGGCAGCACTAGGCGTGACTGATATGATACAGTGAGCTCTGGACGTCTGTCAATTTCATGTAATTTGAAGGTCTTTCTGCGCAACTTTCAGCTGGCTAGATCCTTCAACTGGCGAAAGAATAAATAATTTCTGATTCATTCTGATTGGGTTATTCCTAAATCAACATTTGAAAATATCACTTCCTATAAATTGAGTTCAGGGGTTCTGGTCGCCAGTTAACCACGACGCTTTATGCGACGATGAGGGTGGAATGAGGTAAAGGCTGTTCGCGATAAAGTTAGCCCTTTGGAAATCAACCTTAGAAAAAAGTCACTGCCCCTGCCTGCATATATTTTAACTAGCGCACTGAGTGACATACGCCCAGTAAAGTTGGTAACGATGGAGGGGAAGTAGTTCCATATCTTAACGTCGAATAAAAAATGTCAGGTAACAATTTCTGACTTAATTTATTTCTTTCACTTCCCGGTTTTTTTAATGCGCCTAATTGTAAAAATGAGTAGTTTTGTAAAATATTTTTTTTTCTAATAATTTCACAGTTTCGCTTGACTGATGCATGAATAAAGTGATGAGGCCCATGCCAATGTTAATTATACATAAGGCGGAAGAATACACAAGGTGCATAGAGGTATATCTTAAGCAGGGATTGCAAAAAAAGCTCATTTTATCGTGAACAGCCTGTAAGGACGGAGCAGCAGAGTGATGCAAGGGCGGGGGAAACGGGAGATCTCCGAGAAAACCCGCCGATCAGCGGCATCGTCAGCCACGTTTCCAACATGCCAGAACCCGGGTGGCCCCGCCCGGGACTGAACCCGGTTCGGCTCCCACCAATGCAAACCGGGGGAGAGATTCCATCCCTGGCCGGGTCACCGGATTTTTGCATGTGAGAATCGTGCCGGACGATGCCGCTGGTCGGCGGGTTTTCTCGGGGATCTCCCTTTTCCCCCACCCTTTCACTCCGGCGCTGCTCCATGCTCACCTCACTTCAATCTGATCAGCTCTCAAGACGTCGATGTTTAGAGGCACCCGAATATCTCCACTCACTCACCACGGCCCCATTACTTTTGCGAGAATATTACATGATCAGTTGTACTGTACTTCAAAACACTTTATAGGCGGTTCACGGTAAAATGAACACTTTTGAAAGCACTACTTAAAATAAATTTGTATGCATGTTGTGTATTCTTCCAACTTATGTACTGTACATAAGATTAACATTGTTGTGGGTCTCATCACTTTATTCATGCGTTGGTCAAGTGAAACTTTGAAATGGTTTGAAAAGTAAATATCTAACAAATCTGCTAATTCTTACACTTCGATACACTAAAAAATTTACAGAAAGTGAAATAAATATTTTAAGTTATCAGAAAGGGTTTCCTAACACTTAGTATTTGACGTTAAGATACGGAACTATTTCCCATGCATCGTTGCCAACTTTACCGGGTGCATGTCACTCCGAGCACCCGTTGAAATATATGCAGGTAGGGGCAGTGACTTTTTCCTAAGGTTGATTACAAAAGAGCTCACTTTATCGAGAACAGCATTTAACGACGAAGTGAAAGTAGTTACCCGCTTCCATTGAATTAAGCGTTTGGTAAACACTTTTAAATACTGGCTTTATTAATTTTACTTTCTGTTTTTACTGCAATTAAGTGTAATAATTATCATATTTGTAAAATATCTACTTTTTCAATAATTCCACAGTTTCAGTTGGCCGACGCATGAAAAAAGGCGATCACGCCCGTGTCAACACACAATGGTCATACACGTAGATCTTAAACAGTGCTTTCATAAGAGCTCCGTTCACCGTGAAACAGCCATAAGTTCTGATTCACATTTATGATGGTGTGATTTTTAACTGTGACGCGTCGTAGGTGTTCCCGCCGGCCAATCAAGGACGTCCATTGTCGGAGTAAGTTAGTTCTGATAGGCACAGCCAGGTGGACGATGACCAATGGGAAGTTGGAAATGCCCACGTAGCATACTGCAGTGTAGCTTGCGCGTGCATGTATATAAGTTTGCCACGGAAAAGAGGTAGCGTTTCCTATAATGTTGGTAGCGATATAGGTGACATAATTATATCTTATTGTAAGAGGCAATTTGTCAGATAGTGACGGAAACTGCAGAATTATATAAATGGGAACGTAATTATAGTAGTTAGAGTTCTAACAGTCACAGGAACGTGATTCGAATTTGTATGTACTCCACATAAAGCCTAATACAGAGGGACATATTCTGTGAACAAGAAGTATTGCATTCAAGTTCCATGTACAGTAAACACTGTACATACAGTGGTAGTACTAGAATGTTGCATCAAGCCAGTCACTCATTTACACAACAACACACTAAGATTTCACAAACCTAACTAATCACTCATACAGAATTAAAATAAGTTTTCTACTCTCGAACTAGCAATATCAGTATAAATAAATGTACGGCAACTACATAGACGTATAGAACGCAAATGTAAACAAGAAGGTGAACGGGGAATAGAAGAGTGTCTCAGTGGTAGTAACTAGCACGCACTCAAGTACTACCTAGTATGCGAGCTACTAGCAAACAAGTTGGCCAGTACCACTATGCAAGTTCACTTGAACAACAAAGGTGTGCTTATTTGACAAGAAAGTGAACCGCGTGTAACAGGCTTAATGTTACGAAACGGTATAAGTTAATTTAAGTGATAATGTGTTTATTTCAATGAAATAATTTGATGACAGCGACAGGCAGCTGTGCTGCTGTTTACAGATATTCCTTCCAGTACGCATTATTCAAACACCCAATGTTTCATCTTAAAAATGCTTTCCTGGTATATGTAATAAACTAGTTTTTTTCAGGCCAAACCCTTAGGATTTAGTTCAGTTCGTAAGTCGTAAATATGTTTAATACTTCTTTCTTCGCGATTAAGATTAACTCGCGGCCAACGTTTGTCAGTCTTATTTGGATACAACCTGTATACCTCTTGTGTTCCATGTAAGATCGAGATCAGACGAAGCGGTATATGTAATGCTGGGGGGTCCACGTGCCTTCTTCTCCCTGGGGCTCGTAACAGGGGTGAGACTTCTAGGGGTTAGGAGTATCAACCTACCCCCTCCCCCCCCGAGGCAGCAACCATCCGGCCATTATCACTCATGCAATAATAAATAAAATGAAACTTTTCCCCCTCACGAAAGCGCCACGCCCCGCACACGCGTGTAAGTACGAAACTGGCGAGATAATTGCATCTCGTGAAAGCATTACCAACCAATTCTAGCACTCCCCCGCCATCCGTCTATTTCGAGATGGAAATTACCTATTTTATAATTTTTTTTTCACCGCCCGTGCTTTGTCCCCGGCCATCATTTTACATAGAAATTGAGCGTTAAATCACGATTCGGTCCGGCCCGTAGTGAAAAATATTTTGGCCGGGAAAACTGCAACGAATTTATATATATATATATGGTGGGGATATTCCAACGCCACTACAATTCATTTCGAGGATAAGCAAGGAAAAACGGTATCGTGTTTGGCTGGGGAATATATTCGAGATCGAGGCACGAGGAATGATAAATGCCAAGTTGTTGTGTTTTCCTATCCCAAATAAACACCGCTTAGATTCCTTAAGGTCATATTTATACTTTTTTTTTCTTGGTTATATAAAAGAGCTTTCAAAAGTGCCCCCCTCCCCCTTAATATGCTATTAGTTGTCAAATCATTATAGTTTTTAAAATATAACACTCAAAAGTCTAAATTTCCCGAATTCTGCAGAATACTAGGCTTTGCTCCTAGATATCTTTTTCCAGTCAAACTGCATTTAATGCAATATGTATGGTGTGCAGAACATACTTATTTAGTGTGAGAGCGATTTATAAACAAGTGAGCGAGTATTGGCACTCTGAATTTTTTTTTGAAAATAGGGGTCAGACTTGCCGTAACATTCAGACTGTTAACATTCATTTAATAAATAGTTTAAACCATAAACTGTAGAGGAAAAGTTGTGTTTGTTCCTTTTGTAGCTTGTAACACAAATGCAGTATGCCGCGCTTAGACTCTAATTAATCACTTTGAACCTGCCTATAGCACTCTTGTGTCGGAATTTGAGTGTTATATTGTGAGAACTATAGTGATTTGACAACTAACAACTGTATTATCAGGAGGCACTTTTCGAAACCTCTCTAAGATAACCAAATTTAAAAAAAATGAGACATATAAATTACCGAGAGACGTTCTCGATAATATAACCCGAGTAAAAAAATATTGAAAGTTATTTACCAAAATCTACGGACTCATAACTAGGGACAGGTGCACTTGGCGAAAATATTTATGGCCATGCTAGACTTCAGCATCCTACGTCTACAACCATAACTTCGTGTCTAGGGGAGAAGACATGTTCTTATATGGCCATGCTAGACTTCAGCATCCTACGTCTACAACCATAACTTCGTGTCTAGGGGAGAAGACATGCTCTTATATGGCCATGCTAGACTTCAGCATCCTACGTCTACAACCATAACTTCGTGTCTAGGAGAGAAGACATGTTCTTATATGGCCATGCTAGACTTCAGCATCCTACGTCTACAACCATAACTTCGTGTCTAGGGGAGAAGACATGTTCTTATATGATTGGGCCAGTAGTACTAACATAGTCCGATACTGAATTTCCATGATTCGCTGGCAGACACTTGAGGCACGTGACAATTTAAATAATACAACCACGAAAGTGCATATGAATGGAAGTGTTTTGGAGTACAACTGGTCTAGAAATATTTTCGAGAAATACACGTGACCCTTTTCACAAAACTTTAATAAAAACGAAGTGACTATACGGAGCTCCGCTACGATTGAGGATGGAATCTGCGTTAACTGTCGAAGAATAAAACCGCGTTCTGGGTCACGCTATTTGCTACGAAATAAGAACCGAGAGAGGGTAAGAAGAACGAAGAAGAAGCGGGCAGTTGTAGATGGAAGAGGAAGATGTATATGCTCATATGGGTCACAGACATCTGCAATTTCGCTCCCCCTCCCCCCTTCAACCCCTATCCGCACACAAACACAAAACAGATCTCTTGTTCTAACTTGCCAGCAATTTGTTTCGTTGCCCCTCGAGCTGTGTTCTCGAAGCAATAAGTCGCAGTTGTGGGAGATGTCGTTGGCGACTGCGAATCTCCGCTTCAGTGTTCGACTGATAGGCCCGTCATCTCGCGCAGCAGATGGACTGCTGTCAAACCCTCGAACATCACGGCAGCAAATCGCTTCCATCGCTTTCACAAAAATTCTGCACCGAGAAATATACTGAACTGTTTCAGGGCAACAACAATCCAACGTCCACGCTACTACCAGAATGTTATTATGTTTGCCACAGTTATAGCTGCTGCTGCTGCTGGAACGATATCAACTTCACTGAAGTTCTCATGGCTAAGGAAGTGTTTACCTACACAGCGTATGTAAAGTGTCAAGTACAGTTTCAACATACAGTCACTCTCACTACAACCATCAACGCTAAGCAATATTTAGTTTCTAACAACAAATTCCAGTAAAATCATTTATTATTTAAATGCACGAACAAATATCTCAATTACAAAAAAAAAAATGCCACGAAAACGACTGATTGGAATATGACTAAATGTTCAGATTCCGGGAGGACATTAAAACCAAATGCATTTTCCCATTGAAATTACATACAAAACTGGGATTTCCGTTGGGCCTACATGTAAAAAGACATACTTTCTTCCTTACCCAACATGATTAAATTGAACGAGAATAATAGCTAGAAATAGCAAGAGTAAAATGAGTGGTTATCGATTACTAATTGCTGTATTCAAGGTTTCAACACATTCTGTGACAAAACAAACTCTTTCCACCAGTTTTCTAAAACATAATATTTCATGGATACTTATGACGACATAAAACGTTTAATAGCAATAAACGAATAACTTTTTAAGACACTAATGATATCTTAAAGGTAAAAGAACACTGTCTTATTGGGAAACTATAATATTAAAATAAATATCAAAGCGACTATACTCCCTATTGAAACTTTATTCTGCTCGGAGCAAAGCACGAATTCGAATATTAAAATTCGTTTCTGGTTTCGGGATTAAATTTCTTGGTAATACGATATCATTACCAAAGCTATTAAAAATAAATACTATGGAGAAGTAATTTTTTGCCGCATTATCTGACGGGGTGGCTGAGCGGTTAGCCTGCTCGCCTCCCACCAAGGCGAATTAGACTCAATCCCCGGTTGGGTCACTCCGGATTTTTGCAAGGGGGAATCGTGCCGGACGATGCCGCTGGTTGGCGGGTTTCCTCGGGGATCTCCCGTTTACCCTGCCCTTTCATTCCGGCGCTGCTCCATACCGCAACCATTCTCATCGGCTCTCAAGACCTAGCTGTTAAAGAGCCGCCCAAATCTATTCACTCACTCGCATTATTCGTCATTGCTGTAATAATTTAGACTTTTAAATCTGCCGTGAAAACAAAATTAGAATATCTTATTTAACACAGAGAAGTTTTTACTTTGGCTTAAATGTTCGTCGAAATAGTAGTATTACGAATAAACAATTTTTGTGAAAAGAGACACTTTATTATCTTGTGATAACGGGTTAATTTTTTGTATTTGCTGATTTGAATTTAATCGCAATGCTATAAGCGAACCGCAGAACTCATTTCTGAAATTGTGCTTAGAATTCTGTATTCTGGTAACACCAGGAAGTACACAAGGCATAACGATTTGAAATATGTTTGGCAAAACGTACATTCTAAGAAATTTTGAACAAAATTACCTCATCATCGTACATATATACCGAGTATACACGAATGGAAAATATATTTCCCATGCGCCCAAATTGCCGATTTCCTTCGTTTGTTTCGGAAATGTTCAAATGCGCAGCGAAGTTTCCCAATAGCGTGCGTCGGATCCCTATATTTACAGACTGAAATACGGCGAGTCATCCATCCTACGTATACGTCAAAAACACTCATCACAGAGAAGAGATCTGGCCGGGTATTAACAGCGAGGTCTTAAGAGCAGGTGAGGGCGATTGAAGTGAATATGGGGAGGAGCCGGAATGAAAAGGCGGGTGAAATGGGAGATCCCCGAGAAAGCCCGTCGAACAAAGGGCATTAATTACAGTTTAGAAGGATTACTGAAAAATATATATTTTTTCAGTGTACCAGTTTGAAATTGCCACATTTCTGTTAAGCTCTTAATATAATATCCGGAGTATACTCGTTCACGTCTGACATGTTGTGGAACAGCTGAAATCATGGTCGGTGCTGTACAGCTTCACAAAGTAGGATCAATACGGAGAGTATCGTTGCCTGGGCAATGCTACTTCTTGCTACGGAAGTACAAGTTATTATTCAGAATGTTCACGAACAAATGATAATAAACACCATAGTGGGGTAGATAAGAGGATATTTCATCAAGGAACCAACAGTCTAACGGTGCTAATGGCAGTGGTGATTAGCAGGGGCGGGTATGCAACCTCGTGTACGTGGCAATGTAACAAGTCTGCGAGCCTGATAACACAGCTCGGTGCCTCAGGTCGCAGTCTCGGAGGAGCTACGTATCTACAGTTCCTGCAGGACGTGTTACCGGCGTACTTGGAGGAAGTTCCTTCAGATGCTCGTGAGGCGATGTGGTTTCAGCAGGATGTGGTCCCGCCTCATTTCACCACTACAGTTCGCCGGCACCTAGACATGCACTCCCCGTACTGGTGGATAGGTAGGGTAGGCCCCTTAGCATGGCCACCACGCTCACCTGACATAACACCACATGACTTCTGGCTGCAGGGCCGCATCAGATCGATGGTGTATGCCACACCACTTGACACGAGGGATGAGCTCATTACGCCGGAAACCTTTACACGTATACGTCGCAACATGCTTCAGCGCTGCACTGCCTGTGTGGCCGACAGTTTGAACAGACACTTTGAACAGAGACAGACGTCGAACAGACACTGTGTCTTCAGCACAAATGTGTAAATAAAGTGTAATTTCATTGCACTGCCTGTAGTCTAGTATTGTAATTGTCTACCCACACCTGCACATTGCCATTGCCATTAACGGGTTAACAAAGGACGTTAGACTACTGGTTCATTAATCTACCCCTATCTGGAGTTTATTATCATTTGTTCGTGAACTTCCGGTGTAATTGATTGCTTCGTGTGCCATGGTTCTACTGAAACATCTTCCATAGTTTTCAAAGTGCTAGTTGTTGTAAATACTTTCCACCCAAAAATGTTTTCTGCAACAACGGAAAAGAAAAATAATATGTACGTTAAGGGGTTGGTTTTCATTTTCAAAGTAAATTTCAGCACTTGCTTTGCACTTATATTGGGGCTGGTGTACTATATCAATAAAAACGAAGTATGACAAAGTACTGTTCTAGAAATACAGAGATTATTTTTTTGGCCACTAGAACAGCCTTAAGCGAAGCAGAACGACGTCTGTGTTAGTCGACGTCGGGGCAGAAGACGTCAGATGCTGCAGACACGGCGCACAGGAGAATGAACCGGCCCCGGCGGTTTATTTCTCCTCCCATTTGGAAAAGTGGACGGCCATTTCGTGAGGAGAAAAGTCAATTAACGTTCACTTTCTTGCTTCCACCATAAATCGCTCTTTTGTAGCGGCGAAAATTGACGTAGAATGTAGCAAGGCGGGGCATCGGCGCGGACGAGAAGAAAAGAATATTTTTTTATGGTGAAGGGGGGGGGGGGGGAAAGAGGGGTGTCTTACATCCCGTACTTCGGCCGAGCGACTGCGGTGGTTCTGTAAACGGACAGATGGACAGCTCAGTCGAGAACTGCTGCGTTAGAGGAGAAATCTATCTCGTGTAACGGAAGGAAAGATAAAAAAATAAAAAATAAAATAAAACTCTCGAAAACAACTTAAAATATCTCTACAGAGAAAATGGTGCTTTGGAAAGAAAATTATTCAAACGACAGAAAAAAAAATGTTTCTACGTTCCCAAATACTACTGTGACAGGATTGGGAGGGGGGGGGGGTAGTAAAATAGTGGGGAGATTCGGGTGGATCTTGACATCGCTGTCCTGCGAGCCAATGAGGGTGAAGCGAGGTGATTATAGAGCAGATCCGGAATGCAAGGACGAGGTAATCTGGAGATCCCCGAGAAGACCCGCTGACCAATAGCATTGTCCGTCACGATTTCCACGTGCGAAAATCCGGGAGTGACCCCACCGCTGAGCCACCGCGGCCCCGGACGTAATGTTATTTTGGGGACTACGGAAAGTTTTGGCTTCTTGTTATTAGGATTGTGTTCGACCAAGCACGGAAACTTGTAACGGAAACATATTAACAGAGTTGCAACTACCATTTGCAATTCATATCCAAACGTGATTACTGGAATTTCTGAGACAAACTGTTATCACGATAGTGTTTCACACTAACTGGGCTGTGCCCACAATGCCGGAGAAACACAGTGGGAATAAGAGAAGAAGGGGAGAGAGACAGATCGATAACGACTGTAGTATTCGTTACTTTGAATATGACATTAGATTATGCACACTGTCTCTAACATAAAGCTCAAAATAACTAAAAATGCACCACAAAATTGCAATAAAGTTGTCGTAAAAATATGCCCATTTTCTCTACAGATAATTGCAGGTAATGCTGACAAGGTAATGAAAGACTCAGGAGCTATATGCGTGTTTACAAAATGTTTAAGCTGTAGGAATTTTACATTACATTGAACAGTAATTGGTATAGTTCCTGGGTTATGATATGAGCCTATACTCAGCATTATTGGGGATAGTACATTAGAAAATAGTAGAGATTGCAGCTAATGTTTGGATTATTTATGGCACATAGTACGGACTCAACACTTTCAGGTATGGTGTTACGTCTATCGGACGTTTCACAAGAAGAGTATTTAATGATGTTCACTGTACACTGTAGAAAACAGTGTGCAATACAGTAAGTCCTTCACATGTGGGAGACATAATTATTGTTGAGAATATATTACACAGTCTCACAGACTCCTGCTGTCAGAAACACAAACACATTCCTGTTTGCCCTGACGTATATCAGAGCATTATAGTGATACTTATATATACAGTTTAAAAAAAATGTTTGTTAGCTGTAACGATCAATATTGTACACTTGCATGTGCGAGAAAGAGTTAAATCTCTCCAAGAGTAAGTTTAGTCATGGATATGGCATCTAACACTACGAGAATAATATTGCAGCTTTGAAAACGAGACGACACTTTATAAACAATTGTTTGCTAGTAAAAGGCAATAGCAATCTGCTACGAAGTTACAGGGGTATGATATTATATTTTACATTTCAGGTGAGATCTCTGATCATTGCTAGAAGTGATGGTATATCGCGGGAAAGCTAACTATTTCCTATGATTCAATATTCTGTAGAAACCTCTTACAGTTTTCTTACGTTATTAGTTCTCATGCTTCTGTGAAGCTGCTGTATAATTTCATTGGGATAATGAGGACTCTTATATTCCAAAGCAGGACGTTTGTGATTGGTGTACAAACACTTACTAAGTTAGTAATCTTGATCATGGAGTCATAAAAGGATAAACTACGCAGTGTGCTGGCGAAGACACGTTGGTTCAATATTTTTTCTCGCGATTTTCCAGTGTATCTGAGCATTGCTCATTAAGAACGTTGCCAATTTGCGTATTTAGTGTATACACTAGAAGAACTACAAGCATGGCAGGTTGGATTCATAGAGGTTTAATTGCCACAAAATCTCATTAAGTAACATAGCCTATGATAAGGAGGCCATTTAAAAATTAAAGAGACCTGTCCGTTTAAACTCACTTAATTTGTTCTGTTTTTAAAAGTATTCTCAGTGTTGTGGTTAGTTGAGATTATTTTTGGCCCTAGTTCAAACAATCTTACATAGAAATCTGCGCTTTCTTACAAAGTAATGGAAGAAAATCTACGATACGAATAAATGTATTGGATAGTAACCTAGTTACTGCCGTAATGCATCGTTTCATTGAAGGAAGACAAATTGTTAGACATTATAGCGTACAAAACTAAATATCGGCATTAACACCATTTTGAGAAAAATAGTACGGACATGCTATAATTATATTTTCTAATGTAGCCTACAACATCGCTATTACTGTTCCAAGTTTGACGAAAATCAGTTTAATAGTCTTAGAGATGCAATGTAAAAACTTCTTTATTTCAGTGTGACGCCTTGATAAAATAAGACACGTTTTGTTCCAACTTAAAACTGAAATACCGTACAGAAGATATGTTTGACCGACGAATAACTTGGCGTGTGCCGCTTTAGTAAATTCTCAGTCTCTCCGGACACCATTTAGTCCGTCAAGACAGACCGTCAGATGCATCCGACAGAGTGCTCGCGTCGGAACCTTAGCTCGCCAAGATTGCCAACAGATTTTACTGGTCGTAAAGCGAGTCATGGCGAGGGCCTCCGCCAATCGCGCTGCGCGTGACAGCGTCTACCCCCTCCCCTCCCCCCTTCTGGAGGAGCGTATCATCCCCCGGACGACACGACGTCGCCTCGAGGGGTAGGGAGTAGTATCACTGTGGTAAACACCATCCGGACGTGAGAACCCAGGGCCACCCCCTCGTAAAACATCCCTGACGTCCTGCCACTCCTACCTTCCCGGTGGCCGCGGTGGTGTAGTGGTTAGACCACTCGCCTCCCACCAAGGCGAACTGGGCGGGGTCACTCCCGGACTTTCGCAGGTGGGAATCGCGCTGGACGATGCCGCTGGTCGGCGGGTTTTCTAGGGGATATTCCGTTTCCCCCACCCTTCTATTCCGGCGCTGCTCCACACTCACCTCGCTTCACCCTCATCGGCTCTCTAGACCTCGATGTCAAGAGCCACCCAAATACCTCACTCCATTCTTCGGCGATGTACAGATAGCGTTGCTAACCTATAGCTGTTTAATTAATTTTATTTTGTTCAGTTTAAAGTTTTGTCACACACAAAACACGGACGTCAATAAGAATTCGGCAAACATCTACGCAGCATACACACTAAAAAATATGCATAAATAAACACAAACAAGACTTAAATAAAACAACAAAAAACGAAAGCAATGCCATTGCCATTTTAGTCACATTGTCCAATATAAGGGGAATTGCGTAAGAAGTGTACTAATGTACATAGTATAAAACAGCGTTTAATAAATTGAGTCTATCACATGTAGGAGATATCATTAGTTGTTGAGCATGCATTCCACAGTCTAATAAACACCTGCTGCCAACAACATCGAACACGACTTGTTCGCAAACAAAATTATTTGTTCATTATCATACCTTAATATTATGTTTAATGTTAACAAAATAAGATAAGAACTAAAAGTAGAAGAATGTAAGAATTATTTGGAAATGAAATTTAATTATATGATAGCTGTGGTTTTGTGCTGAATTAAATACCCGGCAAGTATAATAAAGTACTTTCTTCGTACAATATCAAATATTATTGTAATATATATTAAGTTTTATAATAATGATAAAGACTGGAAAAATTGCTTGCAGGAAGAAGTAATATAATTAAAATAAAGCGCTAATTGCTATTAAAATCGTTTATTTTCTAATATTGTGTTTATAACAATATGATCATTCTAAGACGGGGCAAAACCCCTCAAATGCAGGACTGTTAAGGTACTAACATTCTCGTACGTCCTGAAAGGGAGTCCTTGTCGCTGCAAAGACACTGTACGATGGGACTTATATTTTTACAGAAAAATATTCATAGTTAAATATGGACCACTGCGAAACAGGTTTGTCGTAAATACACTTTTGGTTGATTATGTATTAATGGCAATGAAAGCCTTGCGTTGTGGTTGCAATATGTAACGCTCTCTTTAGCTGCTGGCATAAGATCTTAAAGTGCCCAATTTGGCGTACGTAGTTGCTGATCTATTCGTAGCCATGAATACCATAAGTGTAAAAGTCTTGCGTATATAGCAAAAACAAATTACCACGTAAGATACAATTTATATTTGGTTAAATAAAGATACAATGCTTACAATGGTAATACTATCTTCCTTCCACCCAGCGTGGGACAGTTCTGCTCTGCGCATAGGTAACCTTTAATCATCACTATACACTGCAAAAAAGGTTTACATAAAATACTGCCAATTAAATCAGAAATGGAGATGCATCAGTAGACCAGATGCCTATACCAAAAAGAGAAGTGCATACAGTATTCTGAATATATCTTTCCATCCAAACATTCAAACTTACACCAAGTCATGATTACCATGATTTTATAACATGAAAAATACTCAATATGTTTTTCAATGCACTATTACAACAGTCATTACTAACATAATTTAATCGCACTGATAATTCTAAATATATATTTCACAGCGCAATTACACCTGTCATAATTACAATATTATAATAGCACGGGGCATATTAAATATGTGTTTTACTATGCAATTACACCAGTCCTGATTACAAACCTATTTTTAAAATAAATTTTTAATGTATAATAATTTTTTTTATAAACTTTATTGAGATTTTATAATTTTTATGCCACTTTTTATATTTTTTGTTTCAATAACATTCAAGGTCACGACAACAGGGTCAAGGTCATGGGCCAAGATCAAGGTAAGTCAGATCCAATATGGCGATTGGGTGACGTCACAACATGGCGGCCGGCCAGAGCCTGTGCCGGGTGGCAGTTATGTTCCATTTAAAATGTCTTATGCCCGACTTCTTCGTTTTCTACTACTTAAGGCGATAAATGATGGTCAAAAAAAATTATATGTACAATATTTTAGAAATCTAAACATAAATTGATTGTTTTTAAAAATAATCCGACTTGTTGTTTATAGTCGATATATAGGCCTACCTATCCCATTTTAAGCATATTTTATTTGTGTAAGAAAAAGTATGACTCTGATTTCAGATACTTCATCTTAAAAACAATATAAGACATGAAATAAAATCACAATTACTTAAAATATTGTACCTCAGTTACATATTTTCAAACGCTGGACTGAATTAAATGATGAGTTGTTAGCGAGCCTGTACGTCAGATAAGGAAAATAGAAAAAAACAACTAGATGCAGGCAGATTCCTTAAAGTTTCTTTTCTTGCCCTTAAATTTATGAAGAGGAAAAATGCGTGGTTCATAAACCATTACCAGCGGCACAGAAGAAGTAGCAGGGGGTTGAAAAGGCGCTGAGTTCGGGAAAGTAAAGGTGAAAAGGAGCAAGGAATGCTGGGGAGACAGATGGAGAATAAGGCGGAGCGTGGGAGGAACGTGGAGGACACAGCGGAAGTTGAATGGGGACGGTAGCGGAAAACTAGATATCTCTCGAGGATGGTGGTTGGTCGACGTGGAGGCTCGTTACCGCGCGGGAAGGAAGCTGCACGTACCACCCTCGTCGTTGCGGCCGGCGACGTCGTGGCAACCCCCTTCAACCCCATCGCCCCCACCCCACACACCCCTGTAACCAGGGCGCGACCTCAAAACGCCCCGCTGCATGCACTCGCCAGCTAGTCTGCTCGGCACTGTTCGAGCACAAAGCAGATCTTTTTTTACGCCGTGGCCAGCCGAAGGACAAACACGTTTGTTTATCACCCTTGCACCTCTGCCCTTTCTGGGTAATGTGAGGTAATAAGCTCTTCACGGCGGTAATGTCAACCTTTTTTTTAAGCCTTCTCATCTGAAATAAATGTCAATAAATATACGCTACTGTAGCATTAGTGGTTAACTTTCGAGTCCGGTGAAATATATTCACTGGGTTTATTATTTACATATCAATATTTATTTTTAAATGATGGAAGAGTAAAAAATGGCTGATAGGAAAAAAGTAACTAGGGCTTTAAAAGTACTCACTTTACCGTGAACAGCCTATACCTCTTTACTTCCTTCCCTTGCTAATTTCCTCTTTCTTCCCTTTTGCTTTTGGCTTGCTATCGGGTCCACGTGATTTTTCCACCACATAAATTTTTATTGTAATGCATCTACATCCAGGTAGTCTAGAGAAGGGGCGTGGCACAGTTAAACCCCATCCACTCAGTTCCCTACACTTTACAGAAACTATTCTATTTTATAGACATTCCACTATATAGCTGCACTAACCTCTTGACTAAATTAAACATTTCATGTAAATTGTAGACAATTGTCAACATGTTGCACATGAAGATTATATTTCAATGGTACTGTAACTATGACTCCCTTAAGGTGCCAAAGCCAGACGCCGGATACTGGGGGAAAGGCCCATGGGGGTGTAAGGTTTCCCAGCATCCTGTGGGAACTCTGATCGCTTTAGGGTGGTAGGAGTTTCCTCCCCTGTGGAAGGTACTGGAAGGGAGAAGGTGCGTTGGCCACCGTACCAGATCCTAGAAGGTCTAGGTCTGGTAGAGAAACCGGCCTGTAATAGGTGTAAGGCTGTCCATGATATGCCAGGAGGCACCATGTGACTATGTACGGTGATTCAATCTTGACAGATGACAGGTGGAATGACTGAGTCTTCTCTGGTGGCACGGATGCTGGATGAGCGCAGCACAAACCGGCCTTTAAAGGGCGTAAGGCGAGATATCACGTATGGGGTTCATGCCCGGTGGGAATGCCAGAGGCTAAGGGATGGGACTTGCCTACATTGACGTGAAACAGCATTCCGCCCTTTGGAGAGAGCATATGGACAATGGAATGTCGGGACTACTGTCAAACCTTCGTATTTCAGCCCATTTGCAACATGGTTGCGGCAATAGTCAGTGATGCGCAAGCCTATAGCCTCTGCTGACTTTGGGACCCACACCTCCTTGTGGTACCGCTGGGTGACTTTCGAGAGCCGGGAAACGTGGGCTACCCGTGGTGTTCCCTATACCAAGCTTTATAGCTAAAAGGGGTAACTGCCTCTCAGAAGAGTGCAGTCACGGCAGATAGTGACGGCTTGGATGGGAGGCGGGCGGTTGGCTCCTTTACTGTCAGACCGTTGGGGCCCAAAAGTCTGGGTCTTAGTGAACTGGTCACTCGTGCGGGCAGTAGTTGGAAGATCGCACCGGCGTGTATATGTCTTTGACATGGCACAATTCACATCACTGATCAGATTATAACATCAGATTACGCTAGGGGTATTCAGAGCAGGCTGGTAGGCAGATAGTGGACCACACTTCTCAAAGACTCCACAAGGCTGAGCAAAATACTCAAACATCATGAATTATTATCACAGAGTCCACAGATGGCAATCAGCTGATGACTGGAACAATAATGACTATGTTATGTTATGGCACTGTACTATGCGAGGTTCAGTGTCCGATGATCTTCCCTGTGGGTAAGTGATTATTAAACCGTGCTCCTGATCTGCTTTATATCTGGTTCATATCATTCATCACCGAACACGAACACTCATTGGTTGTGATAACTAAACAAGTACTTTGCTAGCTTAAGTACAACACACATGACAGTATTCATTATTTTCAAAACAAAAACCATATATTAATGTGGGAATGAAAAGGTTATAATATTATTGTGAGGCAGAAATATTCAAACGCACTTTGCGTTACAGGATGTTTTTATGTTTAACATTTTCAATCCCGCTTTACACGATGCCCTCAGGTGTTATAAATAGGGCCATCTGTTATTCGCGAAAAGATTTACGTGGAGGCTAGACTTCAATATACTATGTCAGCATTTGTAGTCTTCATTTGACTAATGGCTGCTTGTCTTTGTATGAAGACAGTCTGTTAAACGAATGACCACTCAGAGTTAAGTTTCTCCGGTACTGACCGTCCGTGATCCGCGGGCAGACAGATAAGACGCGTAGAAAATCAAATGATCCAATCACCAAAGTTATTCTGAACTAAACTGCGTTGAAACACAACTTATCGTGAAATCTTTTCGCAAATATAAGGTGCCCCTAGTTATAAGTTGCACATTTGTTGATATGTGCTCTGCAAAAGTAGGCCAACTTCTTGTCTAGCGATTTCAAGCAACGAGTTGTAAGCTTTGTGTTCGCCGGTAGCACAGAATATTTAAAAAATACAGAAGCGGAAAGGTGACGCGCACCCCGAACTGCCACCACACACGCCAGATGAATAGCCTCAGTGGCGGGACGCCATACGCCAATCAGCGCCTGGGAACAGGCTTGCCAAACGGCAGACCAAACAACAAGGAATACCCCGCTACGTGCTGTGATCAGTCAGGACTAAGGCCACGTCCTGGGGCGGAGTGTGGACAGATGAATAGCCTCAGTGGCGGGACGCCATACGCCAATCAGCGCCTGGGAACAGGATTGCCAAACGGCAGACCAAACAACAAGGAATACCCCGCTACGTGCTGTGGTCAGTCAGGACTAAGGCCACGTCCTGGGGCGGAGTGTGGCCAATGAGGAACCGAGCAGGCTTACATTAAATTAAGTCGAGAGACCTGAGAAATTCGCGTTATTTCTCGGTGACAGGGTTGACTCCACTGCCTTATGAACGAGTGAGCACAGTTTGTTGTTTCGTTGGCACTACACTTCAATCAGCATCACCTACCTGCTTGATCTCCGTAACAGAGATTAGCCTCTCCACCGCTGTTCTTATATTATTGGCCCAAGAGTTCTCCGAGGCGTAACAGATACATTTCGGCCAATGACTGAAATCGGCTACTCGCATAGTAACTTACAGTTCAGCCTGTCTTTAAACAATAACGTGAATTTTGTAGGTATCTAGTAACTTCTGTAGACTTACCTTTCTTTGGCGACAGTTACGCGCAATACATATCACCGAGTTCTAAGCCTTGTAGTGTACAACATCGGCCTAACATAGTCTTTGGATGCCTTGGGTGCACAACTGTGCGAACTCGACGTGCATGTGTTATACGCTCATCGTACCATACAACTTAGTGCCCATACTCCAGACATAGTTTCTTCGAACCAACTGTAATACAAAATCCGTATACACTTTCATCCAGAAAAGTATTTTCATTACATCCACGTGTGTTCAAAGTCATGTATGTGTAGGCTATTCACGGTAAAGTGAGCACTCTTTAAGTCCCTCCCAACATGCATTATCCACTAATAAATATATCTTATTGCAGCCTTAGGTGTTAAATTTTGAGAGTGGTGAAATATATACACTGTTTTTATTGGTCACATTTCAAGGGGTTTATATTAAAAAGCAGAAGGAAGATAGAAATTGGTAAAAGTGAAAACTTCGAAGGACCATAAAAATTGCTCACTTTATCGTGAACATCCTATAGGACAATTTGCATATGTAGTAGGCGTGCGACACAAAATTATTACATACGCAGCGTCGCGCCCCTACGACATATGCAACTTATCCGACACACATGCTCGCGCAACCTTATTTTGCAGGGGTTATACGGGGCAACTTTGAACACAAATGAATAGTATGAGAATACTTTTATGGATGTGAAAGGATGTGGATATTGTAATCCCATTGTCTAAAGAAACTATGTCTGCAGTTTGGACACTGAGATTCCGAACAACCTGTACAAGTTAATTCACGTAACTAACCCTTCCAGCCTTACTTTCATGTATGTGGGAAGTTGCAAGGAACTGGCTTCAATGATACACACTGTACACAGCAGAAACCAACTTCAAATAAGAGAAGTCCCTCACATGTGTAAGGTATCATTGGTTGCTGTGACTATACTCCTCACTCTCACAAACAGCTGCGGTGGCTGAGCGGTTAGCCTGCTCGCCTCCCAAGAAGGTGAACAGGGTTCAGTCCCCTGCCGGGTCACTCCCGGATTTTCGCAAGAAGGAATCGTGTCGGACGGTCCTGCGGCTGAGCAGGTTTTCTCGGGGATCTCCAGTTTCCCCCACCTCTGACGTCACCCGGGAGGTCGACCACGCATCCTGTGAGGAGGTGTTTTGCCCCGCCGCCGGGTATCCGTGAGTGACGTCGAGAAGGTGGAACCCCAGAAGACAGAAGAACATGTAAGTGCAGCGCTCACAAGCGAAATGGTTTGGCGGCTCCTTTCATACGGGCTTACTCGCTCGCTGATTGGCTGTGCCAAGCTCTGTAAACAGGCCCTTGTGTCTGACTGGCCAGTGCGTGCTGAGGATGGTTCCGTCCCCGTTGGTCGCATATAGGCCCTATTAAAGATGGGGTAGACCGATTATCAGAGACAAGGAAATTTCGCGGATTCATTCGGCAACAAGCTTGACTCCACAATCCTTCGTGCATTCGAGCATCAGTTAGTCGCTCATTGGCTGTTGCTTTAGTTTAACACCAAACTAGGCAGCACGGGATTAGGTTCTTCTTTTCCTTGCATGTTAATTATTGGTTGAAAGTCGTTCGGGGCGTGTCTAACAAACTATGGACCAATGGAAGCACAAATACTTATGTATACGTGAATGCAGTTCATCTTGCCCTCAGATGAATCGGCGAAATTTCCGGGTCTGTAGCAATGGCAAGTAATAAATAGTTCTCGTGCAAGATTTTATTAAACTGAGTGCGCAAAAATGAGGAGGGTCGCCCCTTTGGTGGAATCTCATAGATTTGTTTGAGTTAGACGGAGGAATGTCTTCAAAGTAGAGTCTATCATGGCTTAAGGAAAGCTTAAAGTAAGCTTGCATGGACTATATCAGTTACTAAGAAGCCTGGGAAATTCAAGACTTCATGGCCTGCAGGCTAGATTTTACCTAATTATGTACAATCACGCATATATAAGCTGCCCATTAGCTATTTGCAGTCCGAGTGCAATGAGATGATTGGGTCTGCATTTTAAAGCGTGTGTCAAATTGGCTCAGGGTTACACAAGGGAAGCTTGGACCAAATGGAAAAGTAACATAAATGTACAAGTTTGTTAGTTCTAGCTTAGACCAAAAGGAAATTGTGAAATTTATCGTCTTTTAGCAATAACTAGGGATTGGAGAACTTCACAAATTAATCTTAGTACAATCTTGACTTCAATCAAACACATACATATTTCTGTCGTACTTGCAGTTTGATCACGGTATATTAGATACGCCCAGGTGAATTCTGAGCCAATAACGTACTTACACGGAAAGAGACCACGAATCCCATGCCACGTGGTCTGAGGTATAACTGGCTACACACTAGGGCTGCAGCCAATGAACACAGAGCTGAGGTTCGAAAATACATGGGACCGCGGAGTCTAGTCTACAGGTCGTTTAAAACGCGAAATGTTATTATCCCTGGCAATAATAAGTCTCCCGTTCAGGCGTAGCGCTGCAACCAGCTCCACTGACACTAGGTGAAAGACGGAACCCAGTGTGCTTCTACTTTCTACTAATATCTGACTATATGATTAGAGTATTAGTGGATACTTGACAGTAGGGATGCTTGTGTACGGTTTCATTCGTATGGTAATCGATTATTTCACCACGATCAATTAATTTTCTGGAATCGATTGTAATTATCTGGATTAATGATTATATCGATTAAATTAATTCGATCAATTTAGATATGTTGTAATTAGAAATATATATATATTAAATTACGTTTTCTGCTCTAGCATATGCTAAAATAAAATTTTTATAACGAGCAGAGGATAAGTGAGCAGCATACCGCACTCTGGAATATTCTTCCTCAGATGTGAGACAGTAACTTCCTTATTTACTTTTTTTGGGGCAACTTAAACATATCAGCAAGAATTTAAATTTGAGAGATTTTTGATTTTTAAAAGCACGGATCACTTTTTTTTTTTTTTTATCTTTTCCAAATATATTTAGATTTCTTTAAGAGTTAGGAATAAACAACGTTCAAAAAGAGGTTAAACGGTTAAGTATGTAATATAATATTTAGTACAGATTAATCGGTTTCATTATTCTAATACGTCTGATTTAATCAATAGGTGACTAACCGATAATTTTGTTTCGATACCCATTCCTCCTTGTTAGTAAATGGCGTCCTGCCAATTGCTGTTAGGCATATAAATTTAGTGTTCACTATAATACAACTATTTTACAGGCAGTAACAGATTGTTATAAACATTAATTTAGTAAAAGATTTCAATAGTTCTAAAATGTTACTAAGTCGACGAGGGGATACTAATCGTGAGATCTATGGTAACCTTTATATATAGTGCACTCATACATACATATAAACTGCATATAAGAGTACACCACAAACAAAAAGATAAATAAAAGTAGTTCTTTCAAAAAGTGTAATTTGGCAGTTTTCAACTATACATGGAAAAACCTTATTTGATGTATAAAAGGTAATGAATAAAATATACTCGGTCAACTCCACCAGATTAAGCTGAAATTTACATAATTAAAAACGTAACGTATAAAAGGAACTTTCTTCTCAAGCCGGTGCATTAGATAAATTAATGAAAAATTAATGAAAAATTTAGGAGCTGCTAACATTAATGCAAAATTTATTTCGTTTCCTTCGTTAAGAAATCCGTGAGTGGAAAATCATTTTTAAACTGAGTATGTGAATTTTGCGGAACCTATTATCAGTTTTTTCTGAGCCTTTCCAAAATATAAAAACGAACCATTTTCCGGAGAGTTCTGTAAGTTTCTAATGATTTCCATGAGGGAGAGATAACGAAACATTTTACACGCGGTCTTCGGAAAATAACAGGTGAGTGTAGCCCATCACGAGAAATATTAAAGTATTGTAGGTAGGAAATATGATAAAATATCCGATCCACGCATTCACTATGGTGGCCATAAAAGTATCGCAACAACCGCTGAAAACTTGTACCTTTCTGTTCCTTGTAGCACACTCCACGGTTTTTGTACTATGAAGTGGTTACATGACCAAGTTTTGGACATTTCTTTAAAAATATATAATACTCCATACCCCAGAATATATAAGTATACTCCAAACACGGCTACTTCCAACTTTTATGAAGCCCTACTCAAGTAGTACTTCCAAGATGTTTCTCCGTCTTATGCTAACAAAACTTAGGAAATTATACCGAGGGGATAACGCAGCGCCATAAGTGTAGTAATATTTTGCATACGAACTATTTATTACGAAACTCTTAGAAATATTTCGGAAATCTACCACACCAGTGTTTAGGGATGATACACAAAACTGTCGTGGTGTTTTCCCTTATACACACGTGGTAGCACTTCTGGGTGTGTGAAACACACAGATGGGTCACGTCATTACCAAATATACATAGCCCCCGTACTGAACACTTCCATATTTGTTTACTAATGTATGGTAACTGTCCCAAACTATGTATAGGTTAAAAACTTACATTACATGTTAGGAAGTTTACTGGAAAATTGCCTTATAGTGTAGAGACTGCCAACACACCTATTTAATCTCTGATTTTATTAATAGTTATTATAAATTAAATTGACAATTTATAGGTAAAACATAAGTAAAAGTTAAATTTAACCGAAAATAAGGAACTTTTATGCTAATTCATGTATAACACACTTGTGATACATAACATAGTCTACTCATAAAACACCTAAGCGCGTCATACATGGGGTGATTTTTCAAAAATTTGACTTAAAAAAGGGGGCGTGACTGTGTTCAGGACAGAGCCGTTTGTTTTGCGCGAATACATCTACATTGACGCATTCGGACACTTCAATGTTTTTCTACATTCCCGGCTCCACTTCACTCGATCATATGGGATTTTATGGATATCACTGAATCGCTTTTGAGATGCTCTTTCCAACCGTATACGATTTCTGTATTCCGACTTGTCTTTTTGACGAGTATAGGCCGACATTGTGTTAAGTTTTCTTAATTTTTTTTTTTACATTAAACGCATAAAATTTCACCATAACCAAGCCACACAACTTTTTATATATATATAATCGATTGATCTTGACGAGAGCTGCCGATTGAAACCTAAACGAGCGTCGTTGCTTCTAGTCAAAAGTTATACTACGCGGAAGTTATGAGACGCGGCGAAACGAACTCAAAATTGCGGTGCTTCCTCCCCCCTCTCCCACCACCCGTGTGATGCTTAGCAGTCCTCACTCAACGTAACATATTCTTTGATCCTTTGGAAATCCAGTGGTGTAATTGAATTTTGAATGTGGACAACAGAATCGGAACTGCAATGCCAAACTGTTTCTCCCGAATTTGTTATTCGGATTTTCTGGATTGCCTCCCCCTATGGTTGCAAGTTTAAAGACGAATTCACGTCAAAAGTACGAACATACCTTTAGGAGACCACAACGTGATTCCGAACAACACCGATATACTCCAGCAGGTTATAAGACGAATATGGCTGTACCACTTTTACCCCGAAGTAATTATTAAGGGAGCTATGCGGTCCTAAAATCCACAGTTTCGAATGTAATTTAGTCAGAAATAATAGTAACCACCCAGGAGTAAGCAACAAATCGGTGAATAGTGTTGTGTAGAACGGAGATCCAATACCTGTGACAACGCAGTTGGTAATATCATGCCCCGTAGTCACAAATAATAGTAACCATCCAGGAGTAAGCAACAAATCGGTGAATAGTGTTGTGTAGAACGGAGATCCAATACCCGTGACAATGCAGTTGGTAATATCATGCCCCGTAGTCACAAATAATAGTAACCATCCAGGAGTAAGCAACAAATCGGTGAATAGTGTTGTGTAGAACGGAGATCCAATACCTGTGACAACGCAGTTGGTAATATCATGCCCCGTAGTCACAAATAATAGTAACCATCCAGGAGTAAGCAACAAATCGGTGAATAGTGTTGTGTAGAACGGAGATCCAATACCTGTGACAATGCAGTTGGTAATATCATGCCCCGTCGTCATGAAAATAGGGGTTGTCCCCCTGTGTTTGCACGAAAATTGTGAACAGTACGCTGTAAACGATTTATTGAGATGACTTAAGAATCAGCACATCGTAACCAACAATAATAGTCGCCTTGTGGGAATACTCTCAGGTGAACCGTCTGGAAAGTGCGTATGCAAAACAGAATGTGAGTGACTGCGAGGTAAGCAACACGTTATCACTGGAAGGAAACGAATGTTCATGAATCGCATATAAGGCTGCGATCGATTATCGTAAGATCACTTGACAGCTATATAGCGTGTAATAAATGAAACTCATGGTTTGACATATAATTGTCAGGTTTATGAAGTTGTTATTATAAAACTGACAATTTACACTTTATTGCTTGTCAAAGAAGAGAAACTTGTACTATTTATGTAATATAACATTGTCATGACATACTGACAAATTTGTCGGATTTGACAAAATTGTCGTATATGTCACACCTGTCACGTTTTATGAAATTGGCACCAGAACGTAATTTAGTGACAACCTCAGAAATAAAATCCGCCCAAAGCCAGTAGCTCCCGAGTTGCGATATACTTATCATGGCGACACATGTCAGCATCTCTTTGTAAATCTCCACAAGCTTCTCTGATTATTTCTCGCCTGACCTTCACAGATTCCTTCGCTCACGCAAGACGGGCGCGAGGTAAGCGATGCAGGCCAGCAAGCATGTAACAATAGTTCGGCGACTCTGATTTACGTGGAAAATATCTCGTGATTACTTGCATTTCGAAAATTGAAACAAGATAAATTTATACCAGCAAACGCATAAGTACCAATAAACGGCAGGCGTCAGTGCAGTTCTCCATAAAGTTTCTTATGTTGATGCGTTCGCTGATATGCTATAAGAAACCTTATGGTTTGATATTTTCCCGTGAATATTCCCGAGGCCTCTTCTGTGTAGTTCCCTCGTGGATGGAGGTACGCTCGAAGCCACCGAGAACTACGCATTTACACACGGAGATACCAGACTTTCGATTTATTTTTCTTTCCCTTCCCCGGACATATTTTTTTTTAGTATTCCTTTAGGAGATATTTTCTATTTCCGATTACGTACAATCTTTATGCGACTATTGGCCGTAACTTTGCGTATTGCTTTCCTCTCTCGCATTTTTCCCAGTTTGCTATTTTTTATAAGAGAAAACTTTTTCATGGAGTTCCGTAGCCCGGAAAGGCTGGGAAATTCAATATGCACGTCCGTTTCGGGAGAAAAATGTATGTGGGCATGACGCGTATATATATGTATATACGTCTCCGAATACGTTTTACGCTGTCTTCGGAAACAACCCAGATTGCATTTCGGCTCCAAATTATGTTGGTTTTTTGAAAAGTTGCTCCGAGCCGCTGTGGGCGATAAGTTAAAGTGCGCGAACGTACAAAAGTTCTGTACAATATGCGCCAACGTGTAATAAAGTACTTGCCGAATAAGAACTTGGAAGAATTCATGACTTTGTTGACTTAATATTACCAGAAATAATCACAAATTACAATTCGTCTGTAGTTTCTAGTTATTATTATACAAACAAAGTATATATTTTTTAAATCTCATCGTCGCCGTAGACAGTTCTCGAGATATACATATTTATATAAAACCATCTTCAAAAAGGGCTTAATTTTGAAAATCACTTGCCTAAAGGAAATCAACTTTATAAGGTACTCGATGAATGATAGGCGCGCTGAAGTTTATCCACGTAGTTAACACTTTTCTTTGAATTAATTCTTATAATTCTAACCAAGTTTTAAGGCTCACTGATTTTTTCGTTTTCTCATTGTTCCCGGCACGTTTCGTTACCGAAGCATAATTTAACTCGACACGTATTATAGTATCCGGTAAATAAGAACTAACTCGACACGTATTATAGTATCCGGTAAATAAGAACTAACTCGACACGTTTTATAGTATCCGGTAAATAAGAACTAACTCGACACGTATTATTGTATCCGGTAAATAAGAACTAACTCGACACGTATTATAGTATCCGGTAAATAAGAACTAACTCGACACGTATTATAGTATCCGGTAAATAAGAACTAACTCGACACGTATTATAGTATCCGGTAAATAAGAACTAAGCAGACAGCAACCAATGGCAGCAGACAAACTGCTGATGGGTGCTTATAGTGTTTAAGTCTACCGTGTACTCATATTTTTTCGCGAAAAATTACGAACTCTACTCATTATATATTCAGATAGCGGTAACTTAGGGAAAATAATTCGGTAGTATGTTGGGGTTCAGGAATAGGTTATTGTGCAGCTAGCATGAGCTCTCTACTAACACATTCCAATCCCAAGGCGTCGGGGATGTTAAAAATATGTAATAAATTTATTTGATAAAGCCAGATGTATGAGATTGTTAGGAAGTGTTCACCCGCCTAAGGGGATGGTTGTGTCGGCGAGCGATAACCACACCCATTTCCGCGAGCCGTGAATTAAATTGCACCAGCTTTGTTTATTCCAACCTTGCCGCGCGCGCCTCGGGGTGGTGATTTTTTTCTGTCTCCCCTCGCGACGCAGATAAAAAGGGCGTGATGTGTGTGTTACGTCCCGCAGAAATCCCGGTTTACAGCGGGACATTCTACCGCGTCGTTTAAGTTACAAGAAGAAGGGGGGGGGGGAGGAAGGGCTTCCATCCTTCCACCCTCCCGCCGGCCCCTTCCAACCTACCGGCAAACATTCACCTGCATCCCCCTCTAGCCGGCGCGGTGCCGAGGGAGGGATGACGACCCCATCCTTCTCCCGCCCGTGTTTTCTGCAAATGGCGCCACTTGCGAACTGCCGACGACCGTTTTTCTGTTGAATAATACGAGATTCCAGTCGCAATTCCCCGGGGAAGAAAAAAAACCAACCTGCAGAGAGTCGGCCGCGGTTTTGAAATGCGAGCTTCGCACACGCGGTGGAAACTGCACTCGCCGCTCTCGAAACTGGGTCCGTAGTTTGACGCAATGGAACGAAATTAACTGTGATGCTGAGTTTCAACATTTGCAACTTGCTCTAGTGTAACTTGGGCTTTCATTAAAACAGATAACGTCTCTGCCACCGAAAACAGAATACCCAATGGTGTAGTTTCATTGTTTAGTTAATGCTAGGCTGCAGGCTGAACTCCAACATATTGTAGCTTCCATTGGTCTACAACTCGTATAGCGTGTTTCAAGGTAGCGTTTAGCCAATAGTTAGAGACATGCGAAATTCGCGTTATTATTTAGTAACAACCTACGCTTCACCTACTTGAGCACTATTCGCGATATAATTGGTTACTAACAACTGTACGGCGTCATTTACCTGTGTGATCGCTTCACTGCAGATTGGTTATTCTACCGTCGAGAACTTACTACTGGATAAACCCGACCTTCAAACGCGCTAGACGAGTTGTCGACCAATGGAACAGGGCAAACTCTCATACAATATGTTGGAGTTCAGCCTACAGCGACAAAATAACGCAAATTTTGCAGGTCCCTATGAATAGTAAATTCTCGATGGCAGAGCTACCAATCTGCAGTGAAGCGATCACACAGGTAAATGTCGCCGTACAGTTGCTACTAACCAATTATATCGCGAATAGCGATCAAGTAGGTATAGTACAGTGAAGCCTAGCGCGTTACTAAATAATAGCATGGATTTTGTATGTCTGTAGTTAATGCTTATTGGGATGTTGAAAAACTCAATAAAACATCAACATTAATTACTATGAATCAAAATATAAGTTTTTTTACTAACTGAAATGAACTATATAGTTTGGATAACCCGTTACATATGAAAGAATATTTGATTGGGTGACTATAAACTTACAGCCAGCCAGTAATTAATAGTATTCAGGGCAGTAGGCGTGTCAAATGTGGTGCAAACCAACAGGACGGCGGTTATTTTACATCGAAAGTTGTTACAAAGTAAAGAAAATATATATAATAAAAAAATTAAACACATATGTTAACATCAATTTGCCGCAACATGAATACCAACTTAATGCTAACAGCACAGTAAGCAGATGACGTTGTTACAGTAGTACTCAATGTTCAATTTGCATTAACAGCATAACATCTTATTACATTAACTGCAACATCAGGTTCTGTCGGCTCACAGATAACAAAACATTACTGTACTTGTAACATTAATACTGTTTGCACAACATGAGACGCTTATCTGTGTAGGGTAGTGGGTACTTAGTTAAACATTCAGTTTTAAACACATACAAACACAGTATTACATGTTTTTCTACTACTCATGCACGATTTCAGTACCCACGAACCTCGGGCGTGTTCGGCAAAACTCGGGATCCTTGTTCGGGCAGCTGCTTCGCCTGTAGGATTGTAGGTTTTCATGACGTCACGCCCTACCCAGAGGCCACGACTGCTCCTATTCAGCAGTAGAGTAATTTTCGCTCCTTTTCAGCGGTCCAGTAATTTTCGCAGCATCCGTCAGCTCTCGGGTCAATATACTGCTTCATCCCCCGCATCCGTTAATCCCAGTCACCCTTAAACGTGCCATTGCTGGAGCACTCTTCGTAATTGATTTCTGGTCCGTCTTTTCTTAGCGGCTGTAACGCCTCCCCCCCCCCCCTTTTGCCATCAGCGTTTACAGCAGGCAACTCTCACAACACTTTTTTTTTTTTTTTATGTGTGAGAGGTTTTGTTTCTGCCTTCTGGGCGGCCGTTTCGGAGACAGCGCGTAGAATTCGCGATGACTCTTTCCTTCACTACATTCTTGTGGTCTGTACTCCACACGTTCCCGCCACTCGCTTTGTATAGCGTTTCGTATGTCAGCTGTTTATTATCTTCTCCGCTAGGACTCGCGTGGTGTTTACTCCGTTAGGTTCCGTACTTATGGCGAAGTAATATTATTTCAAAGTAAACAGTGCTCAATAATCTTAAGGGTGTCATAACAAAAAAAAAAAAATATATTATTTAATAATTGTAACAAATATTGTTCAACTCTTACGCATTGTGTGCGATGGCATTACCCACGTATAAAAAAATTTGCACTTTATATTTTTTGAATCATATTATGCCAAATACAACTTTTTTTTTCTGTTTTGTTGCAGCTATAATGTTAAATACTAGCCAAGTTGTACATATGAAATATTTACAAAATAAAGTAATGCCGAGGGTTACTGGTATATATATATATATATATATATATATATATATATATATATATATATATATATGTGTGTGTGTGTGTGTGTGTGTGTGTGTGTGTGTGTGTGTGTGTGTAATTACCATCATCAAATAAGTATTCAGGAATTATTGAAAAAATATATAGAAATATGAAAAAATTAAAATTTAACATTTCTTCTCATTTATATAGCTTATTTTTGGTGATTACATGTGTCACGCGGTAGCCCATGGAATTAGTTTACTTTGTAGGTTTTTTCATCTGTACAACCCAATAATAATTTTGTATTTGACATCAGATTATTCAAAAAATATGTAGTTTTTTTTTTGTTCGAGGAAAATGTCATCACATACAATGCGTACGAGTTGAACAATGTTTGGTACATAAATGGTTATTGATTTCTTGACATCCGACATCCTTAAATGTCATACAATATTTTTGAATGTTCGCGTGCCGTAAAAGATAACAAGTTACCCCCAAAATGTGCGTTGTTATACGGCTGCAGACCAAATGATGTGACTTCAGCGATTGGCCGACCATTTCTGTAGCATGTCTCAAAGATACTTCGGACCAACAGTAACCACTCGACGATAGTAAAAACCATCTCCAGTAACACGGTCACACATGTGAGTCACATCGAGTTAGCATGACTATATATGCTGTTAACGGTAAACTGAGCCCGTTTGAAAGCCCTGCCGAAGATCTACTTCTCTATCAATTTTGTATCCTTCCGTCATAGGTATATCAAATTAGCATTGGTACTGATCCCCTCACATTACTGATGCGCCTTTCAAGAGTGATTATGAGATTTGTGAAATTGTTTAGAATATAAATATGTTAACAATAGTGACGAGTATTACTCTAATGAGCGTAAAATAGACATAAAATGTTTTAAATATATTCAGTGTCCAGGAACATAAACGTTAAACTTTGAAAACAACTTTGAGATATAGGATTACTTTTCTTATTTTCCTGTCAACTTAACTGCGAACGTAAGGATTCAATGTATCTGTTAGAGCACAAGCTATTAGCAGCTAGTGGTTTTTTTTTCATGGTTTTATTTAAAAAGTGCTCGCTGTACCATGAAGCACCGATAGTTAGTGTCGCGACACTAACTCTCGCAGGGTAAACAGATTGGTTACTCTGGCGCGGCCACGACAGCACTATGGCGATGTCATGTGGAGCTGTACGGTTGGTAGCTGTCGTGAGAGTAATTGCAACTGCCACGGTTCTGTCGTGGTGGCAACAGTGTGCCGCACCGCTGCCGTGGTCACGAGTGTGAATTAAATTGGTACATCATGTGTTATATTTGACAATCATATTTCGGTGCTAACTTGTTATTGTTATTACGTTCGTGTATTTCAAAATTTGCATCGGTAACTGCTGGGGTCTTCTGATGCTAATTCCTTCATTAGTGTGTCTGGAGCGCTCAAATTGTCTCTTGTTATCCAACATATTACTTGCAGTTTATTAAGTTTATTTTTACACTTTGTAGCTAGCATTTCAGCGACAACCCTGGCCACGCAACGTACCATATCCGACATTTTCTTTTGAGGTTAACCATCATAGCGTGTTTTATTGCGTGTGTTAACAGACATAGATTGCATATCTTAAAGTTGATTTTTAAGTGTTAGGCTTACATTTTAAAATACTAAAATAATTTATTTTCCTTTCTGTTATTTTTAACTGCAGGTAAGTGTAAGAACGAGCAAATTTGTAGAAATATTTACTTTTTTAAAAATAATTTCACAGTTTCACTTGACCGGCGCATGAATAAAGTGATAAGGCTCATGGCAGTGCTAATCGTCAATATAGTGGAAAAATACACAACGTGCTGCAAGAAGATCTTAACCAGGGCTTTAAATAATGCTCAGTTTACCCTATGCAGCAATTATGATGGCAGAAACAGCTCTGATGCAGGAAACACAGCTGCGGCGGGTATAATTAGTCGGGAATGTGCAGTATTACTGAACATGAAAAGACATGCATTTCTTAAAAAAAAATAATAATAATAATAATAATAATAATCCACAGTATCTAAATACAAGTTTGTTTGTAATGACGCAACACGTAATAATTACATGATTTTTTTAAAAGTAAACTCTTAATTTTATGTGACATGTAGTAACCTAGTTATGTTTTACCATTCCTAAGAATATTTAAAAATCGGTAGTTCCTAGAGAACAACTGCAGCATGAACGTGGAGAGGATATCACTATTAATGTTGAAAATATTTTTGTTTACGAAGGCGTTTTATCATAAAATTGGAAATGTACCAGTCTGTTTGATGGGCAGAAGGCGGCCATTGTTTAGGTCTCACGTATGACTAAAGTAATGTTCCATAACCATATTATATCTATAAATGAAATGGTATAAGCCTACTGGAATTCCAGCGTAAGAAACCAACCTGACTACGCCGCCGCAAACTAAGGGTTATTGGGCGATTTATAAGTTATACGATGAAACAGCGGATCTCAGAAGCTAACCATTAAAATAAGGTGAAAATATATTAACCACATATATTATTTAATTTAAAAATGTAATAACGTGAAGGAAATTTTTTTTTAGTATAAGCATACGTCATTACGTCGGCTATTGAGCAACAGGTGATGACCAAGAAACTAAAAAAAAATTCTAAGTACGCTAATGAATAAAAGAGAAAAATTTCATAATGAACACAGAGAACGTATTTGTAAACTGCGTTTTAATTTAGGTTTATAAATTGCGATTAGTTTTGTGGTTTTTATACATGGTTTCAAGTGTACTTGACTCAATTGTGTTGTCAACCTTTTACTTATGTAACTTTATAATTAGTTAAACCACCCCTGATCTTTATGTCCTTGTATTCTGACTCTTTAACATAGGGAACGGAAATAAACAAAAACATACCTTCTCAGTATTATAAGATATCTAGATGTTCCATTAAATAAATCGCGCGAAGTTATATATCCACATGCAGTACTCAAGTATTTATTTACTGTCGTATATTCATCAGTGTGAAATAAGTTATTTTCAAAACAGTGTAATTATAAGTCACCTATTACTTTACATGCGAATTGTTTGTCATGACTACTTGTCAACAAATGCATCGGGCAAATAACAAAAAAAAAAAAAAAAATTCTAGGAGAAGAAACTTGAACTACGAATTAGAGCGGAAGAATGAAAAGAAAAGGTGAGAAGTGCAATATAAACTAGGAATGGAGAATGTACTGAGGAAGGAAACGGACGGAAATAATGAATGAGTTTGGGGGAATTTAGGCCGTAAAAAGAAGGAGGAATGGCAGCGAAGTTTGGCCCGGCTCGCAGCACAGAGGAAGTCTCATGGGTAGAATATTGATGATACGTGCAAAGTTTAGCTGGAACGATCTGTAATTATTTTATTATTCCTTAAAATATGTCATTTTATTAGACTTTCAATTCGTCAGGGTGGCGTTGCAACATTTGCGGATATTGCGCAGAGAAATTTATTAAATCAAATGCAGCTAATATTGCTGACGATGGCCGAGACTGGATTTCAGTGCTTGAAATAAACTGCCCAAGAATTGCCATTAACTTTTAAAATTGGCGTAATAGATAACGTGAAAAATGGATAAAGTTTTTCTGTTTTTACTAGAGGCAAAAATACCAACTTTCAAATAGCTTACATTATCCGTAAAGCGATTAGTTAAAGGAAGGCAGTCACTGAACATAAACGTTGCGATACGTTCACGATAGTAATTTTTCTATTAGTATAATTTCAACAAAAGAGTGAGAAAATATTTACTTCACAGAAATGCTACAGCTTAAATGAAATGTATGCCACATCTTTTTGGGCTGGTTAAATTTTGATAAGTCCATTGCATATAAATGTGAAGAAGAGCTTGGAAAATCACCCTACATATTTTTGTACACACAAAATTCGTTCACTGTTAACGTATGCCAGTAGTGATAGGTATAGTATATCGTATTACTAGTACTAAAATATTAACACCAGGAAATAACTATTACCGCAAGGAACTTGGTGAAGAATTAATCAGCAATGAATGAAACAATGCTAATAATTACTAAAACTTTCTTGTAACTAAAATATTTTTGGGTACGCACGAAATAGTTTTATTTATGCAAACAAATAACATGATAATTACGGCTAGTATTCACAAGTTCTTGTACATCCAAATATTTTTTTGGGTTTTTCAATTATGCATAAAACTTTTTGAGCTGCAGTTAACTGCGTGTCAAGTTATTTGCTTATTTATTTAAGCGAACCTGGAATAAGGTGGTTACGAGAACAGTGCGGTGAATTAACTAAACGAACTCTTCAATTCAAAGAAATTTACCCACACATTTGAATTAATGTCGAAAGTTCCCCATCATATATATATATATATATATATATATATATATATATATATATATATATATATATATATATATACTGCTAGGCGTCAGTGCAATCCATCACGCCGTCTTCTACGAGCAGTCGCGAATAAATACTATTTTACTAGGAAGTTAACAGTTGTTTATGATCACATTGCTTTAAAGTTTTCTTTACCTTTAGTGAACGAGAAGATGAACATGAGTGTGCATCCCAACTTGTAGAAACTGCGCGAATGGCCTTTGAGCGCGGCAGGTGAAAGTAAGCGAAACTTAGTATAATATAGACTGAGAGATAGGAGGAGTTCTGTGTTCCACTATCTTCCTCGAAAAACTCCACTGTAAGGCAGCAGTGAATTATTCACGTCAGCGTAAGAGTAAAAGATTTGGTACTTATTAAATTAGTTTAGTTTTAAAGTGATTTTAAATAGTGGGATTTCTTCGATATGTCAACTAATATTCATATATATTTTGCGAAATGCTCTTCTTTCCTTTCGTAAGTATCTGCAAAACCAGTACAATGATAAAATTTCACTTTAACATATACGCATTAGGAAAATTGATATTATTAAAAAATAATTAGTAAAAGAAAATGGGGAGTTGTGGCCAAGGGGATGGGGGATCGGAGTGTCGTAGCTGTTCATGCTCCGTCATTCCGGTCCCCCGGCGGCCATCTTGTCCACCATGTTGAACGTCGGGGACTTTGACCTTGAACCGGTGAACTTCGACATTGAAAACCATAAAAATAATCCGAAATAACAGAAAAAAATATTTATCAATTATTAAATAACATTATTATTAAAATATAATTAAACATTATTAAAACTTTATTAAAATTACGAACAAGTTAGTAAAAATATTTAAAAATTTCTCGGGAAAGGAACCGAGGCGCCAAATGGTCGCCCCGTTATCACGTCACCCAACCGCCATGTCGGATGTCGGTGTACTTGAATTTGACTTTTTGCCTTGACTCCAGTGACCTTTGACCATGAAACGAAAAAATCGCAAAATTCTCCAAAAAGTTCAGAAATAATCTAGAAACTTCGAAACACTTATTAAAATTATCTATAACAGTTTAAAAAATTATTTTTAAATGTGCAATTAAAAATTAATTTACATTAGTTTAATTTAAATTCTCAGAGGTGATGGGGTCCAGAGTCGACAAGCCACAATGCTATGACGTCACCCGGCCACCATGTTAAATACAAGTGACCTTGAATATGATTTTTGACCATGACCCCAGTAACATTTAACCTTAAACCCAAGAAATAGCAAAAATTCTAAACATTTCAAAAATATTCTAAATAAAATTCTTAAAACGATTTTTAGAACTTTTTTAACTTATACTTAAAAAAAATTAGCAAAAATTTATTTTAAAAATATATAAAACAGTTTATTAAAACATTTACATTTACGGAGGTTCCTTCAGAACCATGTCCAGCAGACGACTGACCACATTCAATGTTACTCATTGGTAAATTGGTCAGTTCCCCTCCACTCCCACCATCAATGTTCCCATTGGTTGATTACTTGTGTTCGCTTCAGACCCAAACAGTGTTTTTATTGGTTGATTGCTCACACTCCAAGGATTCATACCGACTAACCATACTAGTCAACGAGAAAATCCACCCAAAACTAACTCCACCCAAGAATGCTTCCTGGCGAGACTGACTGAACACAAGAATACCTCCTGGCGGGACCAGTTCCTGCAAAACTGACAAATCAACCTACAAGACCAATCTGCCATACCTCCCACGTATACAAACAATTATGGGAAATCTCGAATAAAGTCCCCTTATAAGAGTCTCGTAGTTAACCTGTTCGCATAAAATCTTCGCAAAATTTTCAAGGTCACCGACATCCGACATGGCGGTTGGGTGACGTAATAACATGGTGATCATTTGGTACCTCAGATCTTTTCCCGAGTCCCCTCTATGCCCAAACATTCGAAATTCAAATTTTTTTAGTAATTTCAAAATAACTTTTTAAATATTATTTTAAAAAATTATTTTAGTAAAATCCTAATTAATTTGATAAAATTTTAATAATAATTTTATTTAATAAATGGAAAATATTTTTTGGAACTTTTTGTTTTTCAATGTCGAATGTCGTCGAGTAAAGGTCAAATTCACCGATGTCCAACATGGTGGACAAGATGGCCGCCGGGGGACCGGAATGACGGAGCATGAACAGCTTCGACGCTATGATCCCTTATCGCCTTGGCCACAACTACCCATTTTCCTTCTACTATAATTATGCACATGAACATAGACATATATGTAAAAAGAACACTTTACTATCTACCATAATGCATGGTCAAACAAATTATTTTATTCGATTAGCGAGTATTGTAGTTGGTGTCAACCCTATTCTTTAACTTTAATGATCGGTTTCTTTCTGAGCAAAGATGAAAATATGTAATATTTCTCATGACAGTTAAAAATAACAAATTCAATTTTTCAATTATCTACAGAGGTTGCTGGAGAGAAGTGTACGGACGGGTGGGAAAAGGAGGGACACTGGGCATGTGCCGTCTTCTAACGACAGAGGGAGATAAAGACTTTTAAGGTAATGGTTTTATCTTACAGAAAAACCTAGAGCGACGTGACTTCTCCCTCGGCCAGTGACACCGAATGATTTACTCCGTTCCTCCCGCCAGAAAAGTGCCTCTACCTTTAGAAGCCCGCTGCCATTCCACAAACCACCTCGGCAACACAGGCCTGAATGACGATTACGCGCAATGCCCGCTGAGAGCTGAGAGAGAGGAGTCTAGCTGTTGAGCGCACTTGAGTGCACTCTCTAGACTAACTACTTTAAATAAAATTCTTCAATCAGCAGTGTGATTTTCTTCCACCCAGGCAAGAAGTCGAGAATCAGCAACAGGGTTTATTAAACGCCAGAGGATGAACCAACCTCTAAGCTCTGGAGGTAGGTTTTACACTTTTATTTCAACATTATTACATAACTACACTATAAGAAATTATTCGTAAATGTACCATACCAGTGTATACGCATAGTGAGAAAGCGCGAATAGCATTTCCTTTTTTTCCTTTATACATTCATTGTAGGATTCCTACATTTGCTCAGGAAACAGTCAAATGTGTAGGGATGTTCCCAACTTTGCATAGTATAGGCCATTCACGGTCAAATTAGCACCTTTGAAAGTCTTGCTGTAGACCTACTTGTATGCACGTTGTGTAGTCTTCCATATTTTGAAAGATTAGCATTGTCATCGGCCTCATCAATTAATTCATGCGTCGGTCAATTGAAACTGTGAAATTATTAGAAAACTAGATATTTAACTGATCAGCTCCTTTTCACGCTTCGATGCATAAAAAAAAAAACACAGAAAGCGAAAAAAAAAGAATGTAAGTTATCAGAAATGGTCGCCTAACTATTTTTATTAGACATTAAGATACGGAACTATTTCCCACCATCGTTATCAACTTTACAGGGCGCATGTCACTCAGTGCGCCCGTTAAAATATATGCAGGTAGGGGCAGTGACATTTTTCTAAGGTTGATTTCAAAAATGCTCACTTTATCGTGAACAGCCTATAGCGACACTACAACATTCCACTATCCGCAGTTCGACGTGTGGTATTATTTATTATTTCCATACATTATATAGGTTAAAAACTTGCATTACAGTTGAGGAAGTCTACCAGAAAATGTTTTACTGTGTACAATTTCAAATAGATGATATTTGAAGATACTTAAAATTGAAAACGAATTAAAACCGTCCAGTTCCCGTTTTTATGTTCGACATGTTGTACATGAATGATATTTGCGACCGGGACTGAACACAATGAACGATATTTTGAGCGTGAGAAATTCGGTTAGTTAAAGTTACTGCATCTCTCACTTGTGGGATGACGTCAGCGAACATGCAGTACATTGTCCACTCGCTGCGAGAAGCATGTTTATCAAGAGTACAGCTCCCATCGAAAAATTAAACGATTGCAACACTTGACGACGTTAAGCGAATTCGGAGACTTAACGGATTAAAATCTCTTGTCAGAAAATCAAACTTAAAGAGAGAAGAAACAAAACATATGTACATTTGCATTGATTGCTTTTTGAATCAAGATATTTGTTGAACTGGCTTTGTTCAAATTCAAAACAAATTTTAATAAGGATTTCGTAGTGAAATCAAAGGATCCCAAGTTAGTAGTTATAGAGGTGGTATGGTAGATTGGGACCAGAAAAACATTTGTCTGTAAAACTAAACTAAAAAAAAAAATTAGAAATCGTAATATATTCAAGGTCATTGAGGTCGAGGGTTACTATTAGAGGGCGAGGCAAACGTCAGCTCTACAAGTTACAATCACTAGAATGTGACTCCAATATGGCGGTTGTACCCCTGATGGAACAATTTTATAATCATCGTGATTATGTTTAATATAATAAACATTTTTACAGTTTTTTAAAAGTAATTTTAATTTACGTCTGCAGCTAACTTCTGAGATATGTCGTCCCAAAATACTCCTAACATAAAAATATATGCGTTTTTGGAAGGACACCTTTTATTTTTTTTCAAAGGTTGGCTTTGCGAGTGCCGCAGCGGGATGTGGCCAGCGCCATCTCGCTGCCAACTGCAAAAGTCGCTACGCTGTTACGCAGTTCCTCCAGGGCTCGTAAAAACTGCATTAGGCGACGGGATGCCTAAGCACCGAATAATTAGGGGACGCGACTTCTGCTGGTGACGGTAAAGGGGGGGGGAGGGTGGGGGTGGGATTGGAGCGTGTGCTGACAACCCAGCGGCAAGGGTTTTATTAAACTGTCGTTTCCAGTCGAGATCTGCTCCGCAACGGATGTTCTCCGCTGCGATAATCACATCTCTGATATCTGACGGCAGCAAAAACAGACGGCGGAGGATATGTTACTAAAACTCTAGATGACAAAATGCCACTGAAATTATCTTGCTATCATAATTGACGAGTTGGCTGGGAGAAAAGATTTTGTAAACTAAAACATCAAACTTTTTATCGTATTCCTGATTGCCCACAGATAACACACAAGAATCTGATCGTTATTGTTAGCAAAATTTTTCAACAAGTTATGTATTATTTTGGACTCACGCTGGTAGTATTACTGAATAACTTTTGAATACTTGCCTTCATTTATTGTAAATATGCTATTCAAAAGTATCCACTGCTCGCGAAATATTACAAAAACTGTTTGCTTAGAGAATTTACGGCACTCGGATATAACGTTTTATTGAAAACTATGCACATCTCCAAAACCTTTACCAGAATATGATTTTCTTACTTAAGAACTTCCTTCCGGCCAACTACACAGTTACAATCTTCCGTGGACCAACACTTCGGTGCGATCGTTCGTCACGCGATCTTGTGTCTTAGTATGCTGAGTTTGATAACAGGAAAAATGAATTTATAATTGTAATTCCGGCAGAGTAATTAGATCAGAAACATCCCTTCGCACTCTATTTTGATCTGAAATGTCTTAGTCACGTCACTCATAGAGCTCTCGCCGATTTCCGAAGTGACAAGGTCTTCAGCTGCCATGCTCCTTTAGGTCACATCTCCGACTACTTAATAGTATCAGAGACGAAAATATCATCAGATTAATTCAGATGGTTAAACTAATAGGCGACATTTCACAGAAATTGCGTATTTTTGATGGAGCCCGGCTCTCACAATAAGGGTCATAGTTCACTTTCTACAAAGGAAACAACGCTAAACCATTTCAATTCTGCATATTCGCTTATTCTGTAGCAAGGAGGCCGAATCGAAGCGAGTGAAGAGATTTGGACGGCTCTTAACATCGATGTCTTGAGAGCCGATGAAGGTGACTGAGGTGAGCCTGGAGCAGCGCCGGAATGAAAGGGCGGGGGAACGGGATATCACCGAGAAAACCCGCCGACCAACGGAATCGTCCGGCACGAATGCCGCATGCGAAAATGCGGAGTGGACCCGGCCGGGGATTGAACCCGTGGCCTTGGTGGGAGGCGAGCAGGGTAACCGCTCAGCCACCGTGGCCCCGGCCGAATCGGAGACAGCTGTTCCATCACCCAGAGTAACTAAAATTTTTAGCACTGAGTACGTCACCAGGTGGCTTGCAGCCGCTGAAATTCGGACAGTCCCTTCGTATTTAGCCTTTATGTAATGTACATGACTCCCACTTAGCGTATTTTACTTCGACAGCTGCGGCAGGTAACTATACTGAAGTTAGGATGTGAACATACAATACATGGTTCAAGAAGAAGGGATCCACGCAGTTTCAATGGGCACAGAACCAACTTGATGCCAAACGAGTGGTCATACTACACGGAGGTTTGGCGTGAAATAATGCCGTACACAACCATCAACAAACCTTACATACTCATTAAATCGAAATCAGCGATTTCAATGAGTAGAATTATTTTACTGAATCTTCAGTCAACAAACTGTTCTCTACTGGCTAATCAGTATAATGAACTGAGGGTCGTTTCATTAACTAGGCGCCGTAGAAGTCACAGTTTCATTAACTAGGCGTCGTAGAAGTCACAGTTTCATTAACTAGGTGCCGTAGAAGTCACAGTTTCATTAACTAGGCGCCGTAGAAGTCACAGTTTCATTAACTAGGCGCCGTAGAAGTCACAGTTTAATCAGTACATACCAGCAACTGAAATGATCAGTTAAGTCACAGTTTCATTAACTAGGCGCCGTAGAAGTCACAGTTTAATCAGTACATACCAGCAACTGAAATGATCAGTTAATTTTACCGATTCAAGTGGAGTGGTTTCAGCAGGTCTGCAGTGAAATTCGCTGATTTGGAGCAATTTTAACTGTTTCAATTTTAAAGTGTAGCATTAAATGTCTGCGACGATTTAAAATTCGACAATTCATTTATAACACGTCATCACGAAATTTTACGAAACTGCTTGTAACTTAACGTTACCTCCTGTGATGCATCGCTTAAAAAATAAATAAATAAAAGGCTCTAAACGAGGTCTTGAGAGCCGATGAGGGTGAAATGAGGTGAGAATAGAACAGTGCCGGAATGCAAGGAGGGCGAAAGGAGATCCCCGATAAAACCCAATCACCACATTCCCCCTTGCAAAAATCTGGGAGTGCCCCGGCCGGGGATTGAACCCAGTTCGTATTGGTGGGAAGCGAGCAGTCTAACCACTAGGTCACCGCGGCCTCTAAAATAGGCGTCAGCATTTTCCTGTTCTTAGACTCTCACTACACGCGCCTTAATAAGCTCACGAATAACATTTCTTAGCGCAATTTACTATTAACTAAAGAATATACTTCAGAGAGAATGACGAATGTTCAAGATAGATTCTAGAAATATATTAATTTATATAAATCGGATTATCTGTAAAGCCGGAATTTGCACTCTGTAGGTATACAGCTTCAATAATTACGAATACAAATTTCCTTGGCATTTTGTTGTCATTACAACCACCAAGGAAGAAAATTTTATTCAACGAGAGCTTGATGTTTTCATATTAGGTAGTATTATAAGCTCCTCGTGAGCTCTCTCCGTCACCACTATTGTTAGTAAAACACCATTTTCTTCATCACAGATACCGTCTGTTACTACTATTACTGCTGGATAGTCAATCTCAACTAAGAGTTTATATATCGAGAGAGAGAGAGAGAGAGAGAGAGAGAGAGAGAGAGAGAGAGAGAGAGAGAGAGAGAGAGAGAGAGAATGGTTTTCGCAGTAATATTACATATCCAGGTGTAATCAAAAGCACTTTTGTTCAGCTCCATCTCCATTTCTTTATGAGTTTTATTGTTAGCCATCTTAGATCTCTGTTGGCGAGATCCCAGGAGTTCAGTATCGCTCAGTTATCACTGGCCGCCGCAGTCAAGCGACCGACCGCCAGACGAAAGCTGTGTACGTGCTCGTGAGATACTGAAGTCTGCACTGAGCGGGAATCTGTCCGCGCGAAAGTCAGGTGCATTTGCACATACCCCTTCCACCGTGTGTGCGCACTCTGCTCGATGAACGTCCAGATGTTTGCACAGAACTCTCTTGGTACCAGACCTGTGTTGGCTCTCGTTCCCACAGGGGCCCGCTGCTGCTCACGTCGCCTGCTGGACCAGTGTTTGAACTGCAGCAAGTGCGCCATCCGCCCCTCTGGGAGAACTCTCTCCCGTGGTTAACCTTCTCAGCTCCAGTGCACAGTGTTCCACTGGTCCTACTGCTAGCACGTGTTTGAGCTTCCTCCAGGCGGACAGCGTAGGGTAGAGCACATGCTGTGGATGAGGGCAGTACGACAAACTAGACTTCACACACACGTCCCCTGCGGCTACCTTAGTGAATTAGTCATAATTAACTATACACTTCCTGGATAACTATCGATAGAGCTAGTAATTTTTCGCGTAAAATATTATGAGTATACGGTAAACTTCGAAACTATAAGCACCCAATATCAGCTTGTCTACTGCCATTGATTGGTGTCTGCTTGAGAAGGTGTTTTCATATTTGACCGGGCCACTGAGAATTTCGCAACATAGGCACGGCTCCTACGTGATTCGTGTGCACACAGTTAACACGTGTCAAAAAGTAATTCAGCCAGTCGAGATACGTAAACTACCCAACAGTGTTCTGAAACATAACTTGTCTTAAAATCTTTTCGCCAAGATTTCACTACCCCTAACTATCACTAGGGGCGCCTGTTTTTTTCACGCAAAGATTCCACGTCTAGTTGTACTCCAAAATACTTTGGTTAAGGTCCAAATTCATGAACGAAAACATTTAACTGTCAAACATCTTAACACATTAAGCACGTTACCCATATGTAATACAGACAATAATAGTTCCCTGTCTTCAACATATTAAAAAAAATGTATAATCAATCTTATTTTTAAGTATGACTAAAGTAGAAATGAATAGTATGTTCCAGCACAAGGGCTGAGGGCTGTGGATTGGTGGATTCGACCGCCATCTTGGATGGTGTCATAAAATACATAAAACAAGTGGAGTTCGCAAGATGGCAGGTGGGAACAAGAAAGAAGGCGGAAACAAGACGGCCGACAAAGTTAAAGATTAAGGACACAAACTGACAACCAAAAACGAGATGGCGGACGGAAATAATATGGCCTTCGACACATCATCTAAAATGACGCCGAAGGCACCAATCCACAGTGTCCAGTCCTTGTGCCGGAACATTCTATTCCTATCTACTGACTATCAAGGAGCGTAATCTGTAACATTAGCTCCTCAAAGTAATAACGCGGGGCTGCAAAACATCCCTTAACCATAAAATAAGTGTATGAGTTTGATAAACTGACAAACAGTATTTATTTTGTCCGCTGTTGTTATAGATATGAGTGAACATGGCCACACCCTTGAAAGTAGAGGACTATTGGCAACCATTCATCGGGACGCCTAATGAGTAGAGACCTGCCAAATTCAAATTCGCGTTATTATTTGGGAACAAACTAAACATCAAACAATTTAATGAACGTATGAAGTAACCCCAAATGCCAGTTTCTCTGGTGAATTAGGTTATGTTACAGTAATTCAACTTAATATATTTACAACTTTACATATTTTTGCACACTCTTAGTATAAAACCGATCAATTCCGCTGTTTTCTTCTTACAGTGTTTTGCGTTACTCAATATTAACTTCACTTTACAACTTTTTCAGTCATTTCAAAGTTCTTTGTATTTTATTAATATCTATCTTTTTTACGAATCACTATGTTCCGTGTAGGTGTTTTGTACGTACGCAGTGTTCTTTCAATTAATTTTTATTGGGTATTGTGACTTCCCGCCAACTATACGTGGTGGAGTTTGGGAGAATAGAATGGAAGTTAAAGACTGTTCACTGTTCACTTCTGAAAGTCTTGTTTACAATATACTTGTATGTAGCCTACATCGTATATTCTTCCACCATATGTTAAAATTAGCATTGCAATGGGCCTCATCGTTTTAATCATGCGTCGGTCAAATGAAACCTGTAACATTATTAGAAAAATATATATTTTACAAATCTACTGATTCTTACACTCTTATAGATGAAAATAAAAACAGGAAGCGAAAGAAATAATTTCAGTATTCACAAATATTTGCCTAACACTTTCAATTTAACATTAAAACATAGAACTATTTCCCCTCCATCATTACCAACTTTACTTGTCACATGTGAGTCAGTGTGCCTGTTAAAATATACGCAGGTAGGGGCAGTGGCATTTTTCAAAGGTTGACTTCAAGATTGCACTATTAACCGTGAAAACCGTTTTAGGTGTCTGCCCGCGAATCACAGACGTACAGTTTGGTAGTAACCTGATTCTGATTGGCCAGTCAAGTGGGAAAATGTCTTCTCACAGACATATGCGACTAACAAACAAAGTAAAACTGCTGGCACGCTAGTGGGGTATTGGAATACAGCACGCGTGGAAATATTTTCGCGAAATTCGGGTGTCCCTACTTACTACGTAGAGAATTCACCCAATACCTCTAGCACGGAACTGCGACCACATTCGCCTGGAGTGGGTGGGGGAACTACTTGGGAGGAGCCACCTCCAGTGCACATGGCTGGGAATGAACCCACGCCTACACATATACAAGTCATACACATTACCGCATAACCACACATGCTCAAACAAGTACAAAACTATTTATATAGGTACATCCATGTTGTTGTAGGCTGTTCACGATAAAGTGAGCACTTTCGAGGCCCTCCCAACAGCCATTATCCAGAAATAAATATGTTTTATTGCAGACTCATACATTAACTTTTGAGAGTGGCGACAGTATACACCGTATTTATTAGCCACGTGACAATGCTGAAATTAAAATATGGCTTAAATATTAAACCCGTCATAAAATAAAAATTTGGAAGGGCCTAAAAAATTTCCGTGAACGGCCCGTAGGTAACTTTAAGTGTCCTGTGTTTGCATGGTGAAATTTTAACATCAATTTAACACATTTCACATTAGCGACTGGTAAACATTTCCTGGAATTAACTTGTAGCTTTAAAAATAATCTTGGGAACTAGTTAAAAAAAAAAGCTTTATAAATAAACGTGCATTTATACAGTATATCTGCCTGCCCATTTGAGCGAGGCTCGTATACTTACAGTCAATTCATGAAGCCCTGCTAAAGTTCTACTTCAAGTATATTCCTCCGCCTCATCCAAATAGAGCTTAACTTAGTATAGAGAACTACACCACAGGGACAGCGCACCGCATTCGTGCGCACTCAATGTATTACTACTTTGCATAAGAACTATTTCTTACCAGGCATTACCAATACACCTATATTCTCACCTATATTTTAATCATATTAATTATAAATGAAATATTATAAAATCCACAGTGCGTGATTAAACCGCATCATCACTGACAAACCACTGGACCAACTGAGACCATATTCACTCCGTATGTCATTGAGGTGGCGAGTAAGGTTTCATTCCGATAGGTGGCGTTGGAGTCTAACTTCTTTTATGGGCCGATTTCGCTTATACTCGCAGGAAATTTTGTTGATCTAGAAGAGAAAAATGCCAGCGATACCACGGTCAAACATCTATCGACGTACCAGACGTAATAGAGAGGACGCATTGATAAGGGAAACTAGAACGTGAACACGTTCTGCACATACTGAAGAGGCACGAACACAAAATAGAGACGCACACAGCACACAGCAGGCGGAACAGCGTTCGTCGGGATCAGCCAGCATGTGGATAAAACGTACTTTCAGGTCAACACAAGTATAAAACGCTTGAGATACGTTATATATACGTAATATAAGGGATGATTCGTCAAAGGGTTAATTTAAAAAAAAGTATCAAGAAACCGCGACTGGAGTATAGTTTGCCGTCGGCTCTCATATGATAAGTCCGCATCGAACCCCGGGACGCCACGTTGGTAGGCCGGCGTGTTTATAGCAAAGAATAATATATGAAAATAATCGATAGTAAAGTAGTAATTCCTGCTCCAAGAGCCTCGTGCACTGGGGTCCGTGACTACCGGTATACGGTACTATTTGACGGCTGCTGCATTGCGTGCATAGGGGCGTCGGCTACATGCTTGCGCGAGTAGAGGGCGCATGCGTGTGGCGCCACCTCTAGCTCCGTACTACTGCGTGGCTGCTATACTCTATTTTTATACTATAATAAGTTTATTAAAGCCCTTACTTTTACATCGGAAATCCAATCAGAAGGGATCAAGCTTGCTTTGCGAACTAACTTAAACTTACTTGCGGTACTCACTGATGAAAAGAATTGTTTGAGTATACCAAATATATTTGTTTGCGTGGTGTTACGATGTGGTCAGGCCTTAGCTAGACGGCTTGCCTGATCACACCTTCACGCATTGAACCAGGACACGAGCGGGATTGCGCTAATCACCGTGTGAAGCGTGTTGCAGAAATCAGCTCTAAAGGCTGTTCACTATAAAGTGAGCACTTTAGAAATGAGCCTTAGAAAAAACCATCGACCCTTCATCCATGTATTTTAGTGGGTGCACTGAAAGACGTTCGCCCAGTAAGTTGGTAACAATGGATAGAAAGTAGTTCCATAACTTAACGTCGAATAAAAAGTGTTAGGTAACCATTTGTGGCGGTTTAAATTATTTATTTAGCTTTCTGATTAATTAATGCATCGGAATGTAAAAATGAGTAGATGTGTAAAATATTTACTTTTATAATAATTTTAAAGTCTCACTTGATCAACGAGTGAATAAATTGATGAGGCTCATGAGAATGTTAATTTTACATAAGACGAAAGACTACACAACGTGCATAGAAGTAGATCTTAAGCAGGGCTTTCAAAAGTGCTCATTTCACCGTGAACAGCCTATACCATACCTGTATTCGGGGTCGAGTATGTTACACAACGCGCCCCATATAGGCTAACGACACGCTAGACGCATCGTTTGTCATCAAGCCATCGCCAAGAGAAGATTACAGAGATGGGCATGTCCGGCCGTCGATAAAAACTTACCAGAAACAACCTCTGGTATGACGATTCAGGTAGGGACTTTCCAATCAGCTTCAAAATAGTAGTGACGCGTGGTAAATAATAGTGGCAGTCCATACAAGCTCCCCCATTTAATAATTACGTAATATGTTATTGTAAGATCATCATGTTCAATAAACTCTATACTTAACAATTATGTCCTACGCAATCATATCTCATTATTCAGATACACACTCACTCAATTTCATGTATTAATATGACAATAAGTCATTATTCATAACAGTGGCGTTTGTTTCAGCTGAACGATGTTTCTCTGGTACAACCAGGCCTCAGTTCCTCCAAACGAATAAACTAAGTTTACAAAGCTAAATAATTTGTTTAAAACAATCTTGTTTGTGCAAAACATATATATTGCTGTTTCGGCATTTTCAAGAAATATTTAGTGTAAGCTAACATATCGTTACAATTTGTCAACAAAATATTATTTTTAGTTGCGTGTAATATATTTGGAAATAAAAATTTATTTGCAGCGACCAAAGATTCTGTTGGTGACACTAGTCGACACTGACAGAAAGGACAACAAAAAATTTGTTTATATAAGGCCAAAAATATAATTACTTTCTCGAACAAAAATTTTGTTGAGTACACAAAACTTGAAAAGCAACAAAGTTGTAGTATATTAGTGCACACTCATTTATATTTTTACAAATACTGGTATGTAAATAAGCACATGCGTCGTTTTTGAACTTTATGACGCCTTATTTTGCATAAGACATGTGATTCTTATATAATTTTAACCCTCCTGTACTTTTCATATATATTTAGTTATTTTTTCATATTTGACTCAATTTAGGATCCACCATTCTTATTATTTTTATTTATGCTACTCTGTGGTAAGAGTGTATGTTATTCTGAGCAATTTGTAACTTAACCTGATTATATTAATTATCTATTATTTATGAATTTTTATGCCTCAGAATTTATTATTTTTAAGTTTAAACCTATTTATTTTCTTTTGTTTACAAGTTAAATTTACTTTTAATATTTTTTTGGATTTAGTTATTTCTTTGGCCGCATATAGCTGTGCTCCATTTTGTAATGAGTTTAGGAAGTATCCGGAAGTTAGAGGCTTCTTGGTAAGGACCTTAAGGTCCCTTGGCGTCATTTTTATAGCCGGGATTTTGTAGTGCGAAATCCCCGGTATCAGCATTAGATATATAGTTTATTTATGCCCCAGAAGTTAGTATACGTTAGAGCTTACTTAGCCTATTAAAGAAGACGGCTAACGTTAAGCACATTCACCTAGTGGAAGCTGCCGACGAAGGACACATCACGACGTCACGACGCCATAATGGAGGCGAGTGCGACGATATTTTAACTAAGGTGACGCCATCAGTTTTAAGGCCAATGAACTTGAGCCAACTATAATTTTCAACAGTTTTCAAATGTCCTAGAAACTTTGTTACAGATTTAAAGCGCTAAACAGATAAGTAGCCCAGATGTCCACTTGACCCGATCTGAGCAAGTGTCAGGAGTCCATTAATTTTGCTTGAATTCGATTGAAGAGTGAAGTATTATTTTATTGTGGTGAACATTCTAAAATAATTTTTCTGGAGAAAACTTATTATTTTTCTGAAGGCATTATATACTTACTATTATGTGGGGAAGTAATCGGAAATTTGATAACAATTTTTTGAATGGAGCTCGTAGTATACCGTATCAATAAGAGGCACTTAATGGAAACCCATCAAGTTTAACGCAGTTTAATTGAACTTCTTTTTATTTTAATTTGCAGAAAGCAGCTTTTAAATATATTTTGTATTAATTTTTATTTTTATGTTGAGTAACTCATATTCTGTTCGCATGGTGGTAGTTATTTTAATTTTCTAACCTACTTGGAGAATAGAATATTATTTAATTAATTTCGCACAACCTACAAGTTTTAAATAATTGATTTTCTTTCTAGTTTAATGAAAAGATCTTGGCAATATTAACTTAATTTTATTTTTAATGTTATAGAAAATGCAAACTTCAACTGTCTGCATGTGCTTAAAAAAAAAATTCCGAAAGTACCGTTATACGCAACTAGCTATTGAACTTACGCTGCAGTATGGTACAGACATAACGACTGCACTATGAAATTGTAAATATGTAACGATATTGATTTTGCCTCATTTTAGTATATTTAATGTTATGACATTTCACTCACCCTTCTCTCTCGGACGTGAGAAGCGCATTGTTTCAAGGGCGCACAGTGACGCTAGGAGATTTACAAAATGAGACGCCTAGTCACTTGACAGCGTGCCGCGATAAGCCCACAGGGACTTGTGCCGCCTCCTGTACTTGAGTATTGAATATACTTGGTTATCGTTGCAAGAATGTTCTGGCCATCGCCCTCGCCTCCCTCTGTATGACTCTGGGTGAGGGGAATCTTCTGGAGTGGGTCAGCTGATCTATATAAGCCGCGGCTTGACTCTGAGTCTTGAGCCTAGTACTCAATGGTCTACCGCGTGTGTAACTGATTTATTTATAAACCGTTCCACTACTCTACGCCATGACTGGTTCATATCACTGACCACCAATCACAGAGACTACACACAACTCATTGGTTGTGATAACGAAGAAAGTTCTTCACCAGCTTAAGTAGAGCAGGCATCAAACAATTTCTAATCCGCAACACCAAAAATTATAAATTAATGTGGGAATGCAAGCATTAATTGAAAGTGTGTAAATAATAACTGCGGATTAAGAAACTGTAGCAGGTTTAAAAACAGTGATAATGACTTTAAATAGTATTGAGATTGGCATTTAATATTGTGCCCACAGGAAACAACAAGTTACGATAGAAGAGATAGGTGGTTTAATGTTGTAAACAAGAGCTGTGTGCGTTTTATAGCATTATTAATAAATATATATACACATACATTTAAGTTATTTTATTATAATTAAGACCTCCATCCCTCACGAATTCGAATACGCTTCTCTGATGACGTGTAACAATACAAAAGATTGGTTTCCACTTATCAACAAATCAAAGCGTTATATGTAACATTTAACTCCAAAATTCGAAGGAATAAAGGGATTATATTTAAACACTAGCTGATTCCTGCGAACGTTGTTCCGCATCTTCCACGTTCTATTTTGCCTCCTCAGTGCGTTCTCTCTATTACGTCTGGTACGCCGATCAATGTTTGGCCGTGGTATCGCTGGCATTTCTCTATTTTAGATCAACAAACAATTCCTGCAAGTATGAGCAAATTCGGCCCATAAAAATAGAAGTTAGACTCCAGTGTCATCTATCGGAATGAAACATAACTAAAAACCTTACTCGCCACCTCAACAACATAATGGTGAGAATATGATCTCAATTGGTCTAGCGGTTTGTCAGTGATGATGCGGTTTAGTCACGCACAAAGGATCTTATATATAAAGATTATATTGATTACAAAAATTACTTTACGAGGCCGCTGCAAGAGCGAGTTACCAGGCGGGCTATCTCTTGCTTTTATAAAGGGCCGCCACTGCATTGTCTGGTAGTCTGCGAACTTCGCAGTCAAGAAGGCGGCGAGATACAGGGGAATGTACATAAGCATACGAAGTAGTATATTAAATATCCAGGAAATATGTTAATGCCATGTACGCACTGCTAATTTTTATCAATTTCTTTAATGAAATCACGTAAATTTTCAAGAAAGCGAGTTGTACACGATAACACATGATGGGGAACATCCAATTACATTTCTATATTGCCTAAAGAACGTTTTGTCATTCAAGCTGATATGAGCAACATTCTGATTTCTCTAAACTACTATCTTCCCGTTAAACCCTAGAGTGGTATTTAAATTCGTTATTTTAGATCCCGTGTATTGAATCAAGTAAACGTTGTGCGCTCAAGATGTATATTCAGCAGAAGAGGAACGAAGCTTACTGATTGCCGAAATGATGTGTTGGCAAGACCTCTTGTGCAATGCGTCACTCTATAGCTTGCAGAGGGAAGTCCGCTTCACTCCTAAAATAAATACCGCCTCAGTTTAAACACTCTTGCGCCGGCTTTCAGACATGACTGGAGAGTCAAGTAAAAAGAAAATGTCGGCCTGTTACTGACCTTCAAAAGAACAACGTAAAGTTGTTGGCAAGTGTGTAGCTCGACGGCGGATAAAAGTTTCCCACTCGTCTGTGACACGAGCAGGAGAAAATGTCACAATCTGGACTACGGGAATAACAGGAGAAAGGGTGAATGCAGGGTGTAATCGTAAATTTGGCAGCCCGGGAACGCTTTGGAAGGGGTGATGAGGGGGGAGGTAATATCAGTAAAAAAAAATTTCAAAATTCATGTGGGTAAAATTAAATGATAAGATAAATAAGATTGCAAACCCTTTATTTTATACCAAACGAACAAAGCTATGTTGACTTTGTACCTTCCAGCAGACAGGTGCTGGAACTGAAAAACAAACAAACCCTGCAGGTTTGCCAAATGCAAATAAAAAAGTATGTTTTAAGGTTTTAGTTTTAATGGTATTTCAAACTATGTCAAGATGGTAGCTTATCACCTGCATGTTTTAATTTATAAATTCATCCCGCCTGTCTACAAATTAATGTAAACTAATTTCTACACAACGCGTGCACGACATCAAAACATCATAATTTATCATTCTTAGAAGTGCTGTTTTTATATCATACGTTCAACGAAATGTCAATAATAATTATTGATTGGAAATACATGACGCTTGGGTAACATAAAAAATATTGTCAGAAATCGGCTCCAGGATGGCGTTGCACTTTCACTGAACCTCCCACGTGACATATAGTCCATTTAAGGTTACTTCCAACTTTTTTGAAGACTTTCTCAAGTTCTACTTCCAAGATATAGTTCCGCCATATCCAAACAAAGCCTAACATGCTCTACAGAACTACACCAAAGGGACGGTGCGCCGCATTCCGACTCTCTCAGTGTAATAATATTTAGCATTACCACTATTACTTACTAGGTACTATTACCAACACACCTATTTCCTCCCTGTTTCATTTATATTAATTACCAAGGTAGAAATTTAACGTTTATAGATAAAAGTTCAATTCATCATAGGCTGTTCATAATAAAGCGAGCACTTTTCAGGCGTTAGTTATTTTTTCCTATCAGCCATTTTTTATTCTGTCGCCACTTTTTAAAATAAATAATTGTCATGTAAGTAATAAACACAGTGTATATATTGTCATGTAAGTAATAAACACAGTGTATATATTGTCATGTAAGTAATAAACACAGTGTATATATTGTCATGTAAGTAATAAACACAGTGTATATATTGTCATGTAAGTAATAAACACAGTGTATATATTGTCATGTAAGTAATAAACACAGTGTATATATTGTCATGTAAGTAATAAACACAGTGTATATATTGTCATGTAAGTAATAAACACAGTGTATATATTGTCATGTAAGTAATAAACACAGTGTATATATTTCACTGGACTCGAATGTCAACGTCTAAAGTTACAATAAAATATATTTATTGAATATTATTCCAAATGAGAGGGCTTTCAAAAGTGTTCGCTTTACCGTGAATAGCCTATAACACGCTTGTCATACATAATATATCTAAGAAACGACCACTCACGTCATTCATTGGGTTATTTTTCAAAAGTTTGATTTCAAAAATGCGTAGAACCTGTGAATGGACTACATGTAGTATGTCATGCAGACGAGTTACGATGCGAGAGGTAATGAACTCGCATTTTAATGCCAATCTCTTTTATCCCCCAGTCGCCCGCTTTTCCATCCCGGTATTTACTCATGCCTCCATATATTTTCAAGTGTCTCGCGGAAATCCTATTAAACTCCGAAATCCCTTCTTCCTATCTCGGCTTCGAACCAAATATTTTGCAGCTTACATCATATAGTTTTTTTTTTTTATGAAAGCAAGCTTTTGTTATAAAGCACATTCTGTCAGAACTTTTTTTTATCCATCATTCAGTTCCCTTTTACATCTTTAAAACCTCTGGCACCGGATAACTGTGAATCAGAAATGGCGCATATAGTAAAATCCACGCAGGTATTACAAGTTCCACACTTTATCCTTTTTTTACACAGCAGCTCAGTTCACTCAATTTATTATCACATCATACAGTACACGCGTATGTTTCATATAGGCCTATTTAAAAATATGACTGATGTACATCGGAAGGGAGCCCAGCTAGTATACTCAACATTTGTCATCGTTGCGTTCCGTGTATGTCACGAAATATGTTCAAAAATGTATACAACGATGTTTGTAATTAAAACTCAAATTATATTCAAGAGGCTGAGAAAGAAAAAACTGCCCCAGTTCACTTAAATATGACCGAAAGTGTAAAATCGTTTCTTTGAAACCAGAATATTAATTTTGGTAATTCAATTTCACCGATTTACTGATATTTTTAAATTCATTAAATTTAACTTATAGAAAGTTTTCTAGTGGACAAACATACTCATTCATATTGCTCACAAAACTTTAGAAAACTACAAAATAAGCACTTAATTTTATTCTATATTTTCACAAACATATTCAGTGGATAACATTTTGCAAAGTATTTTACAGCTGTCACAAAAGTTCTCTTTCTGTAACGATGATTTCTATTTAAGTACGTGATGGAAATTGATACATACGTATTTCCTTCATTCGCCTGTTAAGTCACCTTTAGTGGAAGTTCGCTTGTAAAGCAATGAAGCTTCGCAAATGAAATCACGATTTAAAATTAAGTGTTAATCTGAAGTCTCTAGATTTCTGCGAAGTATCCTACCTGCAACTGAGAAGTCGTGTGCTCGATTCTCGGCATGGTGTTTCGGTGTATACACCAAAGAGTTTTCTTTTATCGGAAAAAAAATTACTGTATTTGTGTTTGTACTGTACCAATCGACGTCGTATGAAACTATTTTATTGTTAGTATGTGCAGCGAACACCAAAAGTCAGGTAGTTCGAATAGTGCACTGGAAAAAAAAAAATTTTGTGGCAGCTACAAAATTTTTTGCGTACTCCACAAAAAATCAGGCAGGATAAATACCAACAAAATAATTTTGTGGCCGCACAAAATATTTTTTCCAGTGTGTAATCTCTACGAGTTGTGGTATGTAACATAATTATACGATAGTTGTTCAGATGTCATGTCTGAAACACAGAGTAACGTAACTGGCAAAATGCCGGTAGTGACATTTTGGAAATTTAACCGTGAAATAGTTTTAATCAACTAGAAATGAAAGAATGTCCTACAGGGAATGATACTGCGCAGGGAGGGGAGTGTTCCGCAGCAAAGTGATTGCCGACGTATCAATTTCTTTTGGAGTCGCGGCGTCTCCCGAGACGGGGAAAGGAGACGGGAAACCGACATCCTGCTCCCTCTCGACGCCAAAACGACGGAGGACGTCTCGCTCAGATATCTCCTCCATCTTCGGAGCGGTCCTGCTCCTTTCACGCCAGAGACGCATTTCTCCCACGAGGAAAGATGCTGCGGTGTGTGGATCTGTCCTTACTTTCCACACGCAAAGCGCGTCTCCTCCCATCACTCCTTCTTACATCGGCTCCATTTCCTCTCCGCGGCGGCGTTCATCACCCCGGAGTGCCTTTTAAAAATCAACTCTCGCTATCCTCCCACTCTCATCCCCCCCCCCCCCCAATCCACAACCTGTTCGCCGAAAAATAATTCTTTCTACAAGCGTCGCGACGGGGACTTGCCATCTTGGAGCTGAGTGGCCGTCCTTGTTATTCCGAGCGGCAATAGGATATTCTCCTTGTGGTCTTAGCCGCATTAACATTCACGCCGACGAGTCTCGCAATCCGTTTCACTTCCGAGTCCGTGAGCAGCATTCCTCTTTTTTAACACCGAGAGAAACCATTTATATCTGGTTCGATATTCGAGATTTTCATCTGCAATCCTGACTAAAATTTATAGAGGACGGTAATACTAATGCGGGGCTCTAAGATATATCCCAGAATATCAAAGCACTTTTCGCCATTAGTAGTACAATTCAGTCGGTCCGAGGACAATGTCTGATGCCACGGTGGCCATAATAACTATGGTCTTGACCTCTTAAATAACTTTTTGGAAATTTTAGAATAAAAATGATCGCTCTGGCATTATCTGAGATCGAAGTCAGGGGCACTGTAAAGATGGCTACCATGACATCACACCAAATCCAAGATACTATGCTTGTGTATCATGTATCTGAGTCCTTAGATGTACTAAATTATACAACTTCCGCCAATGTTACCGCTTGCTATCACCAATGTTCCATGGTTTGTGCAAATTTAAAATTATTAGTTTTAGAACGCCGGAAAAAGATTGAGAAATGTAAACATTTTTAGTAAGACATTTTTTGGCATGATACCAACCACAAGTTTAAACAACAACGCCGATAATTATTATGTCCTGATAATCCATCGTAATTTCTCTTCCCGATTAAAGCCAATGTGGAACTACATTACAGAATAGCTATGTGTGCAGAAGTGAAATAGCATTGCGGTACTTTTGCTGTCAGCATACACGTACTGTAAATGAATGGAAAAATTAATTACTCATCAAATTAATTTCTTAACGAACATGTGTGTGTGTGTGTGTGAAAGTAAAGGTGTGTGTGTGTGTCTCTCTCTCTCTTTCTCTCTCTCTCGCTCTCGCTCTCTCTATCTCTCTCTCTATCTCTCTCTCTCTCTCTATATATATATATATATAGTTACTAACATTACTTTCACACCATAAGAAAACCCCGCCAGCAGCCACTCAATCCTCGTTGTAAATGTTTTCGAACAGCGACAGTGGAGAGATCTCGAATGTCTTGGATTTACATATATTCTTCAATAAATTAATTTCCAGATTAAATATATAAAGATAAAGCTTATCAAGGCATAACCGTGGCAGAGAGAACAGATTAACAGTCATTCCGAAAGCAAGCTCTTTTTTTTTTTTCAATTATTAGTTTGATAGCTGTAACCGTAAAGAAATGTTCCCTCATTATTGGACCATTTTTGTCCCACACAAGAGAATGCAGATATAACTGAAACCATGCCAAAATAAAAAGTGATGTTCAGTAGTTGTCCATGGCGTTACTATTACGACACAAGAAGCGAATCCAGGCAAGACTGGAACAATACTCGCTGACCACAGGGATAGAGTCGGAACGACGGAAAGTGCAGCGATATACAGAAGTTAGCAGAATAATAGCGTCTGGCTGACACAGTGGGGTCGAGGCAATTCCATCAGTAACTCCGCCCAGGCTACTAGGGAGAGCCAATGGGGTTTGAAGATACCGGAGAAGGTGGGCGTGAACGAGAAGTGTGGTGGACACGACAGCTAAGGATCAATGTGTCAGTCGGTGTCTGCCCTCCCTGAACAGCTGTCACCGAGCGGCTATTGGGGTGGGGGCAAGTCTCTTCACACTAGGGTGAGAGAGCAAATACAGAGGCTATTAAGATTGTCTTCCCTTACTTAATTTTCCATAACCCTACCTCTACCCCTAAACCCTTTGGCCACATAATATAGTATATATTGTAAATTAGTGTCAGTAAATACCTTCTAGACTTGTTGACCGAGAATTATGTATTTGTCCTTTGACTCCCCTTCCTGATCGGCCTTGCTTGGACTTATTGAATTATACTCCGCTTAGGGGATATATAACAGTCCAAGTCAAGCTTTGATTTTTTACGTATGGTCATGTAGTCTGATTACAAAGACTTGTGAAAAATTCCGGTATACTGGAGATCCCTCCACTTCAGTGGACCTTGTGTAAGAGTGTGTGTTTCTTAGAGTGAAAACTATGTTTTTGTCATTATATGCATGGGTGTGAATGTGTGTCCGTAAGAATGTATTGTAAATTTATATACATATGTTATTTGCTTCTGATGTTTTTACTTACAAATTTAATCGTTAAGTATGGACGGTTTTAGTGTTAAATACATACGGCGTTTCAGTGTTACGTAAGTATGGTTTTAAGACATCTTTATGTGTAATGGGTTTAGTGCATAAGAAGGTAATCATGCCTTAATAGCGCCTTAATGAAATTAATTAATTAATACAAAAAAGTGTAAATTGCAAATTGAGAGAAGCATGTCTGTGGTAGGAAATTCGATATCGGGGAAAAAAATACCAATATTATTTAGATCTGTTATTTATCAAAGTATTGCTTCACGAAATGATATTTTGAAAGAAAAATATCGATTTCCATATGTTGGAATTCGATATTTTATGTATTAAGGGAATGCACAAATGTAAAAATGCTTGGAATTTTACACATTGAAAATACGATACATTGCAGAATAATTGGCACCTGTTTCTAATGCAAGTTGTCAAATAAGACATAGTAATTTTTAAATTAGAGCTTTGTATTCAAAACAGATCTTATTACAAGAACATTAGAAATATATATTTATTTTCGATACCTGAAAAAGTATACTGATTTATATAAAATATCGTTGAAATATATCGACGGCTTGTATCGATATATTGTTGATATACTATCGTCATTTCGATTTATCGAAATTTTTTCAACATCCCTAGTCTATTGAGAATATTTTGGACCTCAGTCAGAGCGCACACAAGTAAGATGACACAATTACTGCAGTCGTGTCACCAGCAGATGACCTCGGATCCGCAAGGGACTTTCATTTCGCAGCCAGAGAAAGCGAGCCAAGTATCTCCCCCTCCATCCCCCCATAACCACAAAACATCCTCGGGATAACACTTCCAAGGGAGGACGCTCTCGCAGCAGGCGGTGTTGTTGGGTGGCTTTTCCAAACTAATTAACTGACCTCCGGAGCGAGGGGGTGGGGGGAGAGGAAGGGAGGTGTAGGACCAGCGTGGCCTCGTCCAGAACTTGGTCAGCTAGCCCTTCTACGAACCCCTCTGCCCTCCGTCACAGGACCACAACCACATTTCTGCGGCGGCAATATAAATGCCTCGCCTGACCCACAACCACCCCATTTTCCTTCCCCGGGGAAACCCTCGAACGACCATCTTGCTGGTAGGACGCCAGGCGCCAAACACACCCCCCCCTCCCTCTTCTCACTCTACGGACCACCAGCTCCCATTACATTCTTCAGCGCTTGGCGTACTGCTGCCCTGGAATTCACTTCCAACTGCCGTCGCAGTGAATTATTCACCGCTGAGGTCACCTTGACGAGCTGCGTTTACTGCGCGCCTGTCACGACGTTGAAGTAAATATACGCTGTAATTCATTCGCAGTTACTTCCATCTCTACTGAAGCCCTGCAGACATTCTATTTCCACGATAAACTTCCACATCACGCAAAAAAAAAAAAATCTGAACCTTGTCTAGAATATTACACTAATGGGACAACACACCGCATTCGTGTGTACTCAGTGTAATAATATTTTGCATTGGAAGTATTTCTTTCTACTCATTACCAGCGGGAAACACCTCTTTCCAATGGGCGATCATTAGTGCACCTTGAATTGGTATTACTGCCATATTAAATGTCATTAACTATGAATAGTTATTGAATTTAGTAGTTTCCACCAAGGATGGTATTGATGATACACTCTGGCCTGTCGAACTCATAGACTATAGATGAGGTAGACTGCTTATACGTCTCCTGCGCATGTACCTAATATTGACCTACCCCAATCATACACAACTGTCAAAATAACATGGTAACAGTGATGAAAAAGTTCGTTTATATATGCCTATTAATTTTAAATGACAAGCACAATTACATTAATAAAATACTATTAAAATTTGAATTTAATCAAACTGCATTGCAAACAGCAAGTATCCATACATCTCAAAGCATTTGTTTACAAATTGGTTTTCTAACCTGGAATCTAAACCATGACGTTTTCGTTAGTCGTGTTGGCAGAAAAGCAGTTCAGTGTTGGGACAAGGAGATTGATTGTACGCACCAAGCGAGATCGGTCTACCTCATCTCCAGTCTATGGTCGAACCACCCCACTTTGAAGATCAGCGGACTTGGAGAGAGTCACTGAATCCTTTACATCCTGTCAGTGTGAGGCAGCAGGGTATTTAATAACACGCAGGTGAAATGGTAGCATGCACTGCTAACTATAACCACACACAGTGGCATCACTGGCCTAGAAAATGGCGGGACGTGGTTCACCAATCAGCTCCTGCAGGCGGCAGCCCGATCAATAAGGAAAATCCCATAACGCGTAGTAGCCAATCAGACTCGAGGTCGTTTCCCACAGCTTCGCGTAACTGATGAGTGACCGAGTGTGCTTACATAAAAGGAACCACCAAACTATTTGGCTTCTGCATATTAATATATTCTGTGCTTGCAGCATATTGAAAGTACGGCTGTTTAAAGTATATTTGCGGTTTCTTTACACTTTTTCAATCAAACGTACTTGTTTGTATCCTGTTAACATAAAAGTACTTCGTTTTTTTTTTTTTTTTGTAAATTAAACTTTTACTTATATTATTTCTATCAATTATAATATTGTAGTGTAATGATATAATTGTACTATTTTACTGTAATTAATGTTAAAGGACAAGATTGTAACTAAGCATTATGTATGAGAGGATCGGTAAGACAGAGACAAATGTAAGAGTCCCTGGAGAGAGAGAGAGAGAGAGAGAGAGAGAGAGAGAGAGAGAGAGGGAGAGAGAGAGAGAGAGAGAGAGAGAGAGAGAGAGAGAGAGAGAGACACTTTGTTCAAGGGGACACAGTTCCACCCGGCACTACTGTAGTGCACACGTCACTCAACTGGAGAGCAAAGTACGTGTACTGAGGAACAGTATAAATAAGGCTCCGAGAGTATGGTCAGGAGACTTCCCGGCTAGTCCGGAAGCTCGCAGAGCCCGAGGGGAATCGCTCGGACGCATCCCACGGCTAATAAGTCTATTGGGGAATCGCAGTAAAGCATCCCAAGACTAGTAAAGTGTACAAGTGTTTATCAATGTTACTGCGAATCAAGTTGTGCCTCAGTTTAATAGTGCGTCAAGTATGGCTATTAATAAATTGATGTCAACTATAGATTCTCTCTCGCATTGTGTTATTGCCCTTAATTGCTATAACGAATCCCGTGCAAATCGTCAAGTGGTCTCCGCAGCTCGGAACGCTACAATATTTCAATTGTAATTAATATGAATAAAACAGGGTGACAATTGGTGTGTTGGCAATGCCTAGTAAGCAATAGTTTTCATGCAAAATATTATCACACTGAGTGCGCACGAATGCGGCGCGTTGTTCTTTTGGTGTATTTTCTGTAGGCTTCTTGGTTAATCTTTGTTTGCTTGAGGCGGATGATTATTCTAGAAGTAAGCAACCGTCAATAGAATATAGAAGCGACTGTTGATTACCCGGGATCTGTTTACCTACGAAATAAACATTCCCAAGGAGAAGGCAATAAATTAATTTCAATATATAACCCTTGCTATTAATTTTGAAGCCCAACATAGTTAAAAATGGCCTAATGAGAGGATCGTATTTTAAATTGCATTGTCCAAACACGAGTTAAACTACGGCAGGAGCCTGTAATGAACATAAGAGAATAAGGTTTCATAGAATGAAACAAGATTTGTTTGGTGCAAGAAAATTATTTGTTTATATACGGGCAATGAAACGATTATTTCGTTGTTCTCATTTGATTGCTCCAAACTGCATGATTTGGTTGGTGCGACTAAAGATTTGTTTGGCTACACTTTAGTAATCTCAGCAAATGTGACATTAGAAAGCTATTAAATAGATATTATGCAAATATTGGACAAAGTGCGCAAACAAATATTCCAAGTTTTACAGCTTTACTTGTAAGTTTCTTGTTGCATTATTTTATTAATGTGTTTATACGATTGTTAAGCATAAATAGATGCACTAATAAACACGGTTACTCTCCTAATTGTCACAAAAAATACATACTCTCGAGCAGTATTTTCGAATGAAGGCAGTCAAATGAGTGGCCAAACAAATATATACAGTTGATTCAAGAAAATATTTAGTTGACAGTTAAATAATTTTTTTGACCCAACACAGAGATTTTCTTTATTCGAACATATATTTTGTTAGACGAACAAACGAAATATTGTTACTTTTTAAATTTTGTTTGCTTAACAACATATTTTGTCACGGAAACTAAATATATTTGGGCCTACACAAACAAATATTTTATTCGATTTTCTGTCAGTGAACTTTACTACAGACTTCCCATCTGTAAAATGATAGGTGAACGCTTTAACTTGCACAGATACACGCAGTACAACGAGAAAGCTGCTCGCCAGTTGTTGGCCTAGCGCGTAAAGGCGATGGTGCGCTTGATGTACGTTGCAGTGTCGCCCTTATCACTCCCGTGCTTCTGAGCTATAAACGCCAAATTAAGTCCATGTCGGTGACCTAGAACGTCAGTCACCGCGTACATTCGTAGTCAGCTTCGAGGTATTAACTGATTATTAACTGATTATTAACTGATTATTAGTAAGAAAATAAACACCTCAAAAAATGTTGGAATATACATAGAGAATGCGTAAACGTATGGAATATACGTTTAGCAATTTGACGTATGGAGTATACGTTTAGCAATTAGACGTATGGAGTATACGTTTAGCAATTAGACGTATGGAGTATACGTTTGGCAATTAGACGTATGGAGTATACGTTTGGCAATTAGACGTATGGAGTATACATTTAGCAATTAGACGTTACAAACGTTACCGATACCAAACGTGGAATTCAAAGTTTTTCTACCAAAAATATTTCTCCAATATCACTGACAAATAAACACGAAGGAACAACAAATTTAGCGTAACCGTGTGTCTGACTAGGGACTTCCCACTTCAGTTTAGTACCGTGTATGGCCTCCAGGTGCTTTGTACAGGTCCTTATAAGCGATTTACGGTAAAATTTGCATGGCCATAGGCTTCATCGCTGTATTCATGCGTCGGTCAAGTAAAACTGTGGAATTTTTAGGGAAGTAATTATTATAAAAATCTGCTCATTTCACCCTTCGATGCATTAAAAAAAACAGAAAGAGTAAGAAATAACTTAAGTTATTACAAATGGTTACCTAACACTTTTTATTTAACGTTACGATATGGAACTATTTTCCTTTCATCTTTACCAACTCTACTGGCCAAATTTCACTCAGTGTGCCCATTAAGATGTACGTGTTCGCGGGCAGTATATTTTTTAAAGGTTCATATTAAAAGTTCTAACTTAATCGTGAGCAGCCTTTAACACGCCGTGGCATGATTGTAATCAATGCGTTAATGCCATCTTCCGGAAGAAAGCTCCATTCCATCTGAGCAGCTCTTATGAGATCTGGAAGTGTTTCTGGAGTTTGTCGACCATTAACTACCAACTGCTGTTTTAATATTTTCCCAGGAGTGTGAATGCGTTATTGCGACATCTGTTGATCACCAAAGAGCTACATAACTTCTACTACCCAAACTTACATGTCTCACAATATTCCGAACTTTTTGTGAGGTGTTTAAGTCTCAACGATTTTCGTGAAACAAACATGAACCAAATAACACGCGCGCGTTGTTTTATTTCACAGTTGAATTCGGTTTAAAGTCGCGGGAGTGGAGGCTAGGACGAAGAAAGGCATATCCACGGCAACCATAAACGAACAATTCAAACAAGATGGCGAAAAAATCACTTAGCGTTAATATTTGCTGCTAAAGTAAATACATGGGAGGTATTTCTTAACTAATTCATTATTATGTATGTGTTGTTTTAATGCGTAAACTATTCAGGTTGATCGTCGTCATACAATGGCCACAGCTCTCTCTTTCTCTCTCTCTCTCTCTCTCTCTCTCTCTCTCTCTCTCTCTCTCTCTCTCTCTCTATATATATATATATATATATATATATATATATATATATTGTACACTGGCCACAGTTAAGAAAACCCGCGTTTGATCGAATAGAAAACTTATGTTAAGCCTCCCAACGTCATATTGGATTATTGGTTTTTGTAGCTTATTTAAAGGCTATTTCCACAAAAAGAAAATGCCCAATGTACTCTATACCCAAACTAGCTATTGACCTTAACACTGCAGCATAGGCATAACAAGTAAACCACGAATCCGTATTTGCGTCACAATATTGATTTTGGCAGGATATACTGTTACAGGTTTCAGTCATTCGTCGCTTTCTTTGCCCAGTGCTGCTTGTGAGAGCGAAGGAATATCAGGCGAGCGTAATGTAAGAAGCGGGCGGCGATTTACAAAGGCAAGCCACAGCGTGCTGCCGCGGCCAGCCAACTGCAACTCACGCTCTCCTGACCGCCTCAGCGGATTGAATTTCTGCAGTCGTCTGGAAGAGTGTTGTTGTTCGATGCTCTTGCTCCTCCCGGCGAGACTACTCAATCTTCGACGCACCTCCGAGTCGACAGTCGACAGTCGAGAGTAGAGAGTCTGGACCTTAACGCGATATTTCTCATCTTTTTGGAATTTGGTTATCTGAGAGAGGTTTCGAAAAGTGCTCCCTTAATGCAGTTGTTAGTTGTCAAATCATTATAGTTCTTACAATATAACACTCAAATTCCGACACAAAAGTGTTATAGATAGGTTAAAAGTGTTGAATTAGAGTCTAAGCGTGGCATACTGCGTTTGTGTTACAAGCTACGAAAGGAATAAAAACATTTCCTCTACAGTTTATTGTTTAAATTATTTATTAAATTAGTGTTAACAGTTTCGCATAAATGAAAAAAAAAAAACATATATTTACAAGTCTGACCCCTATTTTCAACAAAATTCAGAGTTTAAATACTCGCTCGTCTGTTCATAAATCGCACTCACACTAAATAAGTATTTTCTGAACACCATACAGATTGCATTACATGGAATTCGACTGGGAAAAAATATCTACCAGCAAAGCCTAGTATTCTGCAGAATTCGGGAACTTGAGACTTTTGGGTGTTATATTTTGAAAACTATAATGATTTGACAACTAATAACTGCATTAAGGGGACACTTTTCGAAAGCTCTTTCAGATGAACGAATAAAAAAAGTGAAATATTAACTTAAGCGACATGTGCGCGGAGACGACGAGCCAGTAGAGCGTAGAGTGGCGGCGAGAGCTACCAGCGGGAGTGAAGCCTGCGGACTGCGAGCATAGGTAGAGTGAATGATTGCGGCTGGCGGGCGGGACTAGTGAACGGCATGCGAGTGTGTAAGACACTTGGAACTATTACAATAGACAGATTGAATATGAGTATATAATGAGCGTGAATTAAGTCACTATAACCAATATAGAGACTTTGATAAGGACATTAATTAGAATAGAGATATACATTAAATATTGCCCTCTGTGGGAATTAGCAAGTGTAATAGTGAAGATAGGTATAGTACTTAAACATTGTAAATAATAGCGATGCAATTAAATTAAAAATCCGTCGTCTTGTAACAATATATTGTGACGTAATTATAATTCAGTAGTTCAGCATTTATTCCTGTTATGCGGTGTAAGGTCAATAATTTGTTGGGTGTAGGGGTCATTTCGGAATTTTTAAAAACCAAAGTAAACAAGCTAGATAAACTAACAATCCAATATGATGGAAGAAGGTTCCCCTTAAAATTTCCGATTCCATTATGTTGGCAACGCAGATTCCATAATTTAATTAAACGCACTACTGAACAGAGGTGCTGTTATATTTTGTCCGTAGGAGAGACACACCAGCAAGTTTCTCTCTGGAATGCGCATGATATCCGGGTATTGGCTTCTAGTTTATTTGTCGCCGTAATGGCGGTGGCCGGGAAAGCGAGGATCGTAATGCTAGGAGGATATACCGTGGACGGGATGAGCCCTGTCCTGGAAGGGGGGTTCCTCATGTTTTTACCCACTTGGGCTCGGGAACCGCGCAAGTAACAGACCTAGATGGTCCAGCCGCAACTACACGATCCTGTTTTTACCCTCGCTAATTCTCCAGCCCCTCCAGGGGCTCGGCGGGAAGTGTAACACATCCTTGTCGGCGGCCTGGCAAGATGGCGGGAGGGCGGCACGTGGGACAGAGAAGAGAGCCAGTTGACTCTAGGAAACTGAAACAAATTCGCAGTGGGGGGTTTGGGAAGATTGGGGGGGGGGGGGAACTATTACGCTTCCAGCAGCGTTGGCGTGTTTTTGCTACTAGTATCAACGTCGCTACCCTCTCCGCCATCCAAGAACAAACTCGATAATGCTTTTTATCGCATTCCAGGGTGTTGCAATCTCACGAAGAGCACGAGAGAATGTTTCCATTCCAAATTACACGGATTATCCCCAACCCAGTTTCAAATGAACCTGGGATAACTTTTTAAAAAATAACTTCAGGGGTTTTATTGAAATTTCCGCTTCTGCTCTCGTGCTTTCGTGTTTATTTTACAAAATAAAATTTTTCACGATTGAAATAATTCTGTGACCGCCTTTTTAATGCACCGCGACATTATTTTGTTAACAAAAAAAATCCTGCTTGATAAAATTTTGTGAAATAATTTAAATTTTAAGGTTATTTCTTCAAGGCAAAAAATTATTGTAATGCGTTGGAACTATGCAACGAATATAGCAAGATAATGTTCGCAACAACATACTGTACGTCATGTACTCAAAACTAAATATATTAAATTCCATGACAAAATATCCCATGTTAACGGACAATAACACAGCATTTTGTAAACATTTTCAAAAGTTTTAAAACAGTGGTTCACGAAGTTCTGTATTGCATATTTGATGTGGTGTAATAAAGAGTTTTTCTTTTCGCAGTCTCGAAAATTGCTGCAACTTCATTCTTGCTCGCGTCAGGCATAAATCCTAATTTTGAAGATGTGAAAATTTATCATTTTACGCGTCGTGTAGGTCAGAGGGGAAAATTAGCGAAGAATATTAAGATGTGTATAGATTGTGTATGTCATCTCTTTCAGGCACGTATGAAAATTGTAATTTTAGGCATTTGCAACCAACAAAATTCTTTGTTTCGAACTGCACTGGAATGAGTACGGAGGCCTGACGTATACGGAAACAATCCAATTTCTGTTTGTTTTTGATGTTATAGGCAGCTGCTGTTTGCTATACTGCGGAATATAGTCAACAGCGAGTGAAGTCTCGCAATAAGGGAGGAATTTTCCTAATTGGTATTTGTTTACTGCTTTACAGCGCACATCAATATATCCACGTCCGCTATATTGACCACATTACCTGAAAATGTTTAGTAAGTTTGATCATCCTTAATCTTCATACGTTTGTTTTTCACTTCTTTTTTAAGTGAATAACTGGCCACCGTTGTTTTTCACTTCTTTTTTAAGTGAATAACTGGCCACCGTTGTTTTTCACTTCTTTTCTAAGTGAATAACTGGCCACCGTTGTTTTTTTTTTCTCAAGTAATTCTAGTCTATCATCTTTCGCTTTATAAATTTCCACTCTGAATACTGTTCATTACACTCGAACATGTGCAGCCACATAAAGTTTCTGAAGCATTGCAGTTTGCAGTTTCTTCCCTATCATTTAGGTTCGTAATTTTTCAGTCATTCGTTCATATTACATATTCACTGTTTCAGCCATTTTGACTTTCTTCAACTCGGTCTTTAACTGTCTCAAAGTTAATACTTGAGTATTTTGGACCAGTTCTCAGAATTTCTTGAGAATATGTCAGTATATTTACACATATCTTGTACTCTTCGCTGCCTTACACACACATTTCCTTCCTTACACACACATTCCCTTCTCCACTGATTCATATAATACGTGTTTGTCAAAATCACCTTTTTTTCCTTCAAATTACATCAACCACTCTTTTTCTTCTTCTTCGTGTGATTGATTTCAGAGTCTTTTTAGCCGGTGTTTCCACTCATCATATCCAAACTAATCTAGTGTGGAGTTATTGTCATTTCATTGTTAATCATTAATGATAGGAACATTTCGCGTGTTCATTTCAGAACAAGATAGACGCCAAATATGTGTACACTGAATTTGACTTCGCAATTGGATCGCGGTTTAATAGACACACCCTGGACGACTCTGAGCCAATAGCACACTTGCTAGGAAACAAGTAGTGAGTGCCATACTGCCAGGTGTGAAGTGACACTGGCTACTCTCTGGGGCAGCAGTCAATGAACAAACATCTGAGGCTCGAGTATACACATGACTGTGGAGTCTAGCCCCTACAGGTCATGGAACTCGCGAATTTTTCCTATCCCTACTAATCATGTGTGTGCAACTTTCGTCTAGTATTTTAGCTTCATCAGAATGATCGGTCACTGATACATGTACCTGTGCTACATATATATATGTATGTGTGTGTGTGTGTGTACTCACACGCGCGCGCGCTAGTCCGCACACACACACAGATAATTCTCTCAGCTCGTTAGGCCTCGTGTCTATGATCAATCCCATGTTTCAGATCAAGGATATTTAGGGATGGAAATGTACATAACAATGAATCAATGGCCGGTATTTTGGAGTTTCTTCCTTGAAGGCAATCTGATTCGTTGAAGTTTGTGCGTCTCTCGTCTGTGAGTGGTCAATGCCGACATCAACGAAGACGCACTAAAGTTGTTCACTGGTTGCGAGAGGCAAGCCTCCCACCAAAAAATTTGACGACTGCAACACTTGAGTTCTTAATTGAATTCCGGACTGAAAGGGTTAATATTTGTTGGATGCTGTCCATATGCTCACAAAGTTCACTAGCTAAAATCGCTGTAATCAATAAAGAGGAATCAGTACACAATTTACAAATAGCCTTAATTGAGTTTCAGTGTAATGTGTTAATATCAGGAATGAATTATAGAAGGTACTGACAAAACGACAAAGGCAGCCAGTGTACCTTGCGCAAATTGGATCGAACTGTATTTGTAAACCATTCTTTTAAATTAAACTAATTTACTTGTAAGCTATTATTTACGCACACGAAAATAATAAACACTTCAGATTAGAGAGGAATACAATTCTAAAGGTCTTGGCATGGAGTAAAAGTGACGTTTTCAGATGTTGTAGCTTATTATATCCACGGTGAATTCCTGCGAAACTAATACAGGAACCTGCACTGAAATTTTCTATAGAATTTCCACCAGTAGAATTATAGCCTCGCCGCTTTACGCACCATAGGTACAGGCGGCAGCGCTACGAGAACACTGGAAATAAGTTCAGAGGATTGTGCATAGCGACGATGGTGCACTCGCGCGAGGGACAGTCGCCCTTATTTCACCCGTATTCTCGACCTTAAACTTGGAAACATTCTCCAGGTAGAAGAGCGTATGCCGGGAGGGGAGGGCGACTGTGAATACGCCCTACGCAGCCGCGTTATTGAAAATACCGCACTCACTATACATCTACATGAACATAATTCTACGAATCGTTTTAATTAGTCATATAAATTAAAGTTCAATGATAATCATTCGTTTAAATAACGACAATCTTAATATTTATCCTTGATTTATCGAGCTTGTGTTGATATCACATTTGATTTTTAACTTTACTAACTATTTGAGGTGGTATTAGTGAGTTTTCGTTTGGTTTAGTGTGGCATTACTGGATGATACGAGAGTATGTAATTTATTCGCATTACGTTTATGTCCATGTGCTGTACGTGAAATAAGAGAGAACAGAGATTTGAGATGCGGGGTGTCAATGTTACAGATTGTTGGCAATACGGCAGTATTTAATAAATAACAAACGACAGATTTGCAAGCTTTTAAAACAAAAACTCTGACACTACAGGGGTGCCGCACTGCAGAAATAAGACTACAGTTACTTTTTTAAATTACAAATCTAGAAGGAATATCAAAAGGTGTTAAAAACTTGTAGGTTGGCAAACAAGCGTAAGGTTGACCGATTAAATCAAATTCCAGGTACAAAAATCAATGCGTAGTCATATTTTTTGAATGGGAGGGTGTGGTTGGTACTACGATCGCACGATATATACTTCAGTCCTTTCCTAACCAACCCATATCTCATTGCAAGTAAGGACGACAGCGTTACATAAAGCCCCTGTTACACTATCAAATTTTTGCCTTCAACTATATTTGACAATATTGAGGACAAAATACGGCCATCAAATTTTTCGTTCCAACAAATTTTATAAAATAATCTTGAATGTATTTGAAAATGTGTCACACTGACATATTGTTTTATTGGGAGAATCTAAATTGAAATATTATTTAAAATTATTTACATACAAAGATATTGCTTTTGTTTTCTCATGCAGTCCATTACAGGAAAAAAATGTAAGTAATATTGTCATTTATTTAGTTTCTTTAGAAAATTAAAATTTGATTTAGAAGATATGTTTCCTGCACAATGAAATTTAATGCCGCTGAGTTCGTAATGCTATGTGAAATATTCACTTAAAATAACAATCATGTCCAGACAACTTCTACATATATTAATTATATTCATAACATACTTCGTTTCCAGCAGTTGTTCGTTATTTTAAGTTTCTTGACGTCCATTTTTGTCGTGCACGATTCTGATTGGCTGAGACCGTCAAACATCAAATAAATTTAAGAACCTGTCCAATTTCCAAATTTCGAAGGAAACTGAAAACATACAATTTTTCCAGACAAATATGGAGGGGTTCATGACGTTTTTATGACGTCATAACTGTCCGACTTTATTTGACCGAACTTACTGGAAGCAGTTAGTAGGAAAAATTTGACAGTGTGACAGGGGCTTAAGAGTGCCGTCTTATTCCTCCTCCCGTACTCTGTAGACGCAGCCTGCGTGTTGAGGCAGACAAGCGAGGGAGCAATAAGGACGAAACTACCATGAATATCAAGAGCGTTATCGCCGCTACGTGCAAAGCTTTGTCTGAACTGGCGAATAGTATTCTCGCTATGCTGCGTGCACCTAAGGGATTTTAAGCGGCGACCATATGAGCTTACGGGTAAAAAGTCTGTATAGGTTGTTCACGGTAAAATGAGCACTTTTGAAAGCCCTGCTTAAGATCTACTCGTATAAACGTTGTGTGTTCTTCCGCCTTATGTAAAACTAACATTGCAATGGGTCTCATCACTTTAGTCATGCATCGATCGAGATAAACTGTGGAATAATTATAAAAGTAAATATTGTTCGAATCTGCTCATTTTTACACTTCGATGCAATAAAAATACAGAAAGCGACACTTTTTGTTCAACGTTAATATACGGAAATAATTTCCCCTGCATCGTTACCAACTTTACTGGACACATGTCCCTCATTGTGCCCGTTAACATATATGCAGGAAGGGACAGTGACTTTTTTTTTAGGTTCATTTCAAAAGTGCTCACTGTAACGTGAACAGCCTTTAACAAGGTTCAGTGCATACCCCACGAGTACTTCTGCGCCTGTTTTGTCCCCCATTTTGAAAGACAGTGCCACATGAATTAGTAAAGTTTTGTCATATCTCGGGAATCAATCAACCAACTCCTTCCTAATTTGGAAAACAGGCAATATTGCGGTAGATCATATAAATTGGTAGGCCACGCTTTAACAGGACCACGCGCTTATTTTTAAAGTAATACCCACATAAACGTTTAACAAAACACAATTACAACCTTACTTTGTATGCTGACAGTATCTACGCAAGTAACAAATAAGCGCATTTATAAACTCATTTTTCGACATTTTGGAAGATAGCACCACATGAAAATTAAGTTTCCATTCTCTATATCGGAGAGAATACAAACTGAAACCCACCAAATTCAGGCGACAAGCTATGCTTTGGTGGTCCATATACATTTATATGACTTTAGGAGGTAGTCGCATAATATCAAAATCACGCCATGTAAATATTTTATGTCAGCACACCACACGTCCCAAACGCGCATATTGAAAATGCCGTTCCTAACAATGTTTGAGTGCTCTGGAATAGTGTTTCTAATGTGAGTGGTGTCTTAAATGTAATTTACGGACATAATCTGAAGTGTGTGTGTTTTTTTTTTAGGTCAGTACATCGGACGCACATTTAATAGTTTTGTACAAAAAACTTGATCTAAACATGTTGCAATACAGTGCTTGAAATCCTGCTTTTTAGAGGAAATTATTACAGTAAACTTCCCTTTAGTACGTTTACGTACGAAAAGACGTCATACTCCGAACGAGGACGAAATGATACCTTAAAGATGCCACGCATGATGTAAATATTACTTTGGAGCCCTCTAATATGGATAAAAACTGCTTTTTCAGACTGCCTTACCTTAAAACATACTAGCAGGAGACGAGCAGGAGCTACGATAGTAGCCTGTATTGAACTTTGCTACAGATTTATCAACTATTGAATGATACTGTCACCTCTTAAAGTGCCATAGGTAGACGTAGGACTACGAGAACACAGCACGTCAGTTCAGAGTCCTGCGCGTAGTGGCGATGGCGCTCTTGTAGCGCGTGCCAGTGTGAACCTTATTGCTGCCGCGCTTATCGGCTAAAATATGGATAACAACTATGCAGGCTGGCGGGACCCTTAACGGGCCTGCAGGGCTACCAAGCGTGCAGCCGAGAACTTCAAATTGGGAACCAATGTTACTAAAATCCTTCTCATCCCGTCAATTTTGAAGATAACTGTTTGAAACCAAAAGTATTCTACGTGAAATTTATTAAGGAATGTTTCTATATTAAGACATATTGCTACTTGTTTTCTTTCATATATTTTATTTAATATATGACCTTGAAATTTATATAAAACAAAAAAAAGAAATAAAAGATTAAATACTTCTTTATAGCAGTATTTTCCGAGAAAGTAGGGTCAAAATGCTTTTGTTTGAAATAGTTATCTTTAAAACTGACGCAGTGAGAAGGAATCTCGTTTAACATTGATTCCCCATTTAATGTTGGCTGCCAGCGGCTTGGTAGCACTGCAGAGCCGTTACACGAGGTGTCTCCGGCCAGTTGTGAGCGGCACTGGCTGTATCCTGCGATTGCAGGACTGGCCGCAGCCTCTTCAAGTGGAGGGGAATTAGACTGGTGCGCTTTGATAATGGAAGTTGAAGTTAATACGCTCGTTACCATATAAAGGGGGCGTAATCTCTGCCGGGAACCGCCGCCCTGCACGAGTGCGCATGTACCGGCACAATACGGCACGAACCATAAAGAGACGCCGACGAAGATTGCTGTTAACTTTAACTGCGGCACGCAGCTGCTCCGTGATATAAGCCTTCAACTACCACGTTTCCTTCGCGCTAATTGGAACTGTTATTATGGAATGAACTGGCGTAGCTTGTAGTATGTCTACAGCTCTACGGAACTATTATGCTGCTACGAATTCTTACACCAAATAATATCTATAAATAAATGAATAGTAGTTTAAGTCATAGATTACTTAATGCTACCGCCTTACTGGAGCTTTTGACGTGTATACGTCTTTAAATTTGCAACCATAAGGGGAGGCAATCCAGAAAATCCGATTATATACAAAATTGGGGGATGCAGTTTGGCAGTGCAGCTACGTATCTATCGTCTACATTCAAAATTCAATTTGAGGCCCAGAGAACCCAGGATACTTCAAAATATTCATTTTGAAAATACTTAAAAAGATAAAAGTATATTTAAAAGAGGGTAGTATGAGGAAAGAGGCATAGAGTTGCATAAACGTGGCCAATAAAGCAGAACATATACTACCAACTCTGCATTAAGTTGCACCAGATTAAAACTGCACTATCAAAGTGAAACATGGATGTTTTCATATTGTTCTTAATATAGCACAATATTTCTCTTTCCCTTTTGAGAAACATTACAACTACCCAGTATGATAACAACAATATTCAGTGTACAATTTGAAATAAAACTGAAAGTTTACAATACTTTGTCACTCAAGGACTATTACATATATCCTTTGGAAAAATATATATATGTATATAAAAAGAACTCTTTGAAATATGTATGTTCTTTGGAAAAATATAGATAGATATATATAAAAGGACTCTTTCAAATATATTTTTTTCTCACCTAAATGGATTAAAACATTCACAATGATTACCCATATAGTATAACCCAAGTGTTGTGCCAAGATAATTTCAAAATTAAAATTCACAAAAATGAAAAAAACTAGGCAAGCAATGACTCAGACTGTCGTTATATACTTGACTTTCAACATGCATAACATTTACAGCCATTTAAAATTTTATCTTTGGCTTTGTACAACAAACACAAGAATTTGTCTCCCAAACCTGGCCACCTAAGATATTGCATGGCAATTAAAAGTTTTTTTTTTAAGGTAAATTTGGTTTACTCCAGTTACACAATTCATTATTCAAAAATGTAAATCCACCACTATTTCCAAATTAAATATAAGAGAAAATCTCTGGCTTCTAAGTTCTGCCAGAGGCCATTTAATCTTCCCGAACATCCCAAAAATGGCAGAGAACTGACAACATACAGAGTATCATTTTCGGGAAAATTTAAATTATTTTTGACAAGAAACATTCAAGGTTCCTCCACACATATTTACTAATATATCTTATTAGAAAATTGGAAGCGATTCCTTATTATGTTGTGCGTAAAATACTTATCCTGCTCATATCATCCAAAATTATCCTGATTGTAAATTAAAAATCAGAGCGTCAAAATGACGTTGCTGCAATCCTTAAGGGCTTTACATTTTTATTTGACCAGTGATCAAACCGGAATACCTGATCTGTTATCTGGGGAGACTTCCCTCGCAGCCAAGCGCCTGACCCCGATACCAGGTTTTACCCTCGATTATATACAAATATCGAGCATTAGCTTTCTATGGGGTAAGTTACAATCATCCACCAATAGCGAGCCAGTGTCGAAAAAATCATTTCCTATCGGGGTACCCAGAAATCACGAACAGTAAAGAATGGTCCAGTGCCGTCAATGCCGTTACATTTGAAATTAGCCATTGAAAAGTGCGCGGGCCAGGTGGGTCCTTCCGACGAGCATCGAAGAAGGAACACTGCTGCACTGTAGTGGCGGCCGGCGTCGTCTACCGCCCGGCGTCCAAGCTCGCCAGTATACTAGCTCACGCTCGGGGACTTTGACACGCCGGTGCAAGTACTACGAGTCGTAAATCCATCAAAGTGGATTTCCTTCTACGTGAATGTAAGTGTTCATTAGTGTTTAAAGTCAGTTTTTAGCGTATTTGTCCATTTTTCTGCAGTTCGTTTCAACACACATCGTCCGATCAATACTTTTCCATGGCGGACGGGTGAAAACGGTCTTGCGTAGATAATTTTCTGGGGGCGGAGAGACACTGCACGCGCAATTATAAGCGTACTTGCCTCAAATTACACAACTCGATTGCCAAAGGATCAAAGAATATGTTACGTTGAGCGAGGACTGCGAAGGATAACACGCGACCTCTGTGTGATGGGAAGGGGGGGGGGGGGGTGCAATTTTGAGTTCGTTTCGCTGCGTCTCATGACTTCCGCGTGGTATAACTTTTGACTAGGAGAAGCGCTACGACGCTCGTTCAGGTCAATTGATTGTATGTATAAAAACATTTGTGTAGCGTGATTATGGTGAAATTGTATTAGTTTAATGTAAAAAAATTAACAAAACTTAACATAATTTCGGCCTATACTTGGCAAATGCCAAGTTGAAATAAGGAAATCGTATACGGTTAGAAAGAGCATCTCAAGAGCAATCCTGTGATACCCATAAAACCCCATATGATCGAGTGAAGCGGTGCCGGGAACGTAAAAAAAAAAAACACCAAGGCGTCCGAGCGCGTCAAAACAAACGGCCGTGGCCCCAACACAGTCACACCCCATTTTTTCTGTGTTTGAGGTCGAGAAGCGCGGTAGTAATAAGAGCGAAATTGACACGTGCATCAAGTAAAACCATCTCTCCAAGAGCAAGTCTCTGAACTGACGTACAGTGTTCTAGTCGCACTGCGTGCTCGTACGGGACTTCCGGCGGTGAACGTATTAGTGGAATGTCTGTAGGAAGGTACAGTGCAGGGTTCTTGAGTTATGTGACATTTTGAAAGTTCTCAACAATACTCGTCTGAAGTGTGTGTCCGCACCGTAGTGGTGTAGTGGTTAGACTATTCGCCTCCCACCTGGGCGAACTGGGTTCGATTCCCGGCGGGGTCGTTCCCGAATTGTTGCGTGTGAGAATAATGCCGGATCTCCCGTTTCACCCCGCCCTTGCATTACGGCGATGCTCCATAATCACTTCACTTCGCCCTCATCGGCTCTCAAGACCCCGGCGTTTAAGTGCCTACCTGATCTGTCCACTCCACTGAAGTGCGTGTTACTCTCGTAGAGAACACACCGAACGCACATTTAATATTCTCGTGGGAAAACGCTCATTTCGAATACTCTGCAGCACAGTTCAAGCAGCAGCTAGGCGGGAACCTTAAGAATACAGAGTAGAGATGAAACGTCCACTTGTTGAGTCTAACTCCAGACGCATACGCCAGTGAAATGTCGTCACGTGCCAGCAGCATGTTGAAACGGCGTTCGCCAATCATCACCTGGCAACCAAATCGCCGGTAGGCAGACCAGCCAATAGAGAACCTTTCGCAGAACGCTGAAGCCAATCAGACATAAAGAGGCCCGTTCTCAGAGCAGTCAATCAGTATACTGTTACAACTTCTCTCTCAAAGTCGGTGTGTTGGCTAAACCAAGATCGTTAAGGGATGGAGGTCCTAATTAAATAAAAGTTAGTTACAATTTTGTAATTTAGTTTACAATAATTACAAACAAAATTCTCACAACTCAACATCTCACAATAAATTTATATCACTTACTGTTTACAGTTATTGACTTGAAGCAATTAAATTTACCACTACTCAAATAAATTAACGTAATTAAATAATTAGAAATCAGCCCCATTAGACAATGTATCAAAACCTTTTCAATTATTTCACAATTTATGTGTCCACATTTGACAGTCCCAATATTTACAATAAAGTCCGTATCACATGCTGTTCAGTCCCACCTCAGTTTAGTCCAGGTCCCACAAGTCCACAATGTTCTAGAGTTCTCCGAGCACCCTCACGCACAGTAGCCTTCACTCGTCGGATTTTACGCCCTCTCGTCTATTCACATCATGAACACCTCGTCCGCCGTTGTTTCGCAATCTCCTGTCGACGCCCGTCCCCCACCGGTCTTAACTTCGCCCCCGCACTCAGCCAGATTACCTTCGCCAAAGACTCTCGACCCTTAAACCACTGCACTATTTGTAGGGCCGTAGTCCATCAACCAGAAAATTTTCTTAATCCCGTGTTGCGCCGAGAGTTCTAATTCCCAGAATATTCTTGTTCATCCTCTACATTGTCGGCTTCTCCAGCAGGGGGAGGAGGAAGGGCTTTGACGCCAGCCAGGTATCACCACTGTCAATCATTCCCCGGCTTTCCTGGGGGAGGAGGCGGCGATGAGGCAGCAAGCGGGTCTGCCTAGGAGAAGGGAGGGTCGAGCGAGGTCTCTCCCCACAGAGCCGGACTGCGCATAACGGGATATCGTGGCCGGAGCGAGCTACTGCGCGCAACAATTCTTATCTACTCTGACATCAAGTCTTAATCCGCACTCACATGGGACATAGAGCTACTCAACTTCAAACATGTTCAGCTCTATACACGGTTACATTGGCTCCGAACTTGTTCTGTTCGCAGTCACTTCTTGTTTCAAGTGAACTGCTTGCAGAAGTACATCAGAACACGTGTTCTTCTGCATTGCGCTCTCATTACAGTTGCTTTGAAGTAAAAAGACAGTGTGAAATTTACGGGTTTTTCTGCATTCATTGAAATAAATAAAGAGCCAGGTCAAAAGATACATTCGTTGCACTATTACATCCTAAATAAGATAAGATCTCATATTATAATAAAATAAACTCAACATTAATAAGTGTTGAAATCGGATATAATAAACTATGGAATAATATTTTTGAAGCTAGGAATACATTTTGTTTGCAATCATTTATATACGTGTAACCAATTGAACTAATTCCGTTCGGAAACTTCCAAACGGCCAGACGGTGTGCCCGTTAAAATAAACGCAGGAAAGGGCAGTGATATATTTCAAAGGTGGATTTCAAGAGAGCTTAACCAATCGTGAGCCGCCTATAGTCAATTATGGTGACTTCAAGCCGTTTTACTGAATACGGGGTGGAAAGAAAGTTAGACGCATGGAGTTGTTACTCCTGGCCGCGAAAGTCTAGCGGGCGTCGCCCCCTTCTGCTTCATGAAGACTCTCGACAAAGAAACTTGGGAGTTGTGAGAGGGTTGGCAGGGGAAGTTCAGAGAGCCACAGGGGTTGGCCTCCTTCTCCGAGCACACAGGGGTTGGCGAGACGTCGAGTGTGGCGAGGGGGTGGGGGTGGCACACGACTGGCCAGGTATTTCAAACACGCCGAGCGTCTATTATAAAGAAACAGGCTGCCTCTACATTGTAGCACTCTCTTTCATCTCTCCTCTTGCACTCTCTGAACCCCGCTTCTTTTCGCTTCTGCACCGCGGAGTCCGGAAATCATTTCCACGTAGTTTCGCGTCATGTCGCCCCGCACTGAATCTCAAAGACTCGCCGAGCCGGAGGGGGGGTGGGGGGGGGGGGGGGGAGCAAGTGCGCACTTTGGCGGCGCCCGCCGAGAGTGCGCACTTGTAGCAAGTGCAGTCTACGTGCTGCGCTCGCAGACATCCGTCACCGAGATGTGAGTCGCGAAGCCAGTAAAACCGCGCCATGCCACGCTCTACCCCACACGACCTGGAAGTAGATGTAATGGAATAGAACCGAAGAGGTCGAAAAATTACCTGGTCCAGATAGTAAGACAAAGACCAGAGGAAAGAAAGAAAGAGGAAATTAACACGTAAATGAAAGGCAAACTTCTATACCTTCAAATTACCATGAAAGGGCACAGCTGCGGGCGTAATTAGAAAGTGCGACCTGCCAATAATTAGTCCCGTAAAAAAAAAAAAACCCAATATTACACACATTCGCTTTGAAATGTTATAATTCCTTAAATTAAATATTTTATATTTTCGGCAAATCGTTTTCAGATACACAAATAATTTTTTGTGTAGCGCCATATTTACGATGATCTTGAAGAATGCAGTACTTGCTTGTTAAAATTCAAAATCAACTTTATAAATTATACTTAATATTTTCGTACAATTTATTCTTCGTAGTGTTCATGAATAATTTTGTTAATTAATTTATAAATGATTCATAGTAAAATAGTTGACTTTTTTGCAAAGCTTTTAATTTACGCGTTGCATTTCAATTGCTACACGAAAAGAAATTTTAGTTCTCAAACCGATGTAGGCCTCCAAGTACTTAATAAAGGCATACTCAAAATCCCATGGAAAGAGTGTACTTTGTTGATCCGTTTATAGAGACACGCAGATTTTCGCACAAAACAGTTCGATTTCAAAACACTTTAGCTCAGTGGTATATCCAAAAGCCAGGGCTACCTGACACTGTGCATTACGATTAAACCAATTACTTACCAACCAGCACCAAGTTTTGATGCTGCATTTATAAGTAAAATCAAGCTCTAAGGAAAGGAATCAAGCCCTCTTGGTCATCACTTGGATCTTCCCCCAGCGTTTAGATTACATTCACTTCCGCGAATGGACGGCTCTAACTATCGCATTGTTTAGAATCACACCGAAGGGGAGATCATTGGGTACTGAGCCCCGCCGAGTACAGTCCCGGTCAAATACAACGTTCGTATGCAACGTGTTGACGATTGTCTGCAATGGGCATGAGTGGGTTAAGACGGCCACCTCACCTTCATGGACTTTGAGAAGCGTTGCAGAATGTCTGAAAAAATGTGTCTGAAAACTAAAAAACACACCCCCAATATGTTCACATACGGAAAGGAAGCACATTTCTGGCGATGACGGAATGGTACTTTGAAAGACATCACGCTTATTGGTAACATTAATTTCATGCTTTCCAACATAAAAAAAACTGATTTTGAGCACTGCGGTATCTTAAAAAATATATTAACCAGAGATAAGCGAAACTATAGAGGCATGCAATGGACTTTGTCACAGAGTCGCATCCAATAAACATATAGGGTGTTCACGGTAAACTGAGCACTTTGAAAAGCCCTGCTTATGATCTACTTGTATGCACGTTGTGTATTCTTCCACCTTATGTAAAATTAACATCGCCATGGACATCATCACTTTATTGATGCGTCGGTCAGATAAAACTGTGAGATTTTTAGACAAGTAAATATTTTACGAACCTTCTTACTTATATACTTCGATTCATTAAAAAAAAGTAGGAAGTTACAGAAATAATTTAAGCTATCTCAAATGGTTACCCAACACTTTTTATTCAACGTTAATATATAAAACTACTTTCCCCTCCATCGTTACCAACATGACAGCGCGTGTCCCTCAATGCGCCCGTTAAAATGTATGCAAGTAGGCCTATGTGCAGTGACATTTTTATAGGGCTGATTTCGAAAGTGCTCAGTTTATCGGTACCAGCATTTAAATACACCTACAGGCAAATGGGCGACTTAAAGACTGCACGCCAATTGAGTGCCTTGCACCTAGAGGCGATATTGCTTTACATGCACATGTCAGCATCGCCCGTAGCGCATCATCGTCTTTTTCCTCACTCATCCTAATGATATTATAAATGCGAATGCTTGCATGTTTGTTTGTTACTCAATCACGCCGTAACGGCTCGACGGATTTGGATCAAATTTGGTGTAGGGGTAGATTGAATTCCAGATTACCACACAAGGTACTTTTCATCTCAGGAAAACCAACAGTGCCTTAGGGAATATATAGAAACCATTTGAGTAGGCTCTGGTGGGTGGTCTGTTTTTTATATTCGTTATGGAAATGTTTGTTTTTCCGGGATGAAAAATACCCTGTGTGCTAATCCAGAATATTACAGTAATAAAGAAGAACAATTAAGATAGAGCGCTTGGTCATTATAACTATGGTTTGAATTATGCACACGGGTGGGGCCACAGGTAACAGCTGGTACATACACATTCCACAGTAGGCGAGCGCCTTAATATTGAGGGCAGTAACTAAGGCTCTGTGATAAACATCAGTACGACAACAATAAGATTCTGTACTGGGAGGGAACATAATGACTTTGCGAGTTCTTGCAGCAAGAATTTCTCATATAATTATTTATAATTATCATTTTATGAAAACAGTCCTTTTGAACAATTACGATTGAGTTTTTCTTCCGTAGGAAATCGATAACAGAGACTTAAACGTAGTAAAGGTGTTTCCTTTTGAGTTACCAAAAATACGCTTATTTCTTGGCACTTAAAATGTAACACAGAAATTTGCTTATTATTTGTTACGAAAATATAAATGACACGTATATGTAACAAGATTTAAAATGTTAGTTTGTTTTTAGAGTCAGAAATACTAGTTTTATTTATGGAAAGAGACAGTCCTTCAGTATTCTCAACCATTACTACAGACCCTATCATTTCGCATTATAATTCAGTGGCAAGTATAATCGTATGCGAGTTTCATGTGTGTTATCGGCCTTCCACTTATCTGACACGTCCTTGAGGAGTCTGAATAAATCATCACTAGTAGCTTCATTCCGAGTGGCTGGGTTACGGTGATATTTATCTTATCTTTTTTTTTTTTTTATCTGAGAGATGTTTCGAAAAATTCCCCCTTAATGCAGTTGTTAGTTGTTAATTCACTATAGTTTTCAAAATTCAACACTCATATGCTGACGCAAGCGTGCTATAGGCAGATTCAGAAAGTTGAATTAGAGTCTAAGCGCGGCATACTGCATTTGTGTTACAAGCTACGAAAGGAACAAACACAACTTTTTTGCTTACAGTTAGGTAAGTATTTATAAATGAAGTTACATTTCGCTGAAATAACAAAATATATTTACGACAAGTCTGGCCCCTATTTTCAACAAAATGCAGAGTGACAATACTTGATGACCTGTTTATAAATCGCACTCACACTAAATAAGTATGTTCTGCAAACCATGCAGAGTGCATTAAATGCAGTTTGACTGGGAAAAATAATCTAGCAGCAAAGCCTAGTATGCTGTAGAATTCGTAAAAATTAAGACTTTTGAGTGTCACGTTTGAAAACTATAATGATTTGACAACTAACAACTACATTAATTCTTCGAAAGATCTTTAAGATAACCAAATTAAAAAAAAAACGTGCAATATCGCCTTAAACAGCAGAACGAGTTCTGCCTAAGGCGGCAGCTAATGGACAAGTAAGTGACCTCTGCTCGAAAGTGTAGAGTCTAGCTTGGTGCCGCCTTATAAAGCTAAATGGTATAAGCTGTTCACTGTTTACTAAGCACTTTGAAACTTAATCTATGAAAAATGTCACAACCCCAACCTGCATTTGTTTTAACGAGCACACAGACTGGCCATGGCCCAGTACAGTTGAAAACGACGGGGGAAATGTAGTTCCGTGTCTTAACGTCGAATAAAAAGTGTTAGGTAATTTGTAATAACTTAAATTATTTCTTCCGGTTTCTTGTTTTCTTAAGTGCATCAGTGTGTAAAAATGAGCATCTGTATAAAATATTTTACTTTTATAATAATTCTACGGTTTCAATTAACCGACGCACGAACAGAGTAATGAGGCCCTTGGCGATGTTAATTTTTTATAAGACGAAAGAATACACAAAGTGCATACGAGTAGATCTCAAGCAGGGCTTTCAAAAGTGCTCATTTTACCGTGAACAGCCTATAGACATTCGTGTATTATGAAGTTATTTATTTTGCTTTCTGTTTGTTTTTGTAGCTGTAAATGTAGGAAAAGGCATATATGTAATTCATAGACTTTTCTAATAATTTCACAATTTCACATGCCCAACGCATTAATAAAGTGCTGAGGCGCGTGAGAATGTCAATTTTACATATGGTGGAACAATGCACTATCTGCATACGAGTAGATCTTCAGCAGGTATTTCATTGGGACTTTGTTTACCGTGAACAGCCTGCAGGGGTTCTACCCATAACTACGGCTGTGCGTAAACCCAAATGTTCTAGTGAGCACGTGTCAAGTAATCTATAGGCTGTTCACGGTAAAATGGGCACTTTTGAAGCCCTGCATACGATCTACTGTATGAACGTTGTGTATTCTTCCTCCTTATGTAAAATTAACATTGCCATAGGCCTCTTCACTTGATTCATCCGTCGGTCAAGTGAAACTGGGAAATTATTATAAAAGTAAATATTTTACAAATCTGCTCACTTTTTCACTTTGATGCATTAAAAAACTAAGCTAAAGATATAATTAAAATTATCAGATATGGTGACCTATTCGACGTAAAGATGCATCGTTACCAACTTTACTGGGCGCATGTCACTCAGGGCGCCCGTCAAAATATATGCAGGTAGGGGCAGTGACTATTTTCTAAGGTTGAATCCAAAAGTGCTCATTTCATCGTGAACAGCCTTTACCAACAAACGTATCATTATTTTCAACTAGACTTCACACAGCGTATATCACAGAGACAGGCCTCCCGCCCACTTGCAAATCTGAAACGTATACCGCAGGGATTCGGTTCGCTCTGGAACTCTGACACACGCAGAGTTAAACGCGACGTTGAGATCCGACAGCGATGTTTATTAGATGCGAGCTGTACGCGAGAACCGAGCAACACAGTGGGTTTCTGGGGCGGGTTAGAGAAGGGTTTGTCTACGTTTTAATGAACACCAACCGCAGTGTTGTATAACATCACCAACATGCGCCAACACCAACCAGCGTCTAGCACGCTTCATATACACCGTGATCTCTTCAAATACACAGTGATCTGGCGTCTGAAACATTCACCACGCTACAGATACTAGATAATTACATCGCTGCGCGTCGTTTATTCCCTGCTACCAGTAACCGCTTCATGTGATGTTCAAGACTCGGGTTTGGATTTATTAATTTTTTGACCGTAGCTTATTTTACAGATTAAATATTAGGAAACGAGGGCTGTGAGAGACTGGCTAGAGTCTAGCTCGGGAAACTATAATATGACGATTTTTCTGCCCTTGAAGACAAAACTCGCAAGGTATGCTTTGTTTTGCTACTTTTGAAGATGATCTTATATGAACACTGTGAAACATAACTTGTTATGTTCATGATTAAAATATATGGCAATGAACAAACCAATACACCGAGAGAAAGGTTTGTTCCAGCCAAAAATATTTTGTTGCCACAACAAAGTACTTTGTTGAGGAAACAAAATATTGAAAAACAACAAAATTAATTTTGCTATTCTACCAAAATACACGCTGTAATTAACAAAAGCTCTGTATTGGGCCAAAATAAATTAGACATTCAACAAAATATTTATTTGAATCAACTGTCTAAATTTGTTTCGCTACTCATTTTATTGCCTTAGTTCTAAAATACAGCTCGAGAACTTGTTTGCATATTTGTGATAATTACAAAGTGTTGATTAGTGAATCTACTGATGCTTCACAGTATTATAAACATCCTAATAAAATCTCAACACGAAACAAAAAGGAACACTTTAAAACTAGTAATATTTATTTGCTCCCGATATCCATTTTTTAAAATGCGTGCATTTAAAAACATGCCTTTCTTTAGTTATCTCATTAGTTGAAGTTGCTAAAGAGTAGGAGTCGGTTGTGATCATTTAGATTCAGATAGCGGCCGGGCTTCTATTTATCTATGTTAACAGAAACTGTTTGGTGTAGGTGTTGCCAAACAAATCTATTGGGGCAACAAACATGAACAACAAATAAATTAGTTCCAGCAACAAAATATTTCATTGCCCTTATAGAGTCAATTAATTTGGTTGCACCAAGAAAACATTGTTTGGTTCAACAAAACCCTTTTCTCAAGGTGAAGTGCCTATGTCTTTGAGATGTCGCACAGGTTTGGCTACGCTGCAGATTCTGTTTTGAAGTCAACTGATTACTAAGTTACAGTTATACCTTGTTAAAACATTTTCAAACCGACCGAAAAAAATTATACTTTTTAACCAGGAAAACTTATTAAAAGTGCTCAATTATATGTGTCTATTTAGAAAAGTTGTAAAATTAATGAACTTATGAAGGAAGGGAACTGCTAATGTGGGAAATTATTTAAGATGGTTTTACTCGATATGTTTTCGGTTGTTATAGAGTTTCTTTTGTCACAGGTTAGGTTAGTGATTCGTAAATAATAAATGGTTAGAGATACGAAAATGTTGCAGATTCGTACAGCAACATGCTAAAGTCAATTTGGTTATCAAGCATCAGTTAGTAGTTCCCTGGCTGTTGCTCCAGTGAAACCTCACAATAAGTAGCAGGCAATTCGGTATTTGTTTTCCTCGCAGGTCCGCTATTGGCCGATAGTCAACTAGGATGTGTTTAACAAACTGTGGTCTAGCAGAGGCAGAAACTAAAATGTAGGTACACTATGAAATCGTATGCCGTAAAATCAATAAGATTTTTAGACTGAAATAATTGCATATTAATTATTTTTATACTTTAGATAAATGTACTGATTGGTGCAATGTATCTGTATCTATAGTGCAAGTGTTACATCATTGTATACTGAAAGATTTTGGATGTTGAATGAATATATTTTAAAGTCTAAAAAGTTCTTTTGCTAAATTTAGAAGTTATTTCGAACTGTAATTGACGTATGATGTAATTATTGTATTGGTAATATTATTATTTTATTAGCAATTAATATAGTTATCAATATTTATTTGTAGAAATAACAACATTCTCCACACCCATTTTTTCTCTCCGAGCATGCAAAGGGATACCCTGGAAAGAAATAAATAAATTAAAATACATGTGTTGGAAGTTAAACATGTCCTCAGATGAATTCGAGAAATCTTCGGGTGTCTGTAATTGGCATATGTCTCATATTATATTTCCAAATAACACTAAATATTAATTTTCTTCTCTCTTAAATACATTTTTTTTCGACAGTATTAGTTCATTTTGAGGTTCACAAGATAGCAGCACTGAATCCATGACCAAGTTAATAGTTTATATTGTAGTTACGTTAGATATCTCTCGAAAAATTAATTTTTAAATGTATGCAATACAACTTTTTTTACGCGGAAATATAATAACGCCTAATGAGTCTCCTCAGCAGAATTTTTTACGTACGTGTCCTTTCTACGGTTAGTTCACTTGAAATCACTCCCAACACGGCAATTAACAGTCTCATACGTGAATACACCATATTGGACTGTCTTTACATACAGACAATCGCGAGGTACCAGGATGACAGCCACGTTGACGTACTGAGTTACAAAATACCATTTTGCCTCACACAGACAATTACGTAGAATTAATCGCCAATTGACTGCAGCAAGATGTTAACAGTAATAGGGTCCCAAGTTGCTTACTCGCTTGAAAATCTGGACTACCACCAAGGTAGCCTGGGGAAATGATAGGTGATGTCATGTCAGTTGTAGTCACTATCTGGTGATGTGGTCTCTGAGATGGTACATGTCTTATACTACTATACATTTTGTTAAAGTCCCACATTTCAACATTGTTTGGCATAATTAGAACGCTCTATATGACAGGTACAAATTATGGTATATTATGGTACACTCGTACATATAAAATGCAATACCTGCGAATTACACATTGTTTGGGATAGTATAACATTATTTAAATGTTTTATGTTTATTTTTTTAAACGAAACGTACATAAATACGAAGTGGAAGACGGTCCCTTTGAAGTGGGAGTACCCATTCTCTGATTAGCTGCGTCGTGAGACTTTGGAACGAACCTTTCATCTGATTGGCTATTTCACGCAGCTACAGGATCCCTTTTGACAGGTCTGCCATCTGGCAAGTTAGTTACCAGGGGACGCACGGCTGGCTAACGGCATCCGGCATGTTGCAGGCCAGTGGCGCCATTTTGCTAGCACGTGCGACTGTTTCACCTTTGTATTCGCACCTACCCTGTGACACCGACCTTGCACTCTAAGACAAATTTACCATACCAGTGAACACGCTTAGTTAGAATGTGGGAATGGTAATTCTTCGCGCTATACATCCATTGTAGTGTTCCTACAGGTTCTCAGGAAACATTCAAATGCGTAGTAAAGATCCCAACTTTGTATAGTAACGGCGCTAAACATTCCTATATCTACACCTTCACGTGCGGTATTATTTCCATACAGTGTGCAGGTTTCCATTACAGTGTTTATCAGAAATTTTTTTACAGTGTACCACAGGGAAACCACAAGTTGTTGTACCCGGACGATAACTTAACGCGAAATCGCACGCTTGCCACGTGACAAATAAGAGAAGTCTTCGGTAATACATAAAGGCCTTTCTTACCACATAGGCTGACATTTTCCATTTCATGCAGACATTTTATAGGCCGTTCACCGTGAACTGAGCATTTTTCGAAATCTTGCTTAAGATCTACTTGCGTGCAGGTTGTGTGTTATTCCACGATGTGCCCAGTTAACATTGCCATCGGCCTGGTCATTTTATTCACGCGTCACTCAAGTGAAACCGCAAAATTATTAGAAAAATAAACATGTCATAACTATGCTCATTCTTGCACTTACAAGCGTTAAAAACAAAAAAGCTTAAAAGGATAATAATTTAAGTATTAACTAATATTTTCCTGACACTTTTAAATTAACGTTAAGACATGGAACTACTTTCTCTCTATCGTTTACAACTTAAACTGGGTGCGTGTTAGTCAGTGTGTATGCAGGCAGAGGCAGTGAAATTTTTCAAAGTTTGATTTCAAAAGTGCTCATTTTACCACTAAAAACCTGAAATAGCTATATTTGGCAAATAATGACTGTTTTACATTCCATGACTTCGTACATAATTTTTCAGATAAATTTTGCTGTGTGTTTTATGTTGTTTGTAAAAAGACTAAAACTTGTAAACATTTTGAATTTTAATGTCATCCTAATTGTGACATTTTACGTCCGCACTGCTTGTTATGGCAAATAGCTAAGCTGTATTGATTAAATTCTGAATGTTCTTTATAATATGTTACGTCAAAGATAAATTAAATTAAAACTATTCAATACGCTGGGCAAGACTTAACAGTGGAATATTTTTGAATTTTAAAAAAATTATTTTTTGTTTACCAAAATTGTTTTGCATTGTTACACGTAAAATATTGCAAATTTAGGAACACTCTTTTATGAAACATATGCTTTTATATATCTCCACGTTTATCATGTATGTGAAGTCTACAATACGTAATAGATTAAACTGAACGTAAGTTTTTCATGTTGCATTGTAAGGAGTTTTAACATTTTTCTACTTTTCTTGTGTTAGAAAAACAATCTATGCATGTAGTTTACACAAAGAACTGTCTGTGAAAATAAAATAATACAATGCACTCTTGTACGTTCGAGAGTGAAGTCTCAGAGAACTGCTGCCAACTCGACGACGTTAACACAGCAGACCAAGGAAACGCAATGCGGGCCAGCTCTCGGCGGCGGAAATGAATAGAAGCGGCTTCAAATGGCGGCGCCGAGGAAAATCATATTTCATTTGAAAAGCGTTCGCGAAGAGAGCTCGTTGCCGGGGACAGGCTTGCCAGAATTAATAATTCAAGTTCCGGTCGCTGCAGGCGGCGGTTGGCAGCACTTTATTCCCAGTAACAAGTGCGTGTACGACGCGACGTCAGAGGGGGAAATGCGGTTCCACGCGGCCTCACCAGCTCGTTAAATTTTTTTTTTTTCCACCTGCCCGGAAAAGCGAACGATTTCACTTCCCCACCCCATCCCTGCCGCAATAGACCGAGTCATACTGGCGTCAAAAGGAATATTTCATTTACGTGTGTATGAGTTCTGTGGCGGGTGGGCAGCAGGCTAGCTACAGACAGACAAAGGATCCGTTAATGACCGGAGAACGAAAGAGAAGTAGAGACAAAAACGAGTGACGTGAAAAAGAACAGGTGAAAAACATGACGCGAAAAATACAGAGGACTGTAGAAACAAGAAGTGAATGTACGAAACGAGAAAGTCTAATTTTCACACACGCTCAAGAAGCAAATATTTCCTTGCAGTCCTTAAAACCACAGCATAGATCCAAGGCCTTATAGTACACACGATTGTAGATAAAATAGTTAATAACTGAAAACGAAAGTACTGAAGTACCATTATAAGAAAATATAACTTATTCAAATCTATAAATGTGTAAGATTTTTGTAAACGGATAGAGATTTAATCAAATTCCGATTAGACAAGATTCAGCTATCGGATTTGAAAAGAGGCCAGTTGTAGAATGATTATGCCGATTTGGTGCCAAGGGGATGGGGGATCGGAGCATCGGAGCTGTTCATGCTTTGTCATTCTGGTTCCCCGGAGACCATTTTCCCTCAGACTTTCCCTTTCTTCCTCAAAATTTCCCTTTCTTTCCTTAACGTATCCCTTTTTCCCTCAAAAAAGCACCGATTCCTCCAGATGCAAAAACGAGCCACAGAAAGGCATATTTCTGTCCATCGGAGGTATTTGGGAGGCTCGCTTTTCGAGAGCAGAACAATGGCGGCCATATTGGTTTTATAGGCACAGGGTACGCCTAATCGATATAAGGGATCTGGGATCGCAGCCGGAACCGACCGGCTGGCACGTTGTGACGTCAGCCGACCACCATGTTGGATGTCTGTGACGAACCTATGGCCATTACCTTGGATTACCTTAAACCCAAAAATTCGCACAATTGTTTTAAAAATTCACAAGAAATTATAAAGCTTGTTAAAATTATTTTAAAAAAAAATTAGTTTCAATGTTTTGGCTTAGAGGGAACGAGGGACTGCAACCGAACTGCCGCCATGTTATCACGTCAGCCAACCATGTCGGATCCCGGTGACCCTATAATAGTGACCTTTAATGATCTTGAAAACAAAAACTCGAGAAAAAACCTTAAAAATGTGTTAAACCATAACAGTCAGCGAGCATATTATGTTATTGACTACTACAGCCATCTTGAATCCAGGTGACCATGATCTTTGATCTTGGCCCGATGACCTTTGACCTTAAACCCAAAAATCTTCAAAAATCCCAAGAAGTCCTAAGAATTAATAAAAAATTAATAAAAATATAATTAAAAATTATTTAAAAAAACATTATAAAAACCTACATTTCCGGAGGTCCTCCACATCACCATGTCCAGTAGACAACTGACCCCCCTTCCAATCAATCACATTGTATTAAAATTCCCCTGCCTTATCCCTTACCATTCCTCATGTCGAATGCACTACACCCGCAATATTGTTTTCTTTCGTTTGTCATTTCATCTTGAACATCTCGGTGGCACTGATGACTCTGACCAACATGTTTTATCTTGGTGACCTTCACCTTGACCTCACATCTGCGACCTTGACCCCGCGCCCATGACATTGGATAACCTTGATCACAAAAATAAATTCTAAAAAATTCTAAAAAAATGTTTCAAGAATTAAAAAAATTATTTAAAGGCTAGTTTTTTAATCAGTATTTCAATAAATATGGCAATATTTCAATCAACCAATACTGCAAGTATCACCACAATAAGCACCACGAACAGTAAATCACACCAATCTACACCAATCCACACACAAATTAACATACCAATCAACACCAATCCAAACCAATACCCCGCAATAACGCTCAGCAATCTACAGCAATACATACCAATCCTTCGATCAAACCCAATCCTTGGACCAATCTCAATCCATAGCAATCCTCCCCCGCAATCCACAGCATTCCATGTCAATGCTTCGATCAATCCCAATCCTTATTTCAATCCCAATATTTAGATCAATCCCAATCCTGCTATCAATCCGAATGCTTCGATCGATCCTTGTATCAATTCTTCGGTTTATCTCCCGTCCATATGTGTAGAAATTACATTCGGTTGCCAAATTTATCCAAATTGGTACATGTCGACCGAATTAATGTTTTGAATGTAATCAACTATCCATGATTTTTTATACTAATGTCTTTATTATCATTGTATATGCAGATCTTTTCGTTAAAAGTGAGCCGCCTTCTACCCAGCGGGGGTTTCAGGATACTTAAATGCTACCTCACTCTGCTAACAGTACCCTAAACTTCCAAACATAACTCGTGAGTAGATGACGAACTCAATTATAGAAAAGACCAACCAATCTTAAGAACTGGTAGAAAACTCTTTAAGTCTAATGCCTATAGTATCGGTGTAAAAGTTGCGCAGTCTCACTGTTCACGCAACAGGCCATCAGTTCGATATTAATATTTGCAGCTGTAAAATATGCAGGCAGAGGATTGAAACAGTAAGTGATAACGCACACTAACTTTCAATTTAAATTTCAAGATATTTTATTTACTTATTGCTATCTTCACTTGCTTTAACACTCCGGCTCATACGTAACAAACATTCACGCTTCCAAATTCAATGCTATGGTGGTTAAAATTTCATACTAAAAAGTTACGTTTACGGGCAACACAATTAACAAAATATTCCTGGCCTTATATAGAGTTAATATTACGCGTCGCAGTACAAGGCGCTCGCAGACGATGTTCGCTCTGTATCGCAAACTTTGACGACGTGACACTTGTAGGTAATATCCGGCCCGGACAGCACTGGCCACACCAAGATAAGCTCCTCTCATACCTGGTTATTTAGCAGCGACGTAGCAGCACGGGACAACACACAGACACAGGCCCCAGCGGCCGCCAGGACGACTTGGTCGCACAGATCGTCAGCTGACCGCAGCTCCGGCGGATTGAACGCGCCCCGACGCTCCCAGTATTTGTGCACACTCCAGCCACGTGCGATCGATTAAATGCATTGCTCGCTGCAGTTACGTTTGCTGCACGAAATTTTCCCATCACTCGCGGCACTTGCATCCAGCGACAAGTTTCGCAAGAAAACTTTACAACAGGACCGGCACACTTCTGCGGTGACAAGGGCGTAGCTTTAAGTCACGTAACGTAATAATAAACGTACAGTCTTTACACCGAGCTAACAACATCATACTTCTACGTTACGTGCAGAACATTCCGGCCCGAGACCGCCTTCATTCGCATATCGCCTGCCACAGTTTGGCACCGATCGCGCGGCGTGTGGAGCATTGCTCACTTGTGCCCCTTGCAACGGGCGTCAGCCGACTAGCGCCTAGCCAGTGCAGCGCCACGGCACGTGACACGTAGCGCACCTGGTGGCGATCGCCCTAACAATAGTTGAAACTCCGCACGTTACAATGAAGTACTATTTGAAATATACAAGCATAAAATAGAAATCTACAATAAGCAAATAAGATTAATAAATTTAAAAAAAAATTAATTATACCACTACAGTGTATATACAATAGCAAAGAAATAATCGGCTGGCCGGTTTAAAAAATACGCAGGATAAAAGTCCCGTACACTCGCTCCACGGCAACCAACTGTTGCCAACCTGATCATAAAAACACTAGGCGCCAAATTACACGACGAGGCATCGTCACAATAGTCGAGTGTTCATAGCACCACTTTAAAGTAGTGAGGGAAGAAAGGACAGCTGATGTATGTTTTAACACATGAATATATTAATCGTAAAAAACACTTTTGTTTACGTTATGCCGTAAAACGCAGGAATTTCTCGTTATAACGCTGAGAAATCAAACGCGACCACATGTATTACTTTTGCAAAAAGGACCTCCATATCGATACGACTAATAAAAATAGGGACAACAGTATGTTTGGTTGTGATTACTCAACGAATATCGTTCAAGATGTATGGTAACGCCAACAGAACATATTGTAAAATGTCAGTGTGTCACAAATCAGTGACGTTATTACTTTCTACAGAACAGAATGTTGCAATTACAAACTAATAGGATTCTGACTACAATCCAGTATGGTATTGTCTACACTGCTGCTCTGATGCCGCTGCAGAGCTGATTGTGCACCCAGCAGTAACATATGGTAGTGCTAACAATATGTTCTGATGCCTTTACTCAGCAGTATGGTGGCCCCAGCAAACGTGTAATTATGGTTATCCTAACTATCTACTATGTTGCCTTCACTGCACGGTATGGTAATCCTAACCATATTGTGGCTTATACGTCGTTGGCTCATAGGTTGCACTGCTATCTGTACTTACATTTCAGGACTTGAAAAATTCCCTGTGGAAGCAGGTAGTCTCTAACATTTGAAAAAAATGGGGAGATTTCCATAGAACATTCTGTTGCAGTAACCAAACAGCACTGTTGAGTTTACAATATCTTGTTCTGTTATCGTAACAATACTGCAAGATTGTGTTCACAACTATCTGCATATAGTTCCTGCAACAGAAAACACTGTCCTTGCTACAATATCTAGATTGTACTGCTAACAGCTTGGATTGCAAAATATTACACAATATACTTTTGCTCGTACTAAAGTTGAGTTGTGGCTACCATAAAATTCCATTACAGAACTGTTATCTCTGCTGATTTCTTTCAGCGTAAGAATGAAGATTAGCATATCATCAGGTGTGTGTGTGAATATAAGCTCCAAGCAAGCTAAATAAATAGAAATGTTGTTCTATACAGTAAGAGAGGTTAGTTCAGATTCTAGAATGAGTGAAGTGGAATGTGTCGTAGCTGCCTTACTAGAAGTAACTTATATATATATATAAGCTCCAAGCAAGCTAAATAAATAGAAATGTTGTTCTATACAGTAAGAGAGGTTAGTTCAGATTCTAGAATGAGTGAAGTGGAATGTGTCGTAGCTGCCTTACTAGAAGTAACTTATATATATATATATATATAGCTTCAGGCTTAGTGGAACACCTGATATGTAAACAGTTTAGAAAAGCAAAAAACGTCAAACAATGACATTTAATTTCAAGTTAAAAAATGTACGGTGCGTCTGAAAAGTAGCTAGTATCCTTAAATTGAATGTACGTTTTATTAAAAGTATATCATCTAATACAGTAGCCGATTACTTCTTTGTCTTGTGCGTATTCTCGTAATGATAGGGAAATAATAAAATTTTAGTATTTAAAATTTTCAAGCATCACTTATCGATGCACAAGCGTAAAAAGTGGTTAACTTCTAATTGACCATTTCTGAAATCAAACTTTTGAAAATATCACTCCTCATTTCGGCATAACCGGATCTCAAGACCTCGATGTAAAGAGCCGCCCAAGTTTCTTCACTCACACTGCATATGTGTACGATGCTCGGAGAGAAAGGTTTTGTTGAAAGAAACGAATCTTGTTTGGCGTAACCAACTGAATTGTTTGTATAGGGGCGATGAAATATTTCGTTGCTTAAACCAAATTATTTTGTTGTTATTATTTGGCTGCCCTAAACAAAGATCTGGTTGGTGCAAATAGAGATTTGTTTGGGTCTACGTAAACAATTTCGGTTAGTACGAAAAAAAGTCGAAGTCAGGCCGAGATTCGAACTTAGTTTAGCTGCGCCCTGACGCTATTCCTTAACAAACTCGCCTAAAGAGACTGCTAGTTAGATATGATATTTTAAATACATACATTTCAATTACGTCCAAAAATATACACTTTAAATTTTACAGTTTTACTGTTTAGTTTCCTATTGAATATGTTTTATTAGGATGTTTATACCGCTTATATCATGCATCATTTGATGTAATAACAAATACTGTTGCTATCCTAACTGTCACAAAAATACAAACATAATCTCGAGCTGTATTTTCAAACGAAGGCAGTCAAATGAGTGGTCAAACAAATACACAGTTGATTCAAGAGAATATTTTGTTGACAGTCTCATATGTTTTGGGACAACACAAAGGTTTTGTTTATCCAAGTATGTATTATTTCAGATGAACAAAATTAATTCAGTTGCTTTTCAAGTTTTGTTTATTCAACAAAATAATTTGTCTAGGCAACTTAATATATTTTTCGTCCTATGCAAACAAATATTTCGCAGACTGTTCTCTCGGTGTGCTCCCTGTAAAGTTGGCAATGATATAAATGTGATTAGTTACATATATTGACACTGAGTTAGATGCATTATTAAATGCCGACCTTCCGTGGCGCAGTCGATTGGTGCGCCACCGATCTGGGGTGCAGGGCACTGGGGTTCGAATCCCGGGTAAGGTATGGGTGTTAAGTTAAGTTAGGTTATAAGTTAGTCTGTAAGCTGCCCTTGCTAAGCCTTCAACCATAAAACCGGGGGACGTTAAAAAGCCCTATATTATACAATAAAAATGCATTGTTAAATGTTTACGAATACCGAAATTATTTATTTGCTTTATTTCCGTTGCTTTTATGTACAACCTACCGATAAACATAGGAATCAGATAATTTTTAAAATATTCGATTTTCTGATAATTTCACAGTTTGACTTAACCGATGCATGCATAATGTTATTATTACGCTGGTGGCAATGTTAATTTCACATGTGGTGGAAGACCGTAATGTGCAGAAAAGCAAGTCTTGAGCAGGGCTACTTATAGTAGTTTTACTGTATGAAATAGTTGAAACCATGAATGTTGAAAGCGCCAAGCTCGCGTTTAAAATGAAATTAGTAGAGCATTGGCGTGTTTAATGTTCCGATTGGCAACGGGACACGCTCCGAGCATAATGAGGGACAATCGGGACCCGAGTGCGGGGGATGAAACAGCTAGTGGTACGTGCGAACGACATGCCGGGACTGCTTTCCAATGCAAATGGCGGCCAGAGAGGGCGGAATAAAAGAATAACACACCCGCTGCGGAACGAGTGTGCTGTACGTGTCAGCCGGTCGCGGAGTTCAGGGACAGGGGAGAGCGGAACACTGTCGGAAGAGAATAAAATAAAAAAGAAGAAATTAATTTAATGGGTTAGCGACGCACTGCTATGCACGGGAAAGGGTAAAGATGAAGAGAACTTACTGTAGTGGACCCCGAACTACGTGCACCGTTTAAAATTGTGGTAAATTAATGGAGTATTTTAGGGACATGTGCCGGCAACACTTTGGGTGCGGTATAGATTTACTGAAAATCAGTCGCCTATATTCACGACTCATGACCATGATTTACAATCGGGGCCGCGGTGGTGAAGTGGTTAGACTACTCGGGTCACCCACCAGGATTTTCGCACGTGGGAATCGTACCGGACGATGCAGCTGGTCGGCGAGTCTTCTCGGGGATCTCCAATTTCCCCCACCATTGTATTTTGGGGCTGCACCATTCTCGCGTCGATTCAACCTCATCGGCTCTCAACTCCAAGATGTTAAGAGCCACCTATATCTCTCTACTCCACATGATTTCCACTTACAATCGTCCTATTCAGTCGCACAGCACACGCCACATTTACTATAGGCTGTTCACTGTAAAATGAGCACTTTTGAAAGCCCTGCTTAAGATCCACTTGTACACACGTTGCGTATTCTTCCGCCTTGTGTAAAACTAACATTGCCATGGATCTCATCACTTTAGTCACGCGTTGGTCAAACGAAACTGTGAAATCATTAAGAAATAATCTGATAATGTTTACACTTAAGTTCATAAAAAAAAAAACAGGAAGCGAAAAATAATCTTAAGTTGCCATAAATGGTTACCTAACACATTTTATTTGACGTTAAGGTATGGAACTTCTTTCCATTCATCGTTATCAACTCTACCGGGCGAATGCCACTCAGTGCGCCCATTAAAATATATGCATATAGGGGCAGTGACTTTTTTTCTAAGGTTCGTTTCTAAAGTGCTCACATTATCGTGAACAGCCTTTAGTTAGCGACGTTCGTTACTGGCCGGTTCTTTGCCTATAAAAGGCTGAGTTGAAAATATTCCATGTCCACTGGTGTAACGTACACCTCTAGCGTTGCTCACGTAATATTACGTTTCTTCGCCCACGTCCTCAAGGAACGCGGAGGCAGTAATGTTACAGCAAACTTCGGGGTTCAATTTGGACTACGTTATATTACGTCGACAAAGTGTTCATGTACGTAATTAGTGTCCGTAATGGCGAAACAGATAACGAATTATATAAATAGAATATACGGAACCCTCTCCGTCAGCCACGAACTTTGCTGAAGAAAAAACGAAGTTTTCATCGGCGCTATAATCAGGAGACGGTACTTCCTGTGACAGTTAAAGAGTTCACATCACTTATACTAACAAGTTAAAGCAAAACTATTACAAGCTATTTCCATCAGACAGCAAAACTTCAATACCAGCAAAAAGACCAAAAAATAATTAATTAATTTTTTTTTTAAGATTAACGTAAAAATTACTCACGGAAACTAAAACGAAAATAATGTATTTCGTAAGGCAAACTGTTGGTATTGTATTTCTTTCACTTGTGTTCAACATCTCTATTTGGGGCGACTATTTTAGTTTCTTACAATATTTCTTCTCAAATAACAAATATAAAAAAAAAAATTACAACTAACATTTAAAATAAATAAAAATTAAAAGAAAAAATACAACCGCAAAATGATTTACAAAAGTTCCCGACACAGAATTATTTCTCTACGTTTACGGAATGTATGATACCGCCATAAAAATAACGTCCGTAAATTTGTAAATTATTCTGTACAGTTGTTTCGCCAGTATTTTCCGTAGTTTGACGGAAACTATTTTTAGCAGCGTGTTGTTGGTAACTTGAGGCCTACCGGAGGTTTAACTTGAGCGATCACCAGAGACAGAAATCAGTCGCGATAAACTTTCATACCAGGATGTTTTTCTAAACACTGCAGCACTTGATGTTTAAGACTAGATACTGCAGAGGAAACACATTGTACATAAATAATAAGTTTTTTTTTCTGATAACACTTCGAAATTCAAGACACAGAATTTATGGACTAATATAAACAAAAAAAATCCTTGTGCCACAATGTTTGTAGAGGTCATCTAGTATTTTTTAATTTAAGTTGAAGTTAGGCAAAACAACGTAGGGGGTCCACAACTTCACGTACCTACATGTCTAGCAAGTTGCATATCACGTAGGCGAACGGAACTGGCGCGCCAAGCGGAGAGCGCCTGTACATAGCAGCTGACTCGAGGTCAGTGGGCGCCGCTAGTGGTTGCTTGTTAGTACACGTGTGTCTAACTACGTGAACAATAGCACATTACGAACTGGCATAAGTGATTGCATTTTATTTCCCGCATGGCGCACCACATTACAACTCCTTTCATCAGTAGTAATATTTAACCAGATTACTTTCCCTTACTCGTTTGGTAATTCCATATAACTTCCCGTTTCTTTCTCCTTGTTCATTGCCGTGTATTCAAAGTCCAGATTGTTCGTGATTGACATTTACAGGCTCTTCATCACCTCGTTTGTTCATCATCATCAAAGTCTCTAACCAATCGCCTACCGATTGTACCTTAATCAGTTTTGTAACCAAAACTTTGTGCCAGTACCTGCTTTGCCTTTATCGTTCTACATCTGCAAGTTTTCATGAACAGCTATAAATACTGCACGACAAACACAAGTACAACCCCGCAAAATACGCGGAAGTCAATCCCTACCCTTCTCTCCGCCAACCCTCTTTCTTTCTTATCCGTCCAGTAGATTCAAGTCCGCGCAGACAGCTCGAACGAAACATGTACAAGTGGGTCGCATGGAAACTGACGATTTTTTAACCACCCGTTGCCAGTAACAGAACATAAACAACAAAAAAACACAGGGCAACGCATGTAGCAGAGAAGTCTAAGGAATGATGCGAGGTAAAGGAAACACATTTTGATAGAACATGTGTATTTTGAGAAACAGACTACCATGTTAAACTGTCTAACGTATCCACCAGGCATTCAGCCTGGCAACTCAACACGTGTTAGAGGTTTGGGTGGCTCTTAACATCAAGGTCTTGAGAGCCGATGAGGATGAAGCGAGGTAAGTATGGAGCAGCGCCGCAATACGATGGCGGGGGAAACAGGAGATCCCCGAGAAAATCCACCGACCAGCGGCATCGTCCAGCATGATTCCCACGCGCGACTACCCGGGAGCGACCCCACAGGGGTATCGAACCAGGTTCGCCTTGGTGGTAGGTGAGCGCTATAGCCACTGTGCCACCGTGGCCCGTCATAAGTTTGTTGGGGAATAGTTGGAACGTGTGGGCAAATTCCTCGACGAGAAGCAGGCTAACAACGTCGTGAGCTTGCCCGCGAGTGCACGACGAAGGAAGGGTTGATGGAGGGGGTGGAAGTGGGGGGGGCGGGACAGTCTGCACTACCCAAGTGGCACCCCGTCTCAAGTTCCCGGGGGTGGAAGGGGATGAGGATTAGAGAAGGTTGGAAACGTGCGGGAGGAGGATATCACATTCGGTATTCGGGTCGCGACGGACCGACGAGCATGTTCGCACAGCTGTCATGTGCTTGGACCCGCGGATTATTCCCGCTGCCTGATTGGCCAGGAAGGATCGCACTTAACCCGCCTCCTCCCCTGCTACCCCTCACCAAAACCCGGGCCAGACAGTCCTCGGCAAGTTCCACAAATTCAGGGGTTCGTTATGGAGCACAGCCTTTCCCGCACGGATATATTTTTTACATTTCCATCACCGTTCTCGTATCCCATAAGGGCGATTAATTATTTTCATTCCCTGGCTTTTAAATTATTGTGCATTAATATAATCAGTTTTATTGAGAAGCGTGGAAAACAAAGAGCATTAACTGAAAAATTTGCTCATCAAATAATAATTATCACAGGTCTAAAACATCGCTCAAACATAAAAATACCTGATAAAACATTTAAGATCTCTGGTGTCAAGTGGGCTAAAAGACATGGAGCAATCAGTAAACTGCAGTTGAGATGTCCGACTCTTCACAGACACATATGTATATGCTACTTACAATCGCCGAATTTGTAGTAATAATCTTCCACAACGTGTTGTGTGCAATTATTGCGACCGCTGGGACATTTGAAAATACCCATAACTCGTGGCATTTGCACGTTGCTCAGTAGTAGAAATAACATTGTTTGTCACTTTGTGGCCACTACAAATTACTGACAATGGGATATGAGCATTCTGGTTGTACATGCTACACGTTTATCTACGTTTACGTTAAGTTAGGTTAAGTTGGATTAGATTCGCCTACATTAGTTTAAACTACACTTGCTTAGAAAAATACAATCAGAGTACTCACATCGCGTCGTGGGTTATCTGTAGTGGCCACAAAGCGAAAAGCAATATTGTTTCTGCTACTGAGAAAAGCGAAATTTCCACAACACGTAACGGGTATTAAAAGGCTTTTCACGACAAAGTTAGTACTTTTGAAATCAACTTTAGAAAAAAGTCACTGCCCCTACCTGCGCATATTCTAACGGGTGCCCTGAGTGACATGCGCCCAGTAAAGTTGGTAGCGATGATTGGGAAGTAGATCCGTATCTTAACGTCGTATAAAAAGTTTTAGGTAACCATTTTTGATAACTTAAATTATCTCTTTCGCTTTCTGTTTTTAACAATGCATCGAAGTGTAAAAATGAGGAGATTTGTTAAACATTTATTTATTTTTAATAATTTTGCATTTTCACTTGACCGACGCATGAATGAAGTGATGAGGCGCATGGCTATGTTAATATTACATAAAGTGGAAGAATACACAACGTGTATGCAAGTAGATCTTAAGCAGGGATTTCAAAAGTGCTCATTTTACCGTGAATTGCCTATAAAAATGCTCAGTGTCCGAAATAATTGCACAGAACGCGTTGTGGAAGTTCATAATTACCCAAGCAGCGTTGTGGGTAAAATTTTCGAGCAATGGGCGTATTATGCGATCGCGAATAACACACACACACTCTCGCACTCACACACACACACACACACACATATATATATATATATATATATATATATATATATATATATATATATATATATATATATATATATATATATATATATTATAACATATATATATGTGTGTGTATATATATATATATAATATTCCCTTAGTTTTGAAAGTGTTAATGCCGTTCAAGATACAAAATTTTATTTTTGTAGATTTTGAGGATATTTTATTTTGTTTCTTGACGTGATATCAAGTTCACAATAATTAAAAGAGAAACATTAATAATATTTTCAAGCATAAACAATAGGACTTCGCAAATATAAATCTTAATTCGTGCATATTTTGAAAAAGTTATTTTAACATGAAAATTTGATTCTGGCTGAAGAACTTCTCTTGAAGTCGTGGGAGTTTTACTTTACAAATTATTTGAAATCCTTAACTGGTATAAAAATATTCTGTAATTTCAAGAAGAAGTCCTAACGAAATATCGACTGGTGTCAGTAGAAACTGCGGACATACTGTTTTCTCACGAACACACTTTCCGTTGATCTCACACAAATTTCTGTGAATTCATGGAACTTTCCATAAATTTAAGAATTTAGTTTTTATAATCTTTTGGTTTATGAGAAAGTATCACGGTTAGGTGTATCTTCATCCCACGAGTCCTCACTGAGCAGAGACAATAAATGAGAAAGTATGAAATTATTCGTAAAGAATCGGGACTTGGAACACAACATAAGAGTCTGTACATATAAAGCGCAAACCACTTGCCTGTCATATTTATGTTTAAATTTTTTATTTTTTAATGTTATTTATATTTTAGCCATGCAAGCCACTTTTAAAGCTCTATTAGAGTTGGAATGTTTGAAGTGTTCCGATTTGTTAAGACTTTATATGCTAATTTTCGAAGTTTGGAGGTAGAGGTAGGTATTCATGGCGTAAATATTCTGCCTACCCTATAGGAACGATAACTTTTTGGTTGCAGTGACAAAGCAAACTTCGATTAAAATCGGTAACGTTTGTCCCCTAACACGAAGTTACTGGGAATAAGAAGCGGTTCCGTATTTTATATGTAGGAAACAGAAGACAGCGTTTCCTTTATATAATTGTTCATTTCCACAAATCTTCCCCGAATATGAGAAATTTCTAGCTGCGTACTAGCATTTTACCTTGTTTCCACACTAACGCCTTCTGTAATAGCCCAACAGGAAATTGTTTTTAGACCTACACACTGCTGTGATCAGTATTAGCCAGGGCTGGCAGGCGACGCTCGAGCGCCAAGGACGGCGCGATCACAAGCCAGCCGGGCTGTTATCAAAACACTCCCCCGTCGAGGAAGGTCGTGACGTTAGGCGGAGTACTATATAAGGTTTGGAGCGATGGCGGCTCTCGGCCATCTTGCTCCCGAGGGAACGACAAGACCCCTGCAAGGAAGACCCCCCGCCCCACCCGTGGTCATAGTTTCGACGCCCAGCGCTGCCCCTGTCGAGGAGATCTAACTCAACCACGCCGACGCCACAGCTAAAGGATAATTATACCTCCAGTAGGGCGCCAGAGGCTGTACAGTGTTAGGGCCCTCGTCTTACATCTTAAGACACCATCTGAGTCTTAAGCACGTTACTCATAATCGTTGCTACAGGTCAGCAGGACTTATTAATCATAAATGCTAGTTGCTGAGTAGAGTTATTGAGATAAAAGTAACGCAAAGCTGAGTGCTAATTGTATGTAATATTGTGTAAAGCTGTGAGTAATAAAAGATAGTGAATTGTAGAAGAGTGTTCTATTATCTAGTTACGGATATCCCCCTTCCTTGTTTGGCCTGATTCATCTTTAGGGCAGGTCACAGCAGAACGTAACACACATTGGAACATTTTTTTTTGCCAATATTCAAACTGCCTGCATTGTTACATGCGAATTTTTAATTCTAAGTGAAGTGTAACAATCAGTAACTTCAAGCAGTGAACAATCGACAGTGACTGTAAAACTGCGTCCTGCAATAATTATGTAGCCAGTATGTTCGTGAAACTTAGCGCAAACTGAAAAATTTTAGGAATTTTAATGAACAATTCCATATGCGACTATTGTTTCAGACATTTATTGGCCAGATATAAAATCTATTAAATTAAGCTTACGCGCTGCAGCTGAAAATACGATTCTTCAAATTGAGACATTGCAACATAGTAATTTACCACACTTTTAACATTTTTGACTAACGTTTCTGTATTATTTTGTTTTGCACAATTCCTCTCACTTAGACTTTTCCAATTTAGCTTAAAGGTCCTTGTAGAAAATAATAAAATTCTGATTTGCCTATTTATGTACAAATTTCTTCTTTGCGTACTCACAATTAGAATACAATAATTTTTATAAGAGTATATTACAGAATAAATTAAAATGAATTTTGAATTTTCTGTATTTTCAGTTTCACGTGAGTTTATTAATCTAAGTGTTATTAAATAAATTTTGTTTGCAATAATCTCTTTGAGCCCAAAACCCGACAGTTTCCAGAGGGTTAGCTTTCAAACTACGGAATTTCACATCGAGCTATATTAACTTTGTCACTTTCAAAGGAAGAGATATATTTTCCCTTTTATTTTATATTAAAGAGGAGAATTTGGCTCACATATTTTTAAAACATTTCACTCAACTCATAGTATATTAATTTTTTTTCTTTCGTTGTGCAGAAAAAATATTGATACAAAATGTTAGTTAATATGAAATTAGCTTTGCAGCGAGTTGAAAACAATATCTATACGCTCGAAGCAATGCCATTATTAGAACGTTACGCCCTTATTAGAACGTTACGCCCTTATTAGAACGTGCATTGATATACATCAAAGCAGCAGCTGTGGAAAGAGGAAACAAATGTTTACAAAGTTGTAACCTACATGCAGTGGAACGCATTTCCTCTTTGTCGGGCGAATACCTAGCAGCAGTATTTTGCCCAACAGGTTGGCTCGGGATGGCCGTAATTAGTTGGCATGCGACATAATAAAATTTACCGTCTGCTCTACACTGCTCACACTACATGGCAAACTATCTTCACGACCATCTCGTAGTATTATATGTTTAATTATTCTGGTGCCTCCGAGCATATTTGTGACATGCAGTTCCGCAGTGGTTTCTCTACGTACATACGCCATATATATATTCAGGGTGTTCCCCGACCCCAAACGATACATACTTCGGCAGCGCGTTATACAGCTAATTGGCAACAAAAATTTCATCTACACAAGTAGGCTATGTAGCCCCATTTTAGAGTTACAGGGATGTAAATGCAATAATAACAACAACACGAATTGGAATTACTGAATACCTTTAATGCACCTGACTACAGTCATGTTGTGAGTCGCGCACAAGTTGTTTGAAACGTGCCCACTCTGACCGTCAGCAGATGCTGCTAGTGTGGCTGGCGTGGCCAGTCTTTGTTAGTGTGTCGAGGCGAATTCTTGTGCAACAATGCCAGGAATGTTAACACGTGCAGTGCAAACAGGGATTGTGTTTGTTTACGGATACTGTGATGGAGATGAGCGTGGTGCAGCAGCTGAGTATCCACGCAGGTGGATTGGAAGAGGTGGGGCAATCTCATTGCCGACGCGCTCTCCAGACCTCTCCCCGTTCTGGGGGCTGCCTGAAGAGTAGGGTTTACAGCGGACGGCGATAAGACACACTAGACCAGTTTGCTACAGCCGGTAACCGACGCCACAAATCCACTCAGAAATGAACTTGCAAATACGCAGTTGCAACACGCCATGGTAGGCTACAATGTATCGCAGCCTGCTTACGGTCAGGTGGCGCACATTCTGAATATCTCATGTGAGACATTCAAAATGAATGTAGTCAGCAGCATTACAGACATTCAGTAGTTCCAATTTGTTTTTTTTTTTATTTATTGCATTTACATTACTGTTACTCTGAAATGGGGCTGTATAGCCTACTTGTGTATATGACATTTTTTGTTACCAATGATCTGCATAACACGCTGCCGATGTATATCGGTTGAGTAGCGGAACATGCGGTATGTATATGTAGAGAGAGTTAATATATATATATATATATATATATATATATATATAGGTGAGTACTTTTGAAAGATGTGTCAAGTTTATCCTATCTGGCCATTGTGAACTCTTCAAACACAAGGAAACATTAGCATTGAAACAGATCTCAAAGTTTGTATTAATGCTATCGTCTATCTGACGCGTGTACTGCGTTGCACAGCGTTTGAAATACTATACGTGTTTTTTAGCCTACTTTCCAAATAAATAAAAGCTTATGAGATCACTTTATTGTCTGTATGTATGCGTCTGTGTGTGTCTGTGTTTGTGTTCTGAAAACTTTTTAACGTGTACCAAATGTAACTATAATCAATAAGCGTATGGTAATTAGTGAGGACATCACACTTTTATGGTCTTCAGCCACACACGACGTGCACTTTCAAAATTGTGGCCATTTAAATATTTAGGGTGCTTTTTCATATCTCGGGAACCATTCAACCGATTTAAACCGAATTTGTACCTTGCCAGTGAATTATATGAGCATTGAATCTGAAATTAGATATTCTTGTTAGACCGCCATTTTGTAAGATAACAATACGTGAAAAAATAAGATATTACATTATACATCTAAAATTATTCAAACAATTTTGGCCAAATTTGACGCGTAAGTAATCCTACGGTAGGCCGTGTAAACATTTGCACCTTATGAGGTACGTATTTTCAAAACAGTGAATATTCAAATATGTTGTGTTTATTTGCTGTATCTACTACCATACTGTTCAACCAATTTCCACCAAATTTTGTATGCTGAAAGTATTTTATATTTGAATCATATATGATGACAAATAATCCCCTTTTGTGGGTTATTTTTTGAGGCAGCGCTATGTGAATTAATGCAATTTTTTTGTCATATCTCGGAAAACAATTGATCTATTCTAACCAAATTTGACAAACAAGTACTTAGTAATGCGGCAGGTGATGCAAACTGTGTAATTTAAGTCGGATAGACTCATTTGTCAAAATGGTGGTCATCTAGCAATTTTAGCCTGGTATGCTACATCGTTGGAACCATGTAATAGAATTTCAACTTAACTTTGTATGCTGGCTGTATATATTAAAATAAGTCTTCACAATGTCTCTTTTGTCATCCATTTTGTAAGATGAAATCAAATGAAACAATAACATTTTTATGTTGTATCTCCAGAAAATCCAACGCATATCTACCAAATTCGGCAAACAAGTAGCCCTACGAAAGGCGATGTAAACTGATATGTTTTGAGTGGGCACTGCACTTATTTCCAAAATGGCGGTCATATAAACATTTTTTTGTGTACACAGGTAAACGTACGTTAGCGCCATTACAACTTCACTTTGTATGTCGGCAATATCTATTACAACCATCAAATGCGTCTATCGAAGCCTTATTTATCTGCCATTTTGCAAAATAGCCACGCTTAATAAGTGAATATATTATAAAAATATAAATAACTTAAATACGAAAATTGTTCATTAGTTACAAAACGAGGTGGCGCAATGGTAACTAACTGGGCTCGCATTCAGATGGACCTGGGTTCGATTCCCTGTCCTACCATCCTGATTTCGGTTTTCCAAGATTTTCCGAAATCTCTCCGGGCGAATGCTGCGATGGGTCCCTAACAAAGGCCATGGCCGATTCCTTTCCCAATCCGTCTTCCCTGTGAAACTTGCACCGTCTCTAATAACCTTTCTGACGACGAGACGTTCAGCCAACCAACTACCTACCCACCTTGTTTATCAGTTGTTACACTTTTCATGACAATATTAAACTTTTGCGAAAAGCATAAATTAATCTTGTTAGCCTATAATTAAAGTACTTAATGTTAATTGGAAAGGCCTAAATATTATTTGTAATTAGAATCCAGACTCACAAGACGTGCAGTTTGCAGGATAACTCAAGAAAACAGTTCTACCAACCTGATGACTGTCTAAGGACGTATTCATTACTCATATTCAGGGTTGCTCACACAGAATGCAGCAGTTCCTGAAAGTAGACGAAGAAATATAGGTTGTTCCAGTTATCTTTTTTTTTAACGTTCCTATATTTCCCGCCACTTCACCCAGCTGAAACAGACGACGCGAGGCGGAGAGTCAATTTGTTATCGATGCAAAAATAAGGCGTCGTCCGAGGCGGGTTTTTCCTGCCCCTGACAGCAAAGGATGCGATGGGGCCTCTGACCGACATTTAGCAAAAGTAAGGGGAGTGAAAAAAATTGGCGGGAGATATTTCAAAACGGGAGTAGGGGATTCTCTCTCTCGTGCCCATTGCCACCCGGCCAGGAGGGATGGAGGTATGTGATGATGAAAAGAGGCTTCGTCTGGAAAGGGAAAAGATCGTGGAAGTAAGAAGGGATTTAGCAGGCGAGGAAAAACCAAAAGAAGGGTGTGAGGGGGTTGGGGATGTTAGCAAGGGGAGGAGGAGGGGCGATAAATGCGACGGTGATTCCAGGCGACATTTCGGCCGAGCCATTCCTGATAGCGGTAATGATGGTCGGGTTGACACTAAGGGTGGGGCATTATGGCAGTGTGGTTTGGAAGGGGGGAGGGGGAGGTGTGATGTAGCTGATGGACCAGAAGACAAAACGCTGCTACGAAACTGTCGCCCTCCTGGCGTTTATCCGGCGAGAACACACCGCGTTCCAAGGTATAACAATACGCAATCGATATCATACTGCAACTTTCAATGGAAACATTCAGCGGAAAAAATAATCCCCAGTAGATATTTCCGTACGCATTAGCATTGCACGGAGTATTTAAAGAAGAGAGTCTTTTGGGGAAAACGGAGAGGGGCTGATTTTTAAAATTCTCTTTCGTTAGAACATTTACATGTAAATGTTTTATTAAATATCTTGCAATATAATAACTTTTTATGTGGTGTGGATTTACAAAAAACTTACAATAACTCACACAATGAAGGCTGTACGAACAGTTTCTGTTAATACACTGCACAAACATTTTACTATAATACGTCGGCGTGCCAAAACAAGTCTGAAAGACAAATTGTTTTTAATGGTGTACAACCCCGACTATATGGTAATAGTATGTTCAGGTTAATTTGTTACGGAGCATCTGTCAGGTAAACGTACGAGAACACAAAAATTATGTTACTGGTAGATAGAAAACTATATTGTATTTTATACTGCTCAATATATTGGCAGTTCAGTGGCTGAATGTTGCAAAGAACATAATATAATCTACTGATGAAATATGTTTTAGGGACTAAATATATAATAACTGACACATATATACCCAAACTAACAGGAAGAAACAGCCTATATTGTTAGGATGAATAAATACGGAAATTACATTGAGGAAGCGACTTAATTAAAAGCCGGGGAAGCCAGACTGCCCCAAGGAATTACTACAGCCAGCCAATCAGCGGAGACATTTGTAACCTTGACTTAGCGGTCTGTGTTCGGTATATTCTGTGATATGTCATCAGGCGCGACTGTCAACACAACATTATTCGTATGTTAGCTGATATACGTCATGTTACTTCGCCAGCACTCAAAGCGTTATCACGGAAAGTACCACAATAAGTCTATGTGACTTAATGGCACAGTTTACAGCAAAAACATACAACATATTAACTGAGCAATTTCATTTTCCGACAATCTTCGAAGAGGACGGTAGACTACGAGCCTCACCTCAAATGAAGTGCGTTGGTAGATATATTTTTATTTCAAAAACCAATGCACAAATAAAACAATACGTTATTTATGACCTTTCATGAATTTTAAGTTTGTACTTATTCGTTCATACATTTACTTGTCATATCTCTCTGGTTTAGAGCGTGTGTTTTTACTGTTCTCTCTCTTTGTCAGGAAAGGTATGTCAGTTAAGGCCATTTTTGTTTGTGACCATAGTACATCATTACGCTTTTACTATATTTTTTTGTGCTTTTCTGATTTCATAAATTACCCAGCAATTCACCTTGGGTGTCTGTTGGAACTCGAAGTTTCCATAAAAGAACGGTATTATGATTAAAGACCTGAGAAATTCGCAAGTTCAATGACCTGTAGTTTAGACTTCACAGTCCTACGTAGTCTCATAGAGACGTAAACAGTTTATTGGTTGAGTTTTGTGGTAGTAAAAGGCGGTGGTTGGGAGCACAATTTATTGCACGTTTGTTATCGCCTCATTTATCCCCAGATGTCAAAAACACGTAGACCAATTACAAAAGTAACATAAACATACATGTATGTGAATTCCAACTTGTCTAGAAATGGACCCGCGAAATTCTGGGGCCTTTACAGTAATTACTAGAGACCCGGAAATATTGCGGATTCATTCGGCAACAACCTAGACTGCACAATACTTTGTGTATTCGAGAATCAGTTAGTTGTTTATTGGCTGTTGTTCCAGTTTAACACCAGGCCAAGTAGCGCGGGGTTAGGTTCTTATTTTTCTTGCAAGTTCTTTATTGGTTGAAAGTCGCACGGGACGTGTCTAACAAACTATGGGCCAATGGAAGCACAAACACTTATATATATATATATACACACACGTGAATGCAGTTTATCTAGCCCTCAGATGAATCCGCGAAATTTACGGGGGTCTAGTAATTACGATTACAATGAAACCAGTTGACAAGAGGTTCTGAGCGCGCTAATATTCAGTGAGTCCGCCGGCGGGTTGAAGGGCAAGGCGCGCACTAGTGTGCAAGCGACTTGAAACGGAACAAATAAGAAGCAGCACACGGCGTTGCATGAGGGAGCCGTACCAGCCCGTATCCCGCGCCCAGCCTCGCGCTAGGAAGAAGGGAGCTGGGGCGATAAGAAAGGGGAGGAATTGGTCGACGTCGGAGAGAGGCAAAACTGCGCTACGTGGTTGGAATTCGCCCGTTTCACGCGCCCAGCGACCGAAAGATTGGAACATTTTCTTTATTCCTCGCCTTGATGGTAGGAGAAGGGGGACGGGTGGGTGAGGAAGGGTGCGCTGGAGAATGGGACGAGGTCGTCGCTCCGTGTTCATAAAGAATGCGGGAGGAAGAAAGGCGAAAAGAAAGGCGTATATTTTTGAAAAGTATTGGGCCACTGTACTGGTGCCAACGGCGAATGTAGTCTATTTGTATTTTTTGAACAGTACTTGGCCACTCTACTGGTGCCAACGGCGAATGTGGTCTATTTGTATTTTATTCGCATATTTAAAATTAAACCATCAAAAACTACCTTATGTATGACGTGTTTGATTATTTCCCAATTAGGCCTACGTCATGTACCAAAGTATTTTATTATACTCCTGTTAACATAAATTTACCTGTTATTTTTTTGGTTACATTGATCTTTTATTTACATTTCATATATCAGTTAGAATATTTCATTTGTCATTATTATGAATGAAACAGAGAGAAAATATGTGTGTTGACAATGCCCATTAAGAAATAGTACTCATAGAAAATATTATTAAACCGAGTGCGCCTTAATGCGTTCCGTTATGGATTCGTTGCAATTTCCTCGACTTAGTTAAGCTTTGTCCACATGTGGCGGAATAATAAATAGCCTTAAAGCAGAACCTAAGAACGGCCCCAGAAAAGTTGGACTTAACCGCAAATTGACTATAGATATTGTTTTAGAACCACCACTTACGACACGCGCTGATTGTACGAAACCGTGTGACGTGCAATAAAGCTTTTACACGATTACCGTCGTTAATTTTTAAATCACCACTTATTTTTTAAAAATCCCAGTGCCTGTCGCTGTGCATATCCGAGCCTACACACCAAATTGCATGCTTCTCTCAGCGAAGTAATGAAAATAATTTTAAAATCGTGGACACTAATTATTTTTCATTTAATATCTATTTTTTATGCCTATAAGTTTATGAAATAGGCCTTAATTTAAAGAGTAATAAAGACACTTTTTTTAATAAGTGTGAAGAATATTTAACATTTGTAATATATTTGCGTTTGTAATAATTTCACAGTTTCACTTGGCCAACGCATGAATAAAGTGGTGAGGCCTATGACAGTATTAATTTTATATAACGCGAAGAATATACAACGTCCATATAAGTAGATCTTAAGCAGGGCTTTTCAAAGTGCTCACTTAACCGTGAACAGCATATATATATATATATATATATAATATATATATATATATATATATATATATATATATGTATGAGATTTTAAAAGCGAGTAATTATAATAAATGATTGCAGTATGTAACATGGGCAGCGTGTTGAATGTGTATAAAACATTTTTAAATTTTTATTTGTTATTATTGGCACAACAGATCCAAGATTTTCCACAGGACAGCGCGGATAAGGGAACTGGACGGCTGTGTACATGGGAACTGAACCAGCATTCGCCTGTAGTTAGGGGTGGGAAATCCACTTTGGGGAAAAAACTACCTCTAGTGTAGCGGGACGGGATCGAACATACGACCTCCCGAATGCGAGTACAACTCGCTCTGGTGCATGAGCAAACACGGTATAAGCATTATTAAATGAACGTGCGTAATTAGTTAATTAAGGTTTCGAGTATATGTATAAGACGCCGTCGAACTGTGAAAACAAACATGACTGAAAACTGGTTATTTAATAATCTATATATAAACTGACTGCACTGAAGTATGCACTGAAGTGCGCTTTAAGGGTTGGCTTCACCTTTTAATTGACAAATGCTTCGTTCTCATGTCATAATTTCAGTTTCAGATATATTATTGGTTGTGCTTGATTACAGGATATTTACAATTTACTAGTTGTTTAATCATTTATACCTAATTATTTCCTGCTTGCAAGCAGAAACATTTTGCAGACTTTTTACAACTAACAGATAACGTACAATAAATATGAAGCACAAAATACTGAACAAATCTTAAAATGTAAATTATTATATAATCTTACATTGTCAGTAATTACAATAAATGCGGAATTATTTCGCGAAAATGAAGTTTTCTGCAACGAGAGGTGAAGTGGAGCCTTACTTCACTGCAAGTCGCCCAAGACTTCAGGAAATTGCGACGCCCTACTGCGGAAGTGATAACCGCACCCCGGCGCGCTGAGATGAAGGGCGAGACAAGAGGGAAGAGGTTGGGATACTGCAAATTGTAGGCCTACTTCGCGCCTCTTGCATCCCGCATGAATCCGCCCCTGTACTGAGACCAGTGTTGCGCACGAATTTTCTTTATAACTTACCCTTAACCCTTTCAGACTTGGTTTCATAATTGGTTTCGAATTTTGGCAATAAGACATTTTATGATGCGTGTTGTACTTCAAGCAGACATAACTTGTTTCGTTATCACAGCCAATAAAGTGTGTAGCTGTTCTGTCAGGCTGTAGAAAAATAAACATTCATAATCTAGAGTAGTAACACGGTTGAAAAATCTATTCCCCTCACAGAAAATTATTGGGCTTTGATCCTCGCACTGTATAGTACTGACCATAAATAACATTGCTGTGTTTTATGTACCCGGTTGTGTACAGTGGCTGTGAATAGGTTGAAACTAAGTCGTAGGTAGGGAAGGGACCTAAGTGCGTTTCAGAGCTGAGCTCCATACAACTAGGAATATAGGAAATATTCTAACTACACAGCACATGCATTGTGACTACTGGAATTGAGCAAACATGGCCGCGTTTGGGGCCGTGGCTACCTCCCATTCTAACGTATAACGTGAACTACGAATATAGTAAGGAAAAACTGGAACATACACAGTAAAAACCACCCGAGAGAAAATAATTTCAATACTGCATGCAATTTATGAAGCAGAAGAATGTTTCTGCTAGAACAAAACACTAAATCATATAATCTTTATCAAAATGGTGTTTGGACTTCTAGAAGAGAATTGTTGATAGAGAGAGCATTCTGTTGTTGGCCATGTTGGACTTAGCAACCAAGTAGATTGGGGAGGGGGAGGGGGAGGGGAGGTGAACCGTACCACAGTTCTGGTGGAGGGCTGCCATCCTACATCCTAACGACGAGAAAATCCATGGCATGCGTTCGAAAATTCAGCTGCAAGTAACAAAACTAAGCTACGCTTTTGCACACTATTATGATTCCTATCACTGATGTAAACAGTTAATAATAGTTTTCAAAACGTGATGTTGGTTTGACTCTTAAGATGCTGTATTATCCTTTATACATAAATTATTCGTTTTTGTGTCATAACAGATGAGTCAGGGTCATTACTGAAACTGTTTCATTATAGAAGCAATGCCATTCATGTTTCTGTGCAAATATTTGTACCTAATTGTTAATGGGAGTTCCCTGTTTTTCATTTAAATGTTAACATTAATTAATTAATGTATACAATTTTGTATTAAGTTAATTGTTGCATTAATATGCATAAGTAGTTAATTTATTGTGTATGTAATGATGGGTAAAGTAATTAGCTAAGCTTCTATTGCCGTACTTTTGAATATATCCTCTTAAATTTGAATCAAGAAGAAATAAACTAAAAAATTCAATTTGGCTCATAATGCGGGCTCATAATGAAGAAATTCTCAAGTCTTGTTCACAACACGGGGAACATACTTTTTTTTTTTTCCATATTGTGAACTTTTTTATAAATAAATTTTGATGGTATATTTTCAAACACTTTGCACTCTGTACACATTTACTAAAATTCAAGGTAAACCTGAGTTGTGTCTGTTTTATCCATTGATAAAGAAAAGACGACATTTGTGTTTACCTCAACTTTTCCATTTATCATAGTCCTATTGGCTCGCACCACATTTGACACGTTTACTCCGCTGAATAATATTTATTATTGGCTGCCTGTCCGCCAATGACGTGACAAGTTGATAACCTGCCAATCAAACATCCGTTTATATGTTACTTTTAAGACAATATAAATAGTTCGTTTCAGTTGATATAAAAATAACATTTTTTTTTAAATTCACGATGAGTACTTTTGATTTGATGTAACATTACTTTTGCATTCTTATGGAAATTATCGAAACAATGTAACAACTTCCATGAAAATTGTGTTATTATTAGCAGAGAACTTTTCCTTCTATATGAATACTGAGTTACATTATGGCTCAGTGTTCAAAGTATTAAGTTAAAAGACCGGAGATTTTTGTGTGTTAGCTGATGGACATATGGTTGGCAATGCTTGATTGGAAATTGTAATAGTTCATTAGGCTTCTGAAATATTATATGGGGATATAGAAAAGATTGGCCAAATTGATCCAAATTAAATAATTGCATAGAATACATTTAATGTGATTGAGCATAGTTGTTTACTACACCTTGTTATGTTTTCAAACAATAATATGAGTGTGACTGTTTGAGATAAACTGTTTGTTTTTGCCCACATTACAAATACTAATCCTAATACTCTGAAGGTTTTCACCAAATCAGCATATATAAGCTAATGTAAATTGGAGATAACAAATTAACAATAAATAATTTACACAATTTTGTTTGTTGTATTTTTATTTTCAATGCCAACGAATATTTTGAGAGAATTTTAATAGAATGTTTGTCGTTTAACTAACATACCAGTTTATCTAAGGAAATTATATTCAGTGGGCGAAATTAATGACACTGAGAAAATAATTGTAGTGTGTTTTTTTTTTTTTTTAGAAATGGTTACAATTATTACTACTTACATTATATATAATTGTGCAATAGAAGGTACAGCGTACATGAGTTACGGGATAATGGTCCCTAGATCGGACAATTTCGCTGCACTTTAAATTCCGGCTACATACATTCAGCCGCCTGCTATATGACCTAAAGTTAGGCAACACGTAGGCGGATTGAACCAGTGTTGGCAACACTGGCTGAGACGCTCGCTACATGCAGGTGAGGAGGCGAGCGGGTGGTTATGGAGGATTCACGCAGTCCCTCGCGTCCTGTAATAAAGTGCGCCTGAAGGGTATACTGCCCGTCCGCCCGGCTACCTTCTTATTAGCCCCTGCTCGAGCAACACCGGCACAAGTACCCCGTCACTTTTCTCCATTACCGCGACAAGCAGCATTACATATTCCACCACTTTCTCAACACTTCCGAATAAATCCTGTCCGGATATGCATATATTTCCACTCGTCTAAGCAGAAAAATTCTGATGGAAAATTTCGAAGATTAATTCCAAGTCTCCTTCAAATTTTATTATTTTAATATTCGTCACTGAAATGGCTTCCATACTGTTTTATACACGTAAGGCTGTTGTAACATGATAAATAAATTAACAAATATATAAGTTTCTAATAATTTAGAGTTCGGAGTCGAATAAAAATTTCTAGGTAACCATATGTGATAACTTATGTTATTTCTTTCGCATTCTGTTTTTTTTTCTGCATCGAAGTGTAAAAATGAGTACGTTTGGAAAATATTCACATTCCTAATAATTTCTCAGTTTTACTTGACCGATGCATAAATAAAGTGGCGAGGCCCACTGCTATGATAATTTTACATAAGATGGAAGAATACACAACGCGGATGCAAGTAGATAGTAAGCAGGGCTTTGAAAAGTACTAATTTGACTGCGAACAGCGTTTACCACACAGGCCGCCTGCCACGCAATACAGTGCTTATGTAGTGCGCTGATAACTCGAGAGAACAATACTCGTGTCGTGTTGGGCTCTTTGAGCACAGCCAGCCGCACCTCTTCGTAGGACCTGGAACTCGCATCACCAAAACATACTTTTACTCTGTTATGAATTTCGATGAGTTTAATCCGTAGACTAAAGATAAGGTAGAGTGACCTCGCTTGCTGCGCACGAACAATCTCCGCGCCACAACAATTAACTACTTTTCAGCTAATATGACGTGCGAAATTGGCGTGGATTTGGTTTGAGGTTAGAACAATGTTTAGTAAACAAGTGCTTTGAGATATTTGTATACTTCATCTGACCATTTTGTAATGCAGTTTGAATCAATAAAAATTGGTGAAAGTGTTTTATTAATAAAATACTGGTTGTAATTTTAAAATTGAAGTATAAACAAATACGTGCATCTCTGTTGACCATGTGGCTTTGACAGTTGTGTTCTTTAAGGATAGGTCAATGTCGGACACATGGCCAAAAGACGATAAAGCGATTTGCCTCATCTTTAGTATATGGTTTAATACTTTCACTACTTAACAGATCTAATACCGGAGCTCTGCTCCTCTTGGGTGCATGTTGGCAGTAAAACCATCATGTTGGCACTACTGCTGCGCCCTGTAGTAGTTCACTAGCTTCGTTTTGCCAGCTGTAGGTTAAGCGTAAAACTGCGCCCCTGCCATCTTTCTCGACATTCGAAGAGAGTTTTCATTTTTATAGCATTTTTTTGAAAGGTTTAATATGACTAACCCTCGTAAAAATGACAGTGAAATAACCTCTGATATTTCTTGCTTTAGAGTTTCATGCTGTCTCAGCTATTCTGTCCAGGTTATTCCACTGCTTTGCCGCTACGTGCACTTGGCGCCACCTGCAACTGCTGCGGATACTCAAATACAGGATACCTTTATTTTCCATGACGGACTTTCCGTGAACTATACAAGGATCCCAAAACATTTATCCTTCGTTCTACCCCGTTCTCGCTGTAAGACGCTGCGTTCTCTTCATCGCACATTACGTTCATACTGCCATATTTATCTTCTATGCACTTGAAACATACCATGCCAATATTTTTCGCGTGCCTTTTGTTACATCCGTGATATCTCACACTTGAAATAGAGAGCAGCACTATCTCAGACGACGTCCATCGCCAACAGATATCGTCGCTCAATTGTGAAACAGTAAGCATAGCTCATCGCATCGCATCGCATCGCATCTCATCGCAACCCATCGTTGTACTGTGGAACCTGCTTTAGGCACTGACAAGACAAGTGCGCAGGTTTACATCTGTACCGGGACATTTATTGCTTAACTTATGGCTCTAGAATCCTTCATGCAATCGCCCGCAAGTAACAAAAAAAAAATATTTCTTGATGGCAGAGTTACTAGCCGAAAATTAATAAAAACAGCGCAGCTCTACTAATTTGTTAAAGCTTGAGAAACTACTTTTTGTGGTGTGTCGTGCGAAAAATTTCCGTAACACTTTCTTGCCCATTATAGACAATAGTGGACATGTTATGTTGCACAGGAAGATGTTTGACCGGTACTGTACTCTGAGAGTCTCAGTGCACAATGATCTTCCCTCTGGGTAACTGATTCCTGAACCGTGCTTCTGCGCTACGCTATGACTAGTTCATGTCACTGATCACCGACCACAAAGGTTACCCATAGTTGGTTGTGATAACTAACCAATCTTTTTGCCAGCTTAAGTGATGCACGTAACAGAAGATTTCTAATTTGCAACACAAGAAATTAATAACTAATATGGGAAAGAAATGGTTAAACATTCTTGAATGGAACTTACGGAACAAAAGCTTAAATACAAAATGTCGGAGACTGAGTGTCCTTAAAGTTGAGCGATCCCCGACCACATGTATTCATCTATTTCTCTTGTATTTATCCATTAAAAGTGAAACATTTGCATATCACACACAACTATGTTACAGTATTTATGAAACCAGGATTGACTGACTTCAGCCACTATTTTCTAGTCTGATAATAAAAAAGGGAATACTGATAAGCTTATCGTGATTATAGTTATACATATAGCGAAAATAACAGTGACTCGATGAGCATGAAGTGAGATGAGGATGGAGCAGTGCCAGAATGCAAGTGTGCGGGAACCGAGAGGTGGCCGAGAAAACTCGCAGACCAGCGGCATCGTCCGGGACGAATCCCACACGCGACCCTGCAGGGAATCGAACCCAGGTCGCCTTTGTGGGGGGCCGAGTATGCTAACCACCACAGCACCACGGCCCCTGCGGAAAAAAAAACAGGCAGAAATAGTTACGGACTTGAAAATAAATATTAAAAGATATGCAATGACTTGATAAGACCTCGTTTTCAAAATTTTAGCCAGGAAAAAAGTTGTGGCAAAATACACATAAATCCTCGTCAATGAACGGCGAATCTCCTTGGCCTGTGCCGTGGAGTAAGGCAAAGCTGGAAAGACGATGCTGGCTACAGGGGTGCGATATTCCTACAGGACCTCCACACGAGAACTCTCTCAACCCAGATAGCAGAAGACGACATGTTACTGCAATCCCACATCGCGACATTCATTCTGCCCCTCCCCTCACCCACGACACAGAACCGTCCTCACTACAGAGGCAAACCTGCCGGCCGCACCGTTCAACACGACCTACACGCTTCAGCGGATTGGTTCTACAGGCTGTTAGGGGCCGCGGTTATCTAGTGGCCAGACTACTCGCCTTCCACACGGGCGGTTCGCTGATTTTCGCACGTGGGAATCGTGCCGAACGATGTCACTGGTCGGTGGGTTTAGTCGGGGATATCCCGTTTCCCCCGTCCTTTCATTGAGGTGCTGCTCCATACTCACATCACGTCGGCTCTTAAGACCTCGATATTAAGAGCCACCCAAACGTATTCACTCCATTCTACAGGCTGTTCACTGTAAGCTGAGCACGTATGAAAGCCCTGCGTAAGATCTACTTGTATTCACATGGTGCATGTTTCCGTCATATGTAGAATTAACATTGCCATGAACCTTGAGAGTGAAGCTGTGAAATTATCAAAAGAGTGCGTAGGTACATATTTCACAAAATTTTACATTCGTACACGTATATGCATTTAAGTAAGTAAGAAAGAGAAATACATAATTAAGTATTCACAAATGTTCACCTAAATAGTTTTAATTCAACGTTCAGACATGGAACTACTTTCTCCTGAATACGCACGAATGCAGTGCGCTGTCGCTTTGGTGTAGTTCCATATACTCGGTTAAGCTTAGATTGCATCAGGCGGAGGAATATCCTAAGTAGGACTTGAGAAACCGTGAATGGGCTATGAGTATTCATTTCTCGCATATAAGTTTTTAGTTCACTTATTATTTGCATCATGGCATGTCAAAATCACAAATTTTGTGGTTTATGGAACCTACAAAAAAATTAAAGTCAAAACATTTACAGAATACTTAACAAGGGTGTCTGGAAGATCACGTCTTAATTCATTTTCAGGTTTGAATAACATCTTATCTCACAAGAAAATAATAGATTGCCACAAATCAAAACTATGTACAAATGTCCTTATTTTAAGCAGTTATTAAAAATTGCAAAAACATACATTGTTTTTACGAATTATTGAAGTAACTCATGGCGTATTATTTCAATGCGAATTACCTAATTTTGGCGAGTTCTCATTATTTGTACTTCTGAGAAATACTGTAATTGTGATTTTAACTTGCAACTATACAACAAATGCGATATCTAAATTTTTTCTTGCAAGGAAATTGTACTCTTAATTAACGTTTACAAAATGAAGAACGATACATACAAATTTTAAATAATGAATTGTAGGTGACCAGCGCCACACAAGAGCGCATACAAAATATGAGTATAGTTCATTCACGACTGGAACAGACTTATGAAAGTCATTCTTTGAAAAAATACCCTAGCCATTAGCTGCATGCATAGCTAGTATAAAAAAGTGGCGGGAGCAGAGCGTGTTGCCTACCTGCAAGGGGAACGTATACGTAAGGATACCGTGCAACAAAGAGTAGGAAGCAGAAAGCGGAATACTTATTTAAACTGGAAGAATTAAAAAATCTGTTCTTTGTGTAGTTTCACTGCATTTGTCATAGAATTAATTTAATTTCTTCCATTCAGACGACTTATATTAGACACCAGTTGTTATAACTGGGCAAGAGTTTCTTCCAAGGAAATAATTCGACTCAAACTACATTTACCTGGATGACGCGCAGACATTTCTTCACGTAAAAGCTTATTAAAGCTGTCCCATTGGTTCTCTTGCCTGCACTCCTCAAACACTATTATGTCATAAAATCAGCCATCTAGATCTGGTAAGACCAGTTAAAGACACTTTATAGATTAAATATTAGTTGCGGTAAATGCAGTTAAATAGAGTTTTAATTAGTGGGCTAAATTTATATTCTCGACAGATTAATATAAAACACAAAACAAATCTGCGTATCAATGCATTTCTCCGGTTTATGTAGGCGTTTACTATTTAATACGATCGTTCTTAGTTTAAAGACGAAAGAAAGGTTGATATGACATCTTTTGTAATACACCAGTGATGGACGGCAATTATGTAATTACGGCAGTATTTAACTGAAATGTAATAAATAAACGCAGAGAAACTCAAACGCAGTTGTATACAATCTGGCTTCAAGCCACGATCTCATTATACACATGCGAGTGAAGTGTTTTAGAAGGGCACGTCAGAGGATAGTATGACTGACATATTTGACAATTGTCAAAGAAAAGATCCTTTGCTTGTTATCATTAAAATTATTATCTAAAAAAAATAACATATTTTATACACTTCTCTTGCATATTTTCTACGCAATAAAAATCCGGGATTTTTGCGGGTATGATCAACATAAATGTTATATCGTATCGTGAATAACCAGAAGATGGTCCAAATAGCGGAATAAAACCGTAAAATCTGTTGATGTGTTCTGACTGCCTGGAATTTTATTGTCGTTGCTTTTAGGCAGATGACCGAGAGAATTACGATTCACGGTCAACAAATTTCCCACCTCCTTCTTTCCGCAAAAGTATAGGCCATAAACTGATGTGATATGGTGGGTGTAAGGCGATAACGCAGAGCTATTTCAGTTTCCGCGTTCCTCATTTATGTTACGTATACTAGGCAACTCCCGTTGTAATATGCGCGTGTTGTGCATAGGCCTATTCATTTCACTGAGACCATTAGATGCTAAATTCCCAACCCACCAACGTGCGGTTTCAGGGGAACGACATTAAAATAAAGATGCGATGCCTCGGGACGGACAATACAACATGGAATGCGTCACACACACACACACACACACACACACACACACACACACACAATTTCGCGTTATGAGACGGCACCACGAGAGACTTCACAATACTATATCTCCTAGAGCATATGTCATTCGCCCATTGCCTTCTGAAACAGTCACAGATTATTCTTCGGTTCAGCTTGTCTACAAAGAATTAAGCTACCCGAGTTCTGAATGTATAATACTGCTTCAGACATTTTCAGGGCATGTTCGGTGAGTGGTGGTCCAATTACGTAAGTGAAACTAACATACACTTCTGTCACATTTAGCATGTCATCAGATTAAAACGCTATATGATACGCTACAAGCCAGTCGGAATGAAAATTTCTTCCAATAATTTTTTCCCTTACTCCAACCATGTTGTATGAGCTCGTTATTTTATGAATACATTAAGTTCTCATTTTAAGTATTAATACACATTTCGAATAAATTATGGCTCGCCATATCTTTTGCTCGGAAAACACAGATCTGTAATTCTGCTACTTAAGGGTCCTATGAACTGAAACGTTTTCTGTGAAATCGTTGTTTGAGCGTAAACGTGTGTCTCGGTAAATAAATGTTCTGGAAACACGAAGTTTTACCTGAAAGGATAAAAAAACTATTGTCTATGTCGCTATTATTTTACTTTCATCATGTTAAGTGTATTAATGGAGAAAAAATATCTTGCAAGTGGTCAAATATCGCAATTTTAAAGCTTGCCTATAAAGTTTCTTTAAGCGGCAAGAGAAAAGTACGATTATACGCAGGTAGTTTGATCTGTGTACTTTCATAGCGTGTAATAAAACCCCACAGGTACAGATCTAGTTTACACATTAAGCGTTAGGACGGAAACACTGCACACCTTGCTCGTAGGAGCGATGAGGCGCTAGGCGTGCGTGTTAGTGTCGCCCGTATCGCTCCCTCGCTTCTTGACCTTGGACGCGCATTGTTAATTATCATATTTTGCGAAAGGATACGAGATGTGTTGGAATATTAATTTAAGGACGGCTTTGAAATCCCTCGAAATAAATAGTGGACCGAAGCGCAGGTACACAATGTCCTCTGAGAAGAGATCGGACAGAGACTTGGCCCACTCTAGCGCGGACATGGCGTATAACTCCTGCAGGATTCTGTAACACGAGACCCAGCTGCGGCTAAAACGTGCTCCAGCCTTTGTAAAGGTATATATATATATAACACGAAGGGGGGTAGGTGTCGCATGACCAGCGTGTGTGATACCAGAGCTGAAAACGTTTCCTTCACTGGCGCAGAATGCTGAAGGCAGAGACTTTCTTCTCCAACGCCGAAGCTCATTACAAGGGGTGAACTGGTGATGGCGGAAGGGAAAAGGGGGGGGGGGGGGGGGCAACCAATGGTAAAATAATTCCCACGTGAATACAAGCTCAGATAAAATACAATGCTTCATTCTCATAATAAAAATAAAACTTTATGATAAATAATTTTAAAATGAGTTAAAATAATTGTGCAATAAAATACAAAAATCAAAATGTATTTATCAGGTAATATTTTTATTGTTGCATAAATAATGCAGTTTTATTACTATGTGTCATTTTATTTTGTTGGGTTTATTTCAATAAAGAGTATCGGCGAAAATCAAACTCTAAAACTTTCTGTGTTTAATTAATTTTTTAGCCTACAGAAGTTGAGGTCATTTGTGAAATACAATAACTATTACAAATATCGGGAAAAAAATTGTTTATTTAATCTGCTACTTATGTCATTTTGTATAGTTAACATATTTATTGTTATGAAATATTTCGTTCGAATACCAAAAATTGGATCATACATATTATTTTGATATTTGTGTATTTAAGTTAATTGTAATTTTTTGGTTTGCAGCCCGTGGAATAACGGTTGGAGCCCTCTGCAAGAAGACGGGTTGATAGTACTACGCTACGGCTTACATTTGTGTCAAAGCGACCACATATGAGAATGACCGACCGACCGACGTGTAATATATATATATATATGCTAGAGAGTATTCGCGGTTTATTCACAATTTCCGAATCAAACATTTGAAATAACATCGCATGTTTAACGTGGTTGGTTGTTTCCTAAATATGTAATGTACCACATGTGTTTTATAATTATGTTAAGATAAAGTATCTTATTTTTTTTATAAATTTAACTTTAAATTATTTTTTCATTTGTATTTCATTCGATTAAGAAGAGTGAGATGCCTAGTTAGAAATAGTTACTATGCAGAATATTATTCAAGTGAGAGCGCAGGAATATTGTGCGTTGTCCCTTTGGTTTATTTTTTTAAATTTAATTAAAGGTTTGTTTCCATAAGGCGTGTGAATATCCTGAAAGTAGACCTCTAGCAGGATTTAATAAAAGTTGGGAGCTGAATGGACTGTCAGCGGGCAGGCGACGTATGGCGGGCCCTAGATCCCTCAGCAGCGGGTGTCAGGTTCTAGATCCCCTCAGGCGCGGTTCAGGGGCGGCGGGTCGGTGTCGCGTGGCAAAGGCGCTGGATGTCGCGGGGCGGTGTGAACTTCAACCCGCACTCGACACGCGAGGACCACGTGACACCAGCCTCCGTCAGACATGACACCGCAGTCCCACGACCCTCTCACACAAAGGTCGCCCACACCCCTCCACCTTAGCTGCATCACACGGTCTTCCCATCTCCGTGCATATCGAGATGAGAAGCTCCTGTGGTTAAGGACCCTGCCTACCGGATGGCAGCTGCGAAATTTAAATACGAAATCCCATGTTAAGGAAATTTCGCCTGTGCGTTAATTTTAAAGATAGGCTTTTAAAACAAAATGTATTCTTCTCGAAATTTAGAATTTATGTTTTACAAAACGTAGGCCTACATTGCCCTAATCTACAATTGGAAATACACGCTCGTAGGGATTTTACCAAAAAAAAAAATCGTGAAGAATACATTGAATTTGAAACGCCTATCTTTAAAATCAAAGCACTGAGAAGATAATTTCCTTAACATGGGATTTACTATTTACACTTCGCAGTTGCCAGCCGGTAGGCAGGGTCCTTAAGGGAAATGCCATCTCTTATACCGACTTGTTTGATCATAGATATTTAAAGTTTGTGATGATTTTTAATAAGGAAATTCGGTAAGTACCGCTACAGACAATTAGCTGTTGACTTTACCCTGTAGCATATACAAGACAAGGGGACTCTAAACACACAATCCCGTCACAATTTTAATTCTGTCAAAATTTGGCAAAAATCAGTATTGTGGCATTTATACGAGTTCGTAGTGCAGTAGTTGTCTGTATTGTTGTGTATGTTTACAGCAAGTTAGAGGTGACTTTATAACAACGTGCAATATTATTCTAGCCTGCGTGGTAGCCTTTTTGTGAAAATCAGCTGTCCCTAGTTATCAGTGGATAGATTTAGGAAGTGGTGTATCGTGAAACGATTTAGAAACAAGCAATACTTCAAAGTATAGACCATTCATCGTTACTTCCATGTTTTCTGAAGCCCTGATAATGCTCTACTTTCAGATTATTCCTCCGCCTCACGCTAACAAAGCCTAACTTAAGTCTAGAAAATTACAACAAAGGGACAAAGCACCGGGTTCGAGGGCAATCAGTTTAATGATATTTCGCATGACAACTATTCATTATCAGTCATTACCAACTGCTTTTATTTTTTCGTCTTTATTCGTATTAATTATATATTATAATTTATAACTTAAATAAAATATAAGTTAATATCAATTTTACCCAAAATAAGATACCTTTATGGTTACAGAAGTATAAAACACTTTTATTATAAATTGAGTATTTAGAAGGAAAAACAAGTACTTAATACATAGGGTGATTTTTCAAATGTTTGATTCAAAACAGTTTGAATATATGTAACACGAATAGACTTTAGTTGTAGGGTGGACCGACTGTCTTAATTCGTTAAATGACGTTCTGGCATGCGTGCACTATTATGACGTTAATCAAGGACGTGCAGAGCTGCAGTCGGTGAAGTCTGAGATTCCTTGGTCCACAGGCTCCTACTGAAGCACAATGGGTATTGAATCGGAGCGACAGAAGAACTCAGATTTCTAGGGTCTCCCGATTTTGGGCCTAGCTGGGAAGTGTCTTGTTAAGGTCCATATAAACATTTAATTAAAGATGTTTTACTACACGCCTACTTCTAAAGTGATTTTTTTTTGTGCATATTCATCCCCTACAATATGCACTTCTACAGTTCTCTGCTGTGAACTGTTTGATAAAGGCTGTTCACGATAAAGTGAGCACTTTTGAAATCAACCATAGAAAAAAGTCACTGCCTCTGCTTGCATATATTTTAACGGGTGCACTTGCCCAGTAAAGATGGTATCGGTGAATGGGAAAGTAGTTCCATATATTTACATCCAATAAAAAGTGTTAGGTAACCATTTGGGACAAACTAATTATTTCTCTCACTTTATGTTTTTTCTAATGCATCGAAGTGCAAATTTGAAGAGTATTTACATTAGTTTCACTTGACCGACGCATGAATAAAGTCACGAGGTCCATGGCAATATTCATTTTAGATAAGGCGGAAGAACATACAACGTGTATACAAGTAGATTTTAAGCAGGGCTTTCAAAAGTGCTCATTTTACCGCGAACAGACTATATAAAAATGGCTTCAATGTTCGAGGTTGTCTGGAAAAAGTTCAAACACGAAAATTCTAATGCAAAAGATAAAATACCGTATCACGATAACGAGAAGACAGCATTTATATGCTATGGTCCACAGAAATGAGAGTGTTCATTCATCAAGTTTCAAACGAGAACTTAATACTATTGTCCCCGTCCATGATACTGATGCGTCTGCATATAAGTTTAGTTTCTTTAAACTGTACCGTATAAATCCCAAGTCGCAAAACCCTCTATTTTGTTATTTTCCTTCCCTTTCCTCTTTTTCAATATTCTTCCTTTTGTTGGGGCGCTATACATAATCCCGCTGCAGTATTCTCTGCCCCCCCCCCCCACAGCAAGTAGTTCGTTATAAACCCCCTGCCACTTAAAAATGCCTTTGTTCAAAGCTTTGACCCATATCGGAGAAGCCCTAACATTTGAGAGCCCCGTAACAATGTGATATCTCAACACTTCGAGTGGGGGAGTTGCGGCTTGATTTATGTAACAGTCGTTCTACTTTAATTAAGGTCGATGTGACGATATTCATTTGAAGGGAAGTGTTTGGGGAAATCTAGCTGGCCGGGAGACAAATGTCAGCGGGCTGTAATTGACGGTGGCTTCCAGCACAGTTTATGAAGTTGTTTGTCAGCTCCACGAATACTCGTTACTCACCCCGCTGAACTGGCTGCCGGCTACAACGGTACCAACTTTTTCCAGATTTTCCATAAGGGACACATTCGACTACTCGAAAAATGACATCCGAACCCAACGAAATGATTAAAGAAAACTTTTATAAAAATTAGCAGTTTAAATACTATCTGTAATGTGGTAAATTAGTACTATGCAACAGTCATAATTCCCTCCGAACATATGAAACTAACTATTGGTTGCCACCATGGTAATAATTAAGTGTTTATTTTATAATTTCTGTAAAACAGACGATACCAACAAACAGTGGAAGAACAGATACTGTACACATCTCGCCAATCGCTACTTACACGAAAGCACTTGTTGAAGAATGCCAGCTATCTGAGACAATTGTAACTTCAGGCTGTTCACGATAAGACCGCACTTTTTGAAGACCTCTCTTTATAATAATAGTCTATAGATTAGTTTTACTGAAGCCATTCACGTTAACTTTCGAGTCCGGTGAAATATATACACTGTGTTTATTACTTACATGGCTGAATCCATCTTAAAAAGCGACGGAAGGATAAAAAATAGCCGAAATAAAAAAAATAACTAGGGCCTCAAAAGTGCTCACTTTACAGTGAACAGTCTATAGTATCTGTGGCCACTGGGTCAGAGCATCAGAGTATACGTACCTGTCATCTTTAATGTGAACAGTCTATAGTATCTGTGGCCACTGGGTCAGAGCATCAGAGTAGACGTACCTGTCATCTTTAATGTGAACAGACTATAGTATCTGTGGCCACTGGGTTAGAGCATCAGAGTAGACGTACCTGCCATCTTTAATGTGAACAGTCTATAGTATCTGTGGCCACTGGGTTAGAGCATCAGAGTAGACGTACCTGCCATCTTTAATGTGAACAGTCTATAGTATCTGTGGCCACTGGGTTAGAGCATCAGAGTAGCCGTACCTGTCATCTTTAATGTGAACAGTCTATAGTATCTGTGGCCACTGGGTTAGAGCATCAGAGTAGACGTACCTGTCATCTTTAATGTGAACAGACTATAGTATCTGTGGCCACTGGGTTAGAGCATCAGAGTAGACGTACCTGTCATCTTTACAGTGAACAGTCTATAGTATCTGTGGCCACTGGGTTAGAGCATCAGAGTAGACGTACCTGTCATCTTTAATGTGAACAGTCTATAGTATCTGTGGCCACTGGGTTAGAGCATCAGAGTAGACGTACCTGTCATCTTTAATGTGAACAGTCTATAGTATCTGTGGCCACTGGGTCAGATCATCAGAGTAGACGTACCTGTCATCTTTAATGTGAACAGTCTATAGTATCTGTGGCCACTGGGTCAGAGCATCAGAGTAGAAGTACCTGTCATCTTTAATGTGAACAGTCTATAGTATCTGTGGCCACTGGGTTAGAGCATCAGAGTAGACGTACCTGTCATCTTTAATGTGAACATTCTATAGTATCTGTGGCCACTGGGTTAGAGCATCAGAGTAGACGTACCTGTCATCTTTAATGTGGTAAATTACCGAAACTGCGTTTATTAATATCTAGTTTATTTTCAGGTAAACTTGAGCTACGGGATGCATGACGTCCAGTCCTATTTACATAAGGGATAATTCTTCCATCTCCAGGGCAAGGGAAATCGAATACAATATGGACATTTGACTATTTTAATGGTTACTTATTGATTTCCTCTGCACGCGAGAGAGATCTGCAATTTCACCGACTGTCATCATCGTTAGATGTATTGTACATAAAACCGAACAGAATCCCGTTTAGGATGTCAGGAAAGAAGACTGATGTCTTGCCTGTAGCTGCATACTAGCGTTACTAAATCGCAAAAAAAAAAAAAAAAAAGTCACGTGTTTTTGCATAATGGCCTGTAAAAATTCCGGACTTAGTGTTTTTGGGACGGGCAAACAACAATTATTAACTCAACCGAAATTAGATCATTTACACTGAAATAAGATAACATGAGTTACTGCAAGAAATCTTTGAAATCATGCAATGAAATGTCTTCGCAATTGCTTAAATGTGTCCCCCCCCCCCCCCATTTTTAGTTTAGTATATAAATTTAGTAAGAAATTTTGAGAGCATGTTGTGCATTTGCGGCCCAAATAACAGCGTGAGCTCTATAACACATTTTCTAATGTCTACCTTAATGAAATAATTAAAAGACATTTCCACGAAACATTTCTCTGTGTTTTTCCAGCTCTGCGTGGGCTACATGCTAGCAGCTGTAATCTCGCCAGTGCAGTTCCTCATGGAGGAGGTATCGGACCTGAGGAGTCAAGAAGGGGCGTATCTGACCAGATAAGATCGCGGACACACGACTCCATAGTAACTAACTTGTGCCGGGTGTACCGCGCCACTCCCTTCGTCGACAAAACTTAGCTCGCGAGCCAGAAACACTGCATTTATATCGGGGACTACGTGCAATTGCTACTGCCTGTGATAGTGTTACAATATATCCAATCAGTAAGCTTAACCATGTTCTCTAAGAGATGGATGTCTTAATTAAATAAAAGAGTTTACTATAATTTCCTACTTTATTCGCATTGACTACAAAAAAAATACTCTCGACGCAATACCTCACAATATATTACTATTATTTGATATTTACAATTAATAAATTCAATCGCTACAATTTACAATCACCTTAATAAAATTAAAGCAACCAAATCATAAAATCAGTCCTAATAAACAATGTATCAACACCTATTGGATTATTTTATAAATTATATGTCCAAATTTGACAGTTCCAATATTTACAATAAAGTCCGTACCACGTGTTCATATAGTCTTACATCAGTTGAGTTAAAATCCCACCAGTCGGCAATGTTATAGATATACTCGAGCGCCCTAATGCACAGTAGCCCTCAACTAGTCGGGTACTACACCCGCTCGTCCATCCATGCCGCAGAAACACTCGTCTGCCGTCGTCTCGTATCCTCCGCCGTCGTCCGTCCACACCGCTGCACCAGACTTTCCTCATTACTTCACTTCAGCCAGATAGCGTCGACCATAGCCGAGAGGTTTCTCCAAATGCCGCGATGCGCCGAGGGACAATATTACCAGAATATTCTTGCTCGTCCTTCCAAGTCGTCGCCTCCTCCGGTATGGAAGGAGACAGGGCTGTGACGCCAACCCCAGGCCAGCTGTCAATAATTCCCCCGGCCGCCGGGTGACGGAGCAATGAGCAAGTCTGCCGTAGGGAGCGGGAGGATCGAGGTGGGTTTATCCCCTACAGAACCGGGACCGCACATAAGAGTACATTCATAGGTTACTTCACACTTTTCTGTAGCCCTGCTGAAGTTATACTTCCAGGATATTCCTTCGCCTTGTGCAGACAAAGCTTAGCCAAGTCTAGAAAATTACACCAAAGTGAAAACGCACCGCATTTGGGCGCACTCAGTGAAATAATATTTTGCATTAGAACTATTTATTACTAGGCTTTAGCAACACACCTGTTTTCTCACTGTTTTTATTCATATTAATTATAAATTAACTGTTATATTTTAGGGATAAAATGTCAGTAAACGTTAAATTTAACCAAATATAACGTACTATAACGATAACAGAAGCATATAACGCTTGTAATAATGGTGTTATATTTCAATTAAAATCATATCAAATATTTAAATTTTCTCCTTAATTCTTCAAAGTTAAAAACCACCGTGCAGCATTGTATTCAATATTCAATCCTCTCTTATTACTTATTACATCATTAAAACTTTTACAATAAAATTCCAACGTCCGTTCCGGAGTTGGTGAGAATTTATTCTAAAGAAAAAAGTGAGTTCTATTTTTTATCAGTCTTACTTATGTTGTCTCATGTCCTTTGATTGGCTGTCGTCTGACCAAGACACATTTCTTAGCCAATCAGCAATGGCGAGACGAGAGACAACCAGAAAAAGTTTTATGTTTAATAAACATTTAATTACTTCATACCGAAAAACAAATATTAATACTGAATACGGGCTAAAACAAATTAATATCCACGTAAATAACTATTAAAATTAATTAAATATTATACTTTTAACTCTTATATTAAAAATTAATTTGGAAAAATATTAAAAGGAAGGGACAACATAAGCAAGTACTCTTTTTATATATATATAAAATAAAAATAATAATATATACTATGACTAAATATAAATATATCCCAAAATCTGCAATGCTACAATGGCTTAATTTGGGAAATAACCAAACACGTCATACATAGGCCAGTTTTTCAAAGGTGAAATTCAAAAAGTGAGAAGAAACTGCGAATATACTATAACAAGGTAACACAGTGACCGCGTCTTGTGGAGGAGTTTGCGCGTAACAACATACAGTATATTAGCAACTGACTGAGCACTTTTGGAACGCCTGTTCAGGAACTATTTTTCAGAACATGTTGTACCCTTCCGCTGTGTGTAAAATTGTCACTATCATATGCCTAATCACTTTATTTATGCGTTAGCCACGTCTAACTGGAAATTGTTAAGAATGTAAATATGTTTGTCACGCAAATTTCGTACTCACGTGTGTATGAACAGACAGAAACCAAATGCAAAACAGTAGTTTCCAAAAATTTTAACAACATTAATTTTTATACTACGGTAAGCAACGGAATCACTTTCCCGACATTGCAAGTACATTTACTGGGAGCCCTCCCATCAGCACGTGTGTTCAAATTAACACAGATGCAGGAATATATTTAAAGGTACATTTTGAAAGTTCAAATTTACCGGCGAAGTAGCTATATAATTAGGTTCACATTTCATTAACCACTTAAAAAGTTATGATATTCATTATTCTATTCGTCGTGTATCTTTCTACGGCTGCGTATAAAAATTAGGTTGGCTTAAGCCTAATGATCAACACTTCAGCGTTGAGAAAGTGATACTGAATTGAAAATTGATACCAACAGGTTACTACAATTAAACTGATCTCATTGAGTGCCAAATTAAAATGACTCTTTAATTATGCGTTGACAAATAAACTTAGATTCTATAATTTGAAGTCAACGCTCCTGTTAAGTGTTCCATTTATTGATAAAATTAAAATATATCCAATAAGGGAAGAACTTTTCCTTTGAAAGGATGGTTTAAAAATGGTTGAAAACACAATGGACAAGCTAATTAATTTTCTTCCATCGAGTCTGGAAAGGCAGGGCTTGGGAAAATGGATTTACTTCACTAAATATTTGAAGCGATCCAAAAAACTACTTTTTTATGAAGCTCAGCTGATGTTAAGTTTAATCTAGAACACGTATGTAGGTTTAAGCAGTGTTCTTTATTTATCACGTAATTAATAGGTTATTCTGACTAATTGAGTTTTGCTCATTCGGCGCAGTAAAAAGTTTAACTATCTCGCCAGTTCACAAGATTAAAAATCTTCTGTGTGGTAGAACCGCTCATCTTCATCTCTCTGCCACATCGCGCTGACTCACTCAGATGTCAGAACGCCTGTTGTCTCTCTGTAAAGCTGTCATCACCTCTATTGTCTGTGCAGGAGATGTGTAGCCGCTTACTGAACCGACCTTTCAATGGATGGGAAATCCTAAATATCTCCTTGAGTACACAGAGTTTCAACAACCCCAACCACGAGTTACCCACGCTGAGAAAAAAATATGGTCGTAGGAATCACCTGAGACTATTATAATAGTGTTAGCCATCTCATGGGTTGTAGGCGCAATCTAAATACTTTTTAAACATAGAAACTAAGTTAATGCCAACATAAGTGTTTGTTTGAATTGGAAAGGGCTTATTGACGTTCCCCGGTGTTATGCCTGAAGGGTTATCAGGGGACGGCATGTAAACTAACTTATAACCTAACTTAAACTAACACCTATGCCTTACCTAGGACTCAAACGCAGAACCTCCGGTGCCCCCAGAACAGCGGAGCACCTACCGACTGCGCCACGGGAGGTTGGCAGAAGTGTTTGTTATATTTCTCTTTGTAATGGTGGTTGCTACCAGGGGTGACAGAAGATAGGACTTACAATCGTGTTATTTGAAGTAAGTGCCTGTGGAAATACCAACAAACATTTCACCACTAGAATAAATGATTTTATGGAATAGATCGGTTTTGAGTAAAAACTATGTGTTTTGTATCTCAAACATACTGATTTAATTATATTTCAGATGCTGTTTTAAGAACTAAATAAAACGATTAGAAATATTTTATCGGTTTCTTTCACTGCTTGTGCAAGATTTATTCTATTATGTTGATCCCATTTGGAGGTAACGTAAATATTTTAAAGCCACATTAACACTAACAACACAGGTTCATTTAATTATTGCCGAAAACAGCATTAGGCAACTAAATCGTGTTAGTTAAGTAGATTTTATTTACGTAATTTTAAAACTTCGTTCTAGAACCTCTGAAGAATAAAGCAAGCCATAAACATGCTGTAAATGCTACCTGGAAATAGCCTTAAAAAAAAAACAATAAAATTTTAATTTTTTTAAATAAGCTATTTTATTAAACATTGAACACAGCGTGATTATTAACTAATTCAGTTAAGAGTATTTATCACAAAATAATAATTAAAAACTATTATTTTTGTTTGATTATAGTAGGTAATTATTTTTCGTAACGCGTGTCTGCTGTTGGTATTAATCCAGGCACCTACCACCCACCCACCCACCACCCCTGAAAAAGACTTCAAAATAAGAAGATCGTTAGAACATGTAAGTGTAGGCTCTAGTCTCCTCACGTGCTCTGTGGTCGCTACAATAGAGTACTGTCCTACTATAGGCTGTTCACAGTAAAGTGAGCACTTTTTGAAAGCCCTGCCTAATATATACTTGTATACAAGTTATGTATCCTCCGGCTTACGTGAAGTTAACATTGCCATGTGCCTCATCACTTTATTCATGCGCCGGTCAAATGAAACTGTGAAATTATTAGGAAAGTAAACACTTTACAAAACTGCACAGTGTTACACTTCATTACATTTCAAATCAGAAAGCGAAATAAGTAATTTTGAGATATTAAAAATGGTTACCTACCAATTTTTATTCGACATTAGGATATGGAACAATATCGTTACCAACTTTACTGGGTGAATGTCACTCAGTGTGCCCATGCATGCAAAGGCAGTGAACTTTGTCCAAGGTTCATTTGTGAAGTGCTCATGTTACCGTGAATAGCTTATAGTATGCGTATTCCCAAAAGAACTTGGATTGCTCATACAACTGAAATAACCTAACATAATGTTCTGTTGGTACTACTGAACAGTTCTGCGACCGGGTATAACGTGATCGCGAAAGTGAGTCTGATGTAACAGTGTTTCCACAATATGCGCATCCAGGAACTCTTTACCCAGGGCTTCACGAGCCAGTGAACGTGAAGTGGCTGTCGGGGACGAGCCACGAGGAAGTTGCCCGGGCGGTGTAACGCTTGCGTGAAATTGAGACGTGCTGCACGTGCTTTTCAGCGGGATAACTCGCAGTCACTTGTTACCGCCTGCGAGTTTCAAGATCTCTTCAGAAGACAGCTACCTCCCTCGCCCGTAAATATTCAGGGCAGCGCGGGAGTCCCGCTACCGCCTGCATCATCTGTCGAGCAGGGGAAGCCTTTCCCCCACCTCGAGATAACTTGAGGGAATTTATAGCGAGGCTGGCGCGGGGACAAGGCAGGTTAATTTGCCGCAGTTGCTGCAACAATCGCGCGGTAGGGATGGAACGGCGGGCTAATGGGCGAGGTAGCTGGGGCGTGGGGCATGGAAAAGTTGGACGAATGGAAGCCAGCGGGGTGTAACAAAGCTTGAGGCAAATTGCGCACTGCGGCTCAAGTGACGTGGATTGAGCGAAGCCACTTAGCGAGGAGTGAGAGGGTAGGTGGCAGATGGATAGCAGGAAGCTCCGTGGGACCTGGCTGGCTTGATGGCCGTCTTCGATCATGCACAATGCCACACTCGCACTGCTATGGACTCAATAACCGCACGCGAACCGTCTTTCGCCCGTGCACAAGACGGCACACCTAGCGGGCACTTGCGATACATGCGCGATCTGTTCCGTACGTTTTGAAACGAGCGAAAGGGTTTTTCCATTCATTCGCTCGCAATGGTTCGATGGCTCAAACTAGATGGCGGTGATGTGTCACATACTGAGTCGTGAATAGTTTTTAACTCTCGTGTGTGGTATTGGTTATATCATCGTTGTATTGCAGTCTTTATTGGTACAGTTTACGCGCTCGTTTTTGTATAGTACAAGCATTGTTTTGAAAATAATTTTTGTTTATTTTTGTTGGTGTTATTAATGTTTTGTTATGTAAGAGTTTATTCTACAGTATTTTGTAGTGCATCATACATTGTGAAATACAAAACTTTGAATGAAAGCACCATTATCTAAGTACTTCCTCATAATATATGCCTGTATTTTTTTTTTTTTCAGATTTCTGCTAAAAATTCAAAAATAAATAAAATATTCATCGATATGGCAGCTATTATTTGAAAACGAGCGTATATCTGACAAATGAAGCATTTTGGATCTCGTTAAATCTTGTATTATTATATTTTAATATTGTAATTTCCCACTATATTTATATTTTTTCTCTCTCGCCAATCACATGTCACTGCAACACAGCTTTTTAGCAACACTCAACGATTCTCGGTGAGCAATGGTGAGCCGAACCTACTGTTTCGAGTTGAAACAGCCGCGCATATATATATATATATATATATATATATATATATATATTATATAAAATATGCGCGTGTGTGTGCGCGTGCGTGTGTGTGTGTGTGAGCGCGCGCCCGTGCGTGTTGTTGATTCAATACAGTTCAGAGCCCTCGAGATGTCTCGAATCTTGAGAGTCGAATCAGTGAGTCGACTCATCTAGCAGTTAATCCAAATGTTTCGAATCAATAAAATATCTCGTTTCGCCCACGTCTACTCCCCATAGAACATTGCACTCTACCGTACAGCAGAGGGAACTCATTACAAAGTAGTACACATTCTAACAAAACTGTGACGAAAGCACGATTTATGTTGCACTTGAGAGAATAACGCACACATTGCGTAATATTGAAAACTATATTGTTAGAATTCACTTATTTTAATGTTAAAATAATTAATTTATAAGAGTATATTTTTAATAAATATTTAAGCGTATTTTTATTTTAGATGCTTCAGCAAGCAAATTTTGCAAGGAAACGTTTGTCAAGTATGAAAATTTTAATAATTAGTTTTGTTCTATGTAAAAAATGTGCTAATGATAAACAATAATTAAAAAAACAATTAATTGTGCGTACATTTATTTTATTTATAAAATAAATTACTTTCGTGGTTGAAGTAGACAGGCACGAAATAGATCAATAGAAATATTTGTAAGCATTACTAATTTTTGTTACCTGCAGCTACAATAATTGTTACGATGGCCTTGCTTGATATAACATTTTTTTTTTAAATTTACTTTTTGAACATTTTATAATGTAAATACGCTTAAACTTCGATTTGAAACAGAGACGAAGGCCCCTGACATTTAACTTTTTTTAAAGCAATTTATAAAAGTAAATAGTGACAAAATATTTTTAGGTGTTACAAAATATTTTGTCACGTTGCGGGCGGAAATACCAGAAAGCCTCCTCTACCTGCCTCCCGTATCGCAACTTTGACTAGAGCTTAGCTCAAAAAAATAATAATTACTAATTATCGGGGCATAAGAAAAACTACACACTTGCCACGCTCACTTATCCAAAATATGTAACAATTAAAAACCTAACTGAGGAACGGAATCCTAACTATTTAGTAGGCCTATCCGCCCCCCCCCCCCCAGAGCGGTAATGTGCCTGCTGTGAATTTCCCAAGCCTCTTGGCCACCCAGTTACACCGATTAAAAAATTTAAACAGAGAACGGCACGAAATATATAACTGCACTTACAATCCTGACAATAGGCATTTTTTTTTCATAACATGCAACAAAAATTGCAATGTTACAATTGCTCGGAGTCAGTGGGATTAACTAGGTTCGTTAAGCGATGGAGGTCTTAACGAGATAAAAGAATTAGTTTTAACATTCTAATTTATTTATAAACACTACAAAGAAAATGCTTTCGGCTTAATATTTCACAACAAATGGCTTTCACTTGCTATATACAATTAATATTTACAAAATCGTACATCCCTTCAAATAAATTAACGCAACCAAGTATATCGGTTCCTTAAAACAGTATGACAAACCTATATATAATTACATGTCCATATTTGACACTTGCAGTATTTACATTAAACTCCGTATGACATATCATACTCATGGTCCCATCTTACTTCATTCCACATTCCACCACTCCCGAATGTTCTAGAACACTCCGAGAGCCCCAATGCACAGTATGCACTCTACTCGTCGGTTACTACGTCCTCTCGTACGTTCACACACCACACACACACACATACACACACACACTTGTCTGCCGTCGTCTGTCATATACGCTGACATCTCTCGCTGCACCAGAATTAACCTAATATCCGCACTTCAGCCAGATGACTACCGCAGAACCTGACTGCTCTCCGGGACTGGGACGGTACTTATACTGTCGCCGGTCCTAGCCCAGAAACTTCTACAGATATCGGGTTGCGCCGAGGAAGTCGATAACACGAAGATCCTTGCTCGTCCTCTCAAGTCGTCGACTCCTCCGGCAGGGGGGTAAAAGGGTCTGTGACGCCAGCCAGGTCAGCTGTCAATCATTCCCGGCCGTCGGGTGACGTAGTGGTGATCTGGTCTGCCTGGGAGGAGGGGAGGGTCGACACAGGTCAATACCAAGGGGTGGCTTTATCTGTGGATGTGCATGATAAGATGAATCCTGTCCGCCATGTTGTGACACCCAAAAAATTGCAAACCTAACCTGTCAAAATTAAAATGAGACTTATGTTATCAGAGCATGTTGATATTTTGCATGAAAATTTAGTCTCATTTGTTGTTATTTGTTTCAAAAACTTCCACATTACATGAATTTTTACACAAAAATCTGCAACAGAATTTTCAATGTTTTGGGTGTCTATGGCGACGGAGGAGAATACAGCTTCAGTGACGTCATAGCATGACACGTGCTGTTAATACTGCCTCCATGGTCAATACCCACAGCGCAGGGATCGCGCATAACAGCGCTCGCGTCCAGTACAGGGCTCAGGGCGTAACATTACTTATATGGCAGTTTAAGCAGCATGTGTACTACTTTCTAATTAACACTGAATGTTGTAAAGTTGGGCGCAATGCCCCATTAGGAACCACTCTCCTTCTATCTTAAACTGCATTATCTCTGATCTCCTGGTCCACAATACCATTCTGAAACGGGATGAATAAAAATATAATTTTATTAATCCACATTCTGATGTTGACTGTTCCCGGGGTGAAGTGAGCACTTTTGAGGTCCTAGTTATTTTTTTTCTTTTCAGCCATTTTTTAACCTTTAGAAATCTTTTTGAATAAATATTGCCATGTAAGTAATAAACACTGTTTCTGTATTCCACTGCACTGGAAAGTCAACGTCTAAGGCTAAAATAAAATAAATTTTTTTAAAATGTTATTCCAAATGAGAGGGCTTTCAAAAGTACCCACTTTACCTTAAACATCCTATACTTGTGTGTCCCTTTTTCCAATCTCCTGTTTCTTAAGAATTAATAAAATATCTTTTCTCACACTTACAGTTATTTAAAATATTTTATTTCAAATAATAATTTAAGTAATATCTGGCCAGTGAAAACGTTCCATATTAATAAACTACAAATAGATCGCGTGGGGGGAGGGGAGTACTCTCTGCCTCGTTATGCAACCTACTGAGCGCTACTGTCTGTATGAATGCCTATGTGTTCAGGGGACACCGCCGCAAAAGTCTGCAGCAGGCAAATGGACTGACGGAATACTAAATCATGTCACAAGAGAAAAAGTGAGCAACCACAGAGCCATCCTTGAAGAAAATTGTATAATTGTTTCCCTTGTATTTTCACGCCTGTTTGCATGTTAATTTACGTTGATATAAGACAAAAGATTCTTCAGCACTGTTCGAATGAGCATGTATTGTCAAAAATGGTTACGTGACGCAATTATGTACACGAAAGTGTTTATCAACTGCGTAGTTCGATATTTACAAATTTTTTCATGCTGAAACATAAAAAATGACCAATTATTAAAAAATGCATGAATCGCTACGTGTTAAGGGTGGGATGGAGCTGCGTGTCCAAGGTCAAGAAGCGAGGGAGCGATACGGGCGACACTAACGCGCACTTCTAGCGCCTCATCGCTCCTACGCGCAAGGCGTACAGTGTTTCAGTAGTGACGCTGTACTGCGCAAATTAGATCTGTAACAGTGGAACGTGATTACACGTGATGAAAGCTCGCAGATTATACTACGCTTATATGGTCGGACTTATCTCTTACCGCTTAACAAAATTGCATACACAAGCTTTTAAAATGCGACATTTGACCAAGTTCACGAAATGTTCTCCAAGAATACACTTAATATGACAAAAGTAAAAAAAATAGAGGCATAGATAATTATCTTTTATATTTTCTGAAAAAAATTCGCATTTGTAGAACATTTATTTACGAGAGACGCGTATTCGCTCAAATAAGTATTTCACAGAAAATGTTTCAGTACACCCTCCTCTGTAAGTGTCGTTATAAATATTTCGGGTGGACGTGTACATGTAGTAACGAGAGAGAGAGAGAGAGAGAGAGAGAAAGAGAGAGAGAAAAAAAGAGACAACGGAAGGGAAATGAGACTCGGGCATGGCCCGACAGTGCTGCCTCCTGGCGGGTACAGCTCGAGGGACGGCACTTGACACAAACTGTCTGGCGACGAAGCAGCGCGAACAATGAAGAACCAGGCGTTCTTCAGCAAAGTATCTCCGCCCTCTCTCTTCCCCACTCTTCTTGACACGTGCAGGCCTTTGTGACGTCACGTCAGCGAGCACAATACACACGGCCCGGGGCTCCATGGCCCGATGTGAGCGTGCGGCTGAAGCAATCACAGAAAAAACCCCGAACTAGATAACAATTTTGTATACCGCACAGCACACAGGACGACACAGGCTGCCTGTGTGACGTAGCCAGGAATACGCTCTTAGGCGTGCACAAAGGGATGCAGCAACACGCCTCATCCTCTTTTATCCCAATTGCCTCATTTCATTAGGAAAATTAATAAACGATATTACCAGTTTCGCATTTTTAATAAATATTCTGAGTGTTTGAAAGGCCACTAAATTAAAAATAGGTTTAAAACTACTTAGACTATTTGTAATGAATATTTCCTGATCTACACGGAATCACGGTGGCTGAGCGGTTACACTGCTCACCTCCCACCATGGCGAATCCGGTTCAATCCCCGGCCGGGTCACTCCAGGATTTTCGCAAGTGGGGATCGTGCCGGCGGGTTTTCTCGGGGATCTCCCGTTTCCCCACCCTCGCATTCCGGCGCTGCTCCATTATTACCTCAGTCCACCGTAATCAGCTCTCACGACCTCTTTGTTTATAACCGCCCACAATCCCTCAATTCAACTCTACTGATACACCCACTGTTGCAGCGGTCTGAAACCAACGATAAAGATAAGAGGTTGTTTCGTCCTGCAGGTGGTTTGGAGCCCATTATTAGTTCAGATAAGCGTTTCCTTATGAATAACCACGTAACGTTTAATCCACATATTATTCCAGCATGCAGACTTTCTTAATCTCACACAAATGTAGCTAAACACGAAGTAAGTACTCATATATACATCTTCGTTAAACGATGTTCAACGTTAGTTGAGAACTTTTAAAATATTAACCTTAGAAAAATGTCACTCCAGCTAACATTTTATGAACACTGAAATAATTTAGCCTGTTTAAGGTTTTTATTTAACACATGTGAGTATATGAGTTAACGAATTTGTAAACTATTTATTTTCGAAATAATTTCCCAGTTTCCCTTGACCGGGTTGTGAATCAAGTGAGCAGGTCCACGTCAGTGTTAATTTTACATGTGGTGAAAGAATACACAATGAGCGTACAAGTAGATGTTAAGGGGGACTCTCGAATGTGCTCATCTTACCGTTAACAGCATGTACCAGCTTATAAGGCAAGATGAAACAAGGAGGATAGCGCATGACGGGTTTTGAAATACGGACATTCGGCTTTCTGGTTATCTGGAACATCGCCAGTCAGATGCGTGAGAAATAAGAATACAAACCCTGTCATTTTTCTATAAAAAAAAAAACGTAGTTCTCATTTTGCAGAAAACGCTATCAGCTGCGAAAGTAAAATTAAAATAGTTACCTCCGAGTTAAATAAACATGCCATACACCGTCTATAGATATTTATTTTCAAAGTGCGCGCCCCAGAGTGCAATTTTTTTTTCTCCTTTTGCTTAATCGAATTTGCGTGGCAGAGAACAAGAGCTGGTTTTCATCACGTAATTGAGGGGCGCCCGTATGGAACGGGAAATACTTGGTCCTAAATTAAATTACGGGTGCATGTTGACTGATCCCATAAAACTATCACAGGAGCAGAAGGGGAGTTGGGGCGAGGGGGAAGAATGGTGGTCCATTGCGTGGTTTCTGCTGACTTATGGAGTCCGGAGCGAGCGAACACAACGCACGCTTCACCACCGGGACATGCATCACAAGGGCGAATACGACATCACAAAAAAAAAGCAAACGTTTGCGAGCACCATTCCAAACACTGTTCCACTTCCCGCACTTCCGGGTTGCCATTTCCAAAATGAAGTACACGTGCAGGATTATTCTGGACTCCGGTTATGAAGCAACATTAAATTATTATAGGCTATTCACGGTAAAATGAACATTTCTGAAAGCCCTGCTTAAGACCCACTTTTACGTACGTAGTATATTCTTCCGCCATATGTAAAATTAACATTGGCAAGGGTCTCATTACTTTAGTCATGGGTCATTCAAGTGAAACTGTGAAATTATTAGGAAAGTAAATATTTTACAAATATACTCGTTTTTACACTGCGCTGCATTAGAAAAAAAGGGAAGAAAAACAAATAACTAAAAATACCACAAATGGTTACATAACACTTTTTTTTGGAGGTTAGAGATATGGAACTACTCTCCATACATCGTTACCAACTTTACTGGGCAAATATCACTCAGTGCGCCAGTTAAATTATGCAGTTAGGAGCAGTGACTTTTTCTTAAGGTTGATTTCAAAAGTGCTCACTTTATCGTGAATAGTCTGTAACGACAATACTGTACTCTTTTTCTGAACCGATTGCTGTATAAAAACCCCATGGTATGAGAAAACAGATAACAAGAGCACGCGAAGCTGGTTTATACTACTTCACAATGATTCTTAATGGAAGGATGTGAACTTTTAGGGGGGGGGGGGGGGTGGTAGTAAAACTGCGAAGTTAATAGAAAAGTAAATATTCTACAAATATGCTAATTTTTACACTTAAATGCATTCGAAAAAACAGAAAACGAAAGAAATAATTTAAATTACCACAAATAATTACCTACCAGTTTTCATTCGACGAGAATATATGGAAGTAAACTTTCCCTCCATCGTTACAAATTTTACCGGAAGCACATCACCCAGTGTGCCCGTTAAAATATATGCGGGCCCTAGCATTATTCTAAGAAATATTTTTAAAATGCTCACTTTATCGGGAACAGCCTTCACGAGTTATGATAGTAAGTTATTATTAACGTTTTTCGGACTCAGCATACTTTAGGGTTTCGATGTTACAAATAAGGAATAATTTGATGCGAGCTGTACTGAAGTATAAACACAGCGCGCGTTTCGTTATCACAGCTTTGTCTTTGGCTACAGCGATATGAACAATTATTGGCGTAGAACAGCAGTTAGGTTTACGAATCGGCTAGTCACAGGGAATATCTCTGGCCAGTGTGATTAGTAGTGTGCAGTACCTTGCGAAAATCACCTCTGTGTACTACGAACACAATTGTGTACACTGGATATAAAGAGGCTAGGACAGACATGCATCCCTCGATAAAGGCTGTTCATGATAAAGTAAGCTCCTAGAAAATAATACCTAATAGATTTAGAAAACGGAGACCACAGACACGCAGATAAGTATTTCCCAATTTACAGGATCCGTATTAAGAACGCTATTGGTCGCGGGGACCGCGGTGGCTGAGCGGTTAGTCTGCTTACCTCCCACCAAGGCGAACCGGGTTCAATCCCCAACCGGTTCACTCCGGTATCTCCCACTGGTTGGCGAGTTTTCTCCGGTATCTCCCTGTTTCCTCCGCCCTTCATTCCGACGTTGTTCCATTTTCACCTCGCTTCACCCTCATCGGCTCTCAAGACCACGATGTTAAAAGCCGCCCAAGTCTCCTCACTCTTCACTTACGCCATTGGTCGCATTTAGTAAAATCCTACATATCCGTACAGAAGAGACCTGCACCAAAGGTCGCTGCGAGAGCAGCTATTTGATCCTTGAGTCCCCACTGACCAAGTTAAAAATAGTACGGTACGGCCTTGTGCGATTTTTGTTTAACGTAGTAAGATTCGGCATGACCTGCTGTCTTTTATTGCGTTATATTGTAAATATTTGATTGCCTGCCAGCGAATTACAGACTTTAAAGTTAATGCTAACTGGCCCATTAAGGCAAGGCCCATTAAGGCAAGTAGCCAATAGAAAGTCTCAAGTATGCATGTAGTGTATTGAAGTCTGGCTTACATGTAAATGTTAACCCGCAAAACCGGCGACCCAATATATAATGGTACAGAAAAAATATTTTTGATACTTTGAAAACACGATTTATATTTCAAGAAACTTATGCGCAGTAATTATGCCCACGTCCGTTCACAGACGGTCGTCTAATTTCACACATAGAAGTATAGGCTCTGTACGGTTATCTCAAAAGTTTTGAAACTAACCTTTTTAAAATGTCACATCCCCTGCCTGCATATATTTTAACGGCCACACTGTCACGTGCCCAGTGAGGTTGGTAGAGACTGGTGGGAAGTAGATCCACGTCTTCAAGTTGAATTAATAGTGTTGGGTAAATAATTTTTTTACTACAATGATTTATTTTGTTCTGTATTTTAATTCTTTTATGTGTACGAATACTCAAATTCCTGAAATATTTTTTTTCTAATAATTTTACAGTTACACCTGACCGACTCACGACTAATGTGGTCAGGCACAAGACAATATTAATTTTATTTGTGGTGGAATTTTACACAACCTGCATACAAGTAGACCTAGAGCAAGGATTTCAAAAGTTATAATTTTACCGTGAACTGCTTATAATAATCATTAACTGTTCGGAGGGCGCAAAATTCTCTGGCCTGCAATGTTTCGTCTAACACAACCATAACACAAGGAGAAAACATTCAGAAATGACACACGAGATGATTGCGTGGTCAGGGGGAGAGGGAATATGATGAAGGGGAAAGAGTGTTTCGAGAAGGCATGTGTGAGGGGGCATAAGGGCGAAGTATGAACGGCTGACGGGTGGAACACAGAACCTAATGCACAGCTCGGGCGGGGACAGACGAGAACAGTCGGCTATCGTGCCCGCATTAATTACACACCCGACGGAGTTTTATTTATATACGCTCAACATTTCAGAGCGAGGACCGACAAAAAACAAAAATGGAACGTTTTTCCTGCGCACATTCGCGGAAACTTTATTGGATGTGTGTCAAGCTACGCCTATCGCCAGGATACGACCGAATAAATCACAAACAAACGGAACATCCTCCTGTCCCAAAAAACTCCACAAAATTTTTTTTTTCAAACCTGCTTCCCTTTTCCTGCCCTCTTGAGCGCAACTGCAGGAAACTAAACCAATTACGAAAATGTTCATGGATTATTTTTGTTTTTAAATTCCGTTTTACGATGTCTGCTCGCTATCGCTATTCAGTTTTTCATTAAAATTATTTTCCTTGACCTCCGACTCTTTCAAGCCCTCATGTTTGTTTGGTATTAAAACATCAACTAATGGATATTGTACTGAAATAAAATACGACTGTGGATGTAATTCCATTTGGACAAATGCAAAATACAAACCGACGCTTCTCAGAAGTAATTATTTACCCCTTGATTAATATTTGGTATTATGTTTCAGTTACACTATCTGTAATTTTATTTGTATATCGACTAGTTTGAAATTTGTATTTGTGTCTACGTTTACGTCTGTTCTTCATAGCAAAGCAGACATTATTATATATGCGTTACGTGAAATGCTGTACTGCATTTGAGCAGGGAAGTAATAACTGTAAATGTAGAGTAAGCTCATATCTATAAATAATTAATCGTAATTACAGACTGGTGTGTGTGTATATATATACACACACACGCTAAAGCTAGCAGCCACTAAGAAAATTAGTTTAATATTTTAAGTATAAAAGTGCGAGGTTAAAAATGAGTGAAAAATAAATTAGGCCTATTTGTGTACAGAATATTGATAAAGGACTGGTGTAATTAGATACGTTTGTTATTATTTCTCACTGTAACTTGTGCGCATGCGTGGATAGCTATTGGACGTGGTAACGTTGATTTTTCTACGAGTCAGTGAATGAAGATATTTAGGCATCTCTTAACATCGAGGTGTTGAGAGCCGATGAGGGTGAAGAGAGGTTTACACCTGGGTCAGCTCAGGGAGAAACAGTTTCCTGTCGTGCATTCCATTGATCCCCAATGACCTCCCTTTTGAATTCAAAGGACTGCAGTTTCCCCTCAAAGTGTGCTTCCCAATGACGATAGATAAGTAAGTCGCAGGACAAACTCTTGAATTCGCAGGAGTTCATTTAAGGCAGGGCTGTTTCTGCCAGGTCAGTTTTACGTGTCATGCTTGCGTATAAGATCATCCCTCAGCCTGCAGGTTGTTTTGGCAGAACCCTCGAAAATGTTAAAGAACATTATTTACAAAGAATCACTGTAAAAGGCCTAACTTACATGTTGACACAGCCTATTAATAACAACTCGAAACTTAACAGTCAACAATTATCTTATTTTTGAAGCGACGTTCATATGCTCGGGCGCCAGAATGCAAGGGCTGGGGAAACGGGATATCCCCTAAAAAAAACCCGCTGATAAGCGGCATTGTCCGCCACTATATAGGCTGTTTGTGGTAAAGTGAGCACTTTTGACGCCCTAGTTACTTTTTTCATAGCATGCGTGTTTGTATCATTTCGCCACTTTCTTAAATAAATATTGCCTAGTAAGGAATAAACACAATGTATATATTTCACCGGACTCTAAATTTAACATCTAAGGTTGCAATGAAATAAATTTTTTAAATATTATTCCAAATGAGAGGGGTTCAAAATGGCCTTTACCCACGTGCAAGAATCCGAGAATGACCCCAACGGGAATCGAACCCAGCACGTCTTGATAGGAGGCGAGCAGTCTGACCACTACACTACCATGGCCCCATAAATGTAGGGATCTTGAGCGTCGCTACTCTACAAATTTGGGAAGTTACCTTTGCATCTGACGCTTTTTGTAAGCAAATGTACAAATGTTACTATGAACGCGTGGAAAAATAATTAAACTATTTTATATTTCTCATTATATGTATTCACTGTTCTGGTAAATATGCGAATAATTTCTTAAGAGTGTATGGCGCAGAATGGGTCGGATCGTGCCGAATACCATTAAAGTTCAAAACTGTACAGTACTCAACACAGTATGCATCAACACTGTACAATACTATACACAGTATGCATCAACACTGTACAGTCCATGTTAGCAACAATAGCATTCCACACAAAAAAAAAAAGGCCAGCCCGCGCGCCATAAAACGTAAACGGAGTCGTGGATTGGGAGCTGTAGCGAGAAATTAAAGACATCCATTACCTATGCTCTTATGTTCAAGTGGAAGCCAAGGGAAGTTTCTTGTCAACGTGTGTTATTATACACAGAGATTTATGCTAGCATGTGTACAAAACTCGCACGCTGACTTCCGTAGCTAAGAATTTGCATATAATATTCCCAATTAAACACCAAGCCTTAGAACTGAATCTAACTGATTCGCAGCCAACTTATCTGGGAACCGGCGTGTCACAGTATACTGTAGCTCACACGTAGTTAAGGACTGTGATGTTTTTAAAAGGTTGATTTCAAAAGCACTCACTTCACCGAGGTCAGTCTTTATTGGACTGGTTTCACCCTCGCCCACTGAGATTTATATTAGTCATATTTTGACGTGAATCCGTCTTTAAATTTGCAACCATAGTGGGAGGAAATCCAGAAAATCCGATGATAACAAAATCGGGGGGTACAGTTATCACGCGCGGCGGAGGGGGCGGGGGAGGGCGGTATAGCCGCAATTTTGAGTTCGTTTTGCTGCGTCTCATAACTTCCGCGTAGTATAACTTTTGACTAGGAGAAGCTACGACGATCATTAAAGTTTCAATCGGCAGCTTTCGTCAAGATCAATCGATTGCGTGTATAAAAACATTTAAGTGGCGTGGTTATGGCGACATTGTATGAGCTTAATGTAAAAAATTAAGAAAACTTAACACAATATCAGCCTATATTCGTCAAAAAGTCAAGTCGAAATACAGAAGTCGTATACGGTTGGAAAGATCATCTCAAAAGCAATCCAGTGATGTCCATAAAACCACATATGATCGAGTGAAGCGATGCTGTGAACGTAAAATAAACATCAAGGCGTCCGAGCGCGTTAACGTAGACGTATTCACGTAAAACAAACGGCCGTGTCCCCAACACAGCCACGACCCATTTTTTCCCTCTCCCCAATTCGCGTGCGGCAGACGTAACTTTACTGTGTCCCACTCACGAGAGGTTATGTTTGCTGGAGGATTGCTGTTTCCACGACAGAAGGCGTGTTCGCACTGTTTTCTGTTCCGCCAGTTTAACAACATTTTTGCAGTTTTTCCGCTGTAGTCTGGTCACCGTAAAGTGATCACTTTTCCACGGGCGTGCTTGAAGATTCCTCACAGCTTACTTGTATCATTTATCCAATCGCTAATTTAAATTTACCATATGACTAGTAAATAAGAAACAATAACAGCAGTGCCCAAGTGGAACCACTTTTAAATGTGTTGGGGACAATCCTGACTGATAGAAATGAAATTAGTAAATATATATAAATAAAAATTAATAAAGGATAAAGAAGTGCAGCAGCTTTGTACATGATGTTAAGAAATAAAAGTCTTTCTAGAAAATTGAAACATACAATATGTAATACTTCTATACGACCAGCAGTAAAATATGGGCGTGAAAAATGTACGATGACACTGAAGGATTAACGAAAACTATTGAGTTTTGAAGATAGAATTTTAAAAAATGTATGTGGTCCACTTGGAGACAGTTGAAGTGGTGAATGGAATTGCAAGACCTCAAGGAAAGTGAGAGATAGTACAAAACCATTGCCAGTCAATGTTAGGTCACGCAGAATATCATGTGTGAGATATGTAGCACGATCAGAATTGATGACGAATTCCAGTTGGAAGAAGACCTCCAGAAAGACCAAGCCAACGGAGAGAGGATAATATAGTGATTGGGTGAATATGGCTCAAGACCAAAAATAAGGGGAGACATTACTGAGGAGGCGAAAACATGATAGTTTATCAATGGTGTTGGACCATCGGAAGTAAGTAAAAACGTATGTGACTAGTAAACACTGTGCACATATTTTATAACTATCAAAAGGTAACATCTGATGCTACTATCCAAATGTAATATTTTTTTTAGAATGTCTGCTGGGAGAACCGTAAAGAGTGCTCACTTTACTGTGAATAGCCTATAGGCTATTTTACGTCCATGTTCTGGAAGCACTTATTAGTAAGCTGTTTTGCTATTTCTGCTATAAAAAGCAGCTATTTGTGTTCTTGCTCGCCGAGGTATAGCAGATAAAGCAGAATGAGCAAAAAAAATACAAACTTGGAAGAGCGGTCAGAGTGGCGACTGCTAAAATTAATTTGCTTTGACCCAGATTGGTGACGAGAATTTACTTTGACCCAGATTGGTGACGAGAATTTACTTTGACCCAAATTGGTGACGAGAATTTACTTTGACCCAGATTGGTGACGAGAATTTACTTTGGCCCAGATTGGTGACGAGAATTTACTTTGACCCAGATTGGTGACGAGAATTTACTTTGGCCCAGATTGGTGACGAGAATTTACTTTGACCCAGATTGGTGACGAGAATTTACTTTGACCCAGATTGGTGACGAGAATTTACTTTGACCCAAATTGGTGACGAGAATTTACTTTGACCCAAATTGGTAACGAGAATTTACTTTGGCCCAGATTGGTGACGAGAATTTACTTTGACCCAGATTGGTGACGAGAATTTACTTTGACCCAAATTGGTGACGAGAATTTACTTTGGCCCAGATTGGTGACGAGAATTTGACCTGCAAGAAGTGTGCAGAGATATCCACTTAGTAAGGAACAATTAATGAAGTCACCTTTATCCTTGAATGTGAGGTAATCTATAGCATGTATTGGATACACATAAACTACACAGGCGCAATAATCGTTACAGTCTATTCGCAGTTTATTCACACTTGTTGAATGTAACCTTTAAAAAATCATCCCTTGTATGACGCGTTTGGTTATTTCCTAAATATATCATGTATCACAAACGTTTTACATTTTTGTTGACATAAAACTACGAAATTTAAGGTTAAATTAATACTTCATTTATATTTAGCATTTAAAGTATAATATTTCATTTATTATTAATACGAATAAAATCATTGAGAAAATATGTGTGTTGTTTATGCCTAGCAAGAAATAGTTCTTATGTAAAGTATTATTACACTGAGTGCGCACAAATTTTGTTTGCAGTCCCTTTGGAGTAATTTTTAGTCTTGGTTAAGCTTGCTTTATATAAGGTGGAGGAATATCCTCGAAGTAGCACTATAGAGGGGCTGCAGAACAGTTGGAAGTTACTGAGAATGTACTGTAACGTCAATTTCCTAATGAAAAGTGTTTATTTTTTCCCCGACATGTTAGTTTCTGTTGCTTGTCGTTGGTGTCATTCCGCCTAGAGCAAATGCCATTTCTGATAATTCTATACTCGTGAAATAACATAACTTGCTCTGGGAAAACAGAACTAGCACACTCCGCGGACAAACCTCGAGCCTGATCTGCAGGCAACTAGCGTGTATCGCCCGGCCTTCGTGATCGATTCATCGATTGTCTGTGGGCGGGATGATTTACAGCACAATGGCTCGCTGTGTGGCTGTCTGGTTCGACGGTTTTATCAGCAGTCGAGACATTTTATGTGCCGTGCCGGATTCCTGAAGGTTGGAAGGATGCTGATTCAGGTAGTTTACCAGACCATGCTAGATCATCGCTCGGAGAACAATCAGCATTCTAGAGCAAGCATCCAGTGCAAGGGAATATGGACTCATCCTAGCGTGATGGTACAAACAGGAGGGCAAAAAAAAAAAAATAGAATTGGTGAATAATTGCACAGCATTTGGCTATATTCTTTATTTGATGTTGTCTAAAATTAAATTTAATATCAAACGCAACACGCTAAAATAAAAAAAATAATCAAGACAGGTAGAAACTGCTTTGTAAGAATTTACACAGCCATTTCTTTTCGGTGAGTATCAAATCATTTGTGTGGTTACTGCAAAATAATTTCGTGTTCACTGCAAACATTTTTGACACGGAAAATCCTCGCAAAAATGTTTTCAATGCGTGAATGGAAAATTATCTTACTTCTAAAAACCGTGCATTGTGAAAGCAAGTGTACGACTGTTTAGCAAATAAATACTCTCTTAAAAGTAATTGATGAACAACACTGGGTTAGTTTCGGAAAATAAATATAGAGTTTAATCGAATGAATCTTTCGAATAATACCAGTTTAAAGAAAATATTCATTTGAAAGTGCAATTTTCTTTTTGGACTTCTGGTACTCTTCAAACTGAATTGTTAGGTCATAGTAACGCAAATATTTTACAATCAAGTTAGTTATCTTTGATACTGGAAGCCTAGAAAATGCTGCAGCCATATTTTAAGATATTGTCTTGCATTCCACTTGAACTGTTGGTATGGCAGAAAGTTAATAAAATTGCGAACGGGTGTGTTTAAACAGATTTATAAGTAACAGAGAAACTAAATGTTTTGGGGTGATTACGAATACAATACAAATAAATAATTTCCACAGGGTTTTAAATAATTTATTCTAATAATTTTTTAGCAGGGAAGCTCACTATTATTTTTTGCCACTAAGATAGGGTTACAGGTAGACATGCTGAAATGCTACATTAAACTTTGTTGCGAATAAGTTTCACTGTTTCTGACTGGCACTGTTTATGCTGGAATTCAACATTATAATATGCAAAATATTTACACATTTGCCAAGCTTAATACTTTTGGGCTATTAATAATCAGACAAAAGTTAGCAACTCGAAATGTTGCTAGTCTTTTATTTTCAGATTTACCAGAGAAAAAAAAGTTACAGTTTAGTCAAAGCCTTGAAAATTACTTAAGTGTCTGTATAGTATAAATCGGCCAAGTATGACAAACTTTATTTGTATTCGAGAAAGGGTATTTACGGACGCAGAATGGGTGATCTGGATAGCCGATTTTCTCATTTCTTCGAAATTGTTTACTGTTTCTAAAATTAAACATTCCTAAGATTACAAACTTGAAAATCTAGTGAATGTGTCACACTGCAGCATTAGTTCTACTGCAAATTGTGAGTTGGAATTCGCCTCTGATTTATACCAAATGCTACGATAAAACCAAAAAAGTTACTACGCCCAGTATTTGAACAGTCTGATTTAAGCCGACCTCATGTTATTGCAGAATTCTTAAGTATCCTGCTACGTATACAGATAAGTTTAGGAGATCAGGTTTAATATTCTTAGTCACAGGTGAATGTGATGTTTTTAAATATAAACTTCTTCAATAAAGTACGCATTCCTTTCCGTAGGTTACTTCTCGTTCTAAAGAAAGGACTTTAATTAACACAATACCGAAATACATACATAACGGCAAAACTTTTCTCCTCAAAACAAAGTTGGTCAAAATCTACTTCATTTACTAGAAGGTTTCAGTTGGTTTTACTTTGTTTTTACTATTTCCATTTCATTCCTTGTTTTGTTAAAGTGAAATGAGTAATGAAGGTCTTTATTTAATTAATGGAACTAACATAAAACTCATTTTTAATTACTGTAGATAAAATTACAAATATTAGGTAAAATGTTTAGAATAAGTTTAAACATATCAGACATACTTATATTCAGTATGTCTGCAGATATTAAAGTATTATAAAAAAAATAGTATGGCATACTGTTTTAATGCCATAATCCTCTTTTGTCAATATTACAAATGGATATAAGCTGATCCTAAATTAAATACACAACACGGATAATCACTTACCTTCGATTTGGAGGAAATAAAAAAGAAAATTTTAGTGGGCAAAAAAAAAAACAGAACACGATTATTAAATTTCACACTGCATGCTCTATTTCCTTTCTACACTACATTTTCTAAAATTTTCATGTTTGTCTAAGACTTGCGAAAACATCAGTGTTTGTTTGCAAGAATAATACAAAATAGTCCCATTATAAGAAAATACTTTAATGTTTTCTATGTTAACACTTGTATCAAACGCTTGTCATATGCATTGTAATTGAGGCGTAAAACAAAATAAGTCATACAAGGGATGATTTTTAAAATGTTTGATTCAAAATGTGTGAAGAAAGCGTGAATGTACGATATATATCAGCAGATATTGAGCAGGACTTTCGTAAGTGCTCAGTTTACCGCGAACAGAATATATCTGTGATAGTCAAACTGATTCTCTCTTAAGGGTGACGGACCCCAAAAAACTAATTATTCTACAATTGTAACAATCATTGTTCAACTAGTATGTGATGACATTTTCCTTGAATAAAAAATTTTTATACTTTATATTTTATCAATAATTTGATGTCAAATACAGAATTATTCTGTTTTGTTTCAGCCGTTATACAGATGAATAAATTTACAACATGAGCTAATGCCAAGGACTACTGCTTGACGTCTGAAGTGGCCCTTGTATATTCTGATTTCTGGAGGGCTTTTTCCTTATTAGGAGGGCTCTTCGGCCAATCACAGGCTGTCTTCCTCTTGATTGGCTGAGGTGGTTGGCCAATATTTGAGAGTGTGTAGTCTCTACCCTGATTGACTGGACATCAATATTACAGGTACATACAAGAACAAATAAACTAAAGGAATAACACCTACACTGTACAGCACACTACACAAACAACATTACACTGACACCATCACAACACAGACACAGACACACAGACATCAAACACACGACGGACACCTCACAAAAACGACAACAACCGCAGGACCATCTGTCTCCGGAGAGGATGGAGGGATGAGGGTTCGAGGGCGGAGGCAGAGGAATTTTAACTTTTTACATGTTAAAATTTTAACGTAACCTTTTTCTTTAAGATTATAACAAAATATAATTTAGGCGTCTGTTATTTTAAAATTTAACTCGCTTTCAATTTTTATAACGTGACAAATTTTATGTTTCGACTATTTTACAAATTTATTTTAGATTCTAGTGTTATGGCCTTCAGCTGGGCACTGGTGCCATATTAATATGTTATGTTCTGTTCTGATTGGCTGGACTCTCTGGCCAATTGCAGTCTCTCTTCCTCCTGATTGGCTGAGGCGGTCGGAGAAGAAATCCACGATGCGCCCCTAACCCAGAAGCCTCTATGGATATGGATTGTTATTTTGCGATTACATACGTGCCATGCGGTAGCTCATGGGACTGGTTTGCTTTGCAAATTTTTCACTTGTACAACTTAGTATTTGTTTTTGCAGCCGCGGCAAAACAGAAGATTTCGTATTTGACATCAAAATATTCAAAAAATATAAAGCCTAAATTTTTTTAAATTATAGTTAAATGCTATCACACATAATGCTTACGAGTTGAACAATTTTAGGTACAAATATAAAATTAGTATTCATTTTTGGGGTCCGACATTTAACGACACAGAAACAACACCTGTTGTAAGAACAGGGCAAGTACGTCTTTGACCGCGCCTTCCCAAATACCCTTCAGCCCTTCCCAAATACCCTTCAGCCGTCCCAAATACCCTTCAGCCCGTCCCAAATACCCTTCAGATCTTAGAGGGTCCATCCACGCTGCCTGATTTTCCCCTATAAAACTGCCTTGATGCATAAGGCCTATAATATGAACTAACTAATGTACTCCATACCGTTTCCTTCTGTCACATATTCAAATATTCAAGGCAGTATTGTCATTAGGTCTTTCTAGGGGTCACGGTGGGAGAGCGGTTAGCCTGCTCGCCTCCCACCAAGTCGACCTGGGTTCAATCCCCGGCCGGGTCACTCCGGATTTTCGCATGTGGGAGTCGTGCAAGGATAATGCAGTTTGTTGCCCCTTAATTCCGGCGCTGCTCCATACTCATCTCAATCACCCTCATAGGCATTATGAGCCGTCCTAATCTCTTCACTCACTCTTTCTAGGTCTGAAGGTTTGGGCTTTTGATCGCGGTCAAGCACACAGGTGCCTATCATCAGCCCCAACTACTACCCTCACAGTGAGGCATACAATCCATACAGCTGCCTATCATAACAGTTACTGAAAATAAAATACTGTCATACGATAAAAGTGTGACACTAATGTCAACTTTTGCGCCATTCCCGAGCCGTTTTCCTAGACATTTAACGACACAGATACACCGTCACTCTATGAGAGTTGGTCAAGGTGAAGGTATGGGGGGGGGGGGATAATGTAGCGCCTGGCGCCGACGCACGAGGGCGCAAAACCGACCACCATCAGCGCCACCACTGAATAATTACCGCGAACAACTGGCGGCCTGCCGGCCATCAATAATGCAGGGCGCCACGCCTGTCCTGGAATTAATCATCGCCGCCATCACATGTATTATCTTTACTAGAGTTGCCCTGCACCGCGGCGAGGCCTGTCTGCCGCTCCAACTACGACCAAGCTAAGTTATCTCCCCTTCCCCTCTTCTCTTACTTGTCCCTTCCTCATCCAGGATAAGATAACAGCGCACTTGGCTGCCGTGTCAGGTGTTCCAGTAACCTTAAGTTGGAGTGGACAAATATGTGTGGCTCTTAAGGAGGCCGCCTACCTGACGAGACATGGCGCAGGAGCGAGCGGACGCTAAGGGCGACACGGCCACGCACAGTAAGTGCCGCATCGCCACTATGCATGAAGCACTAAACTATCGCGCAAGCTTTTTGTCGAACAGTTTTCCTACGGGACTTTAAGCGGTAACCACATTATTTTACTGCTGGGAACCCTGGTACAAAGTTCAACGCAGGGTTGTATCTGAGATTCACGTAGAACGTACATCCAGTCAGCACATTTTGACATGCGGCAGTCTGAAAATGCTGTTTTTAACTATGTTGGAGGGCTTGAAAATAGTGGTTCTAATGTGCATAGTATCATGAAAGCGACATTCTGTCATCGCCTGAAGTTTGTTTACTTTTTGTAAATTAGTGAATTGGGCGCACGTGAAATAGTTTCGTCAAAAAAAAAAAAAGATCTCCCAACACACTGCAATACATTTCAAGCCCCTAGTAGACGGCGCCCTTGAGAGGGCTATGCAGCTGCGAGTCCAAGGTCAAGTAGCTAAGGGAGCTAGCTATACGGGCGACACTGCACCCCTAGCGCCTGCCTCATCGCTCCTACGCGCAAGGCGTGCAGTGTTTCCGTCGTGACGCTGTACTGTTGCGAACCAGATCTGTAATAATCCAGTTTTATTATGAGCGATGAAAGACCATAGATTAAGCTACGTCCGTATATTTGTGCTTTTGTCTTGTCGCTTGAGGAAACTACATAGGCAAGTTTTGAAAATGCGATATTTGACCATAGGATATACGTAATATGACAAAGGTAAAAAAAAAAAGGGGGCATAGATAATAGTTTTTTAAAATCTTTTCTGACAAAAAGTCACGTTTATAGAACTTTTATTTACCGAGATACACGTTTACGCGCAAACAACGATATCACAGAAAACATTTCAGTACATAGGAGTAAAAGCTGTTCACGATAAAGTGAACACCTTTGAAATCAACCCTAGAAAAATATTACTACCCCTCCCTGCATATATTTTAAAGGATGCACTGAGTGACATGCGCCTAGTAAAGTTGGTAACGGTGGATGGGAAGTAGTTCCATATCTTAACGTCGAATAAAAAGTGTAAGGTAATCATTTGTGATAATTTAAATTATTTGTTATGCTTTCTGTTTTTTACGCTTCAGTGTGTAGAAATTAGCAGATTGATAAAACGTTTACTTTTCTAATAATTTCACAGTTTCACTTGACCGACGCATCAATAAAGTAGCGAGACCCATGGCAATGTTAATTTTACATAAGGTGGAAGAATACAGAATGTGCATATAAGTAGGCTAGATCTTAAGCAGGACTTCCAAAAGTGCTCATTTAACTTTACTGGACGCATGTCACTCAGTGGGCCCGTTAGAATATATGAAGGTAGGAGCAGTGACTTTTTTCTAAGGTTGATTTCAAAAGTGCTCACTTTATCGCGATCAGCCTTTAACATAGAGGTCTTGAGACCAGACGAGAGTGAAGTGAGGTGAGTATGGGGCAGTGTTGGAATGTGAGGGGCAGTGTAAACGGGAGATCCCCGAGAAAAACACGTCGGCCAGAGGAATCGCCTGGCACTATTACCAGATGCAAAAAACTCGGGAGCGACCCCGCCGGCATTGAGAACTCTGCTCGCCTTGATGGTAGGCGCGTAGTCTGACCACTGAAACACCGCGGCCTGTCTTGTGACCATACGTTGTGGCACAGTGTTGACTTATTCACGTTGTCATGTTGACGCTTCTATGTGTGCTGGCGTATGTGGAACGTATTTAAGAGTCCTCTCTAGATGTCATAGGTCTCACTGTAAACAGTAGAGTGTGTAAGATTTTTATAAAAAAACTATTGAATTTTTGAACGAAATTTTTTCCTGGACAGAAATTAAAGTCCATATTTGTTGCCAGCTTATAAAATTGGTTAATGAAGCATAAATGTGATCGTTATCTTACAGTATTTTTATAAATAGTACAATTATAGGTATATGGATATATGTCAGGTGTGTATATGGTTTTGTGTTTAAGTGTATGTGTTAAGACTAATCGTGTAAGTTCACTAGTAAGGCTAATTTTATTTTATGTATGTTGCTTTTATCAATTTCATATAAGATTCTTTCTAAGTTTATAGTAGACCCTAAGTTTTGTGTCATTGTTTTACTTCTTTTTATTTTAAAAAACACACCACTAAATCATGTTTTATTATGCAAATTATATTATTATTTTATTAAAAAGCCAGCAAAAATAACTGTTTATGGTATGTAGTCTTGTGAAACGCAGTATTTTAAAACTGTATAGACAATGCTGTATCTTGTCTGAACAGATTGCTGGATTGAAATCCTGTTGTCATCGCTTAAAACTCTGAGGAAACAGAATACAGGCGAAGCTTGTTTATGATATTTTTCCATTGTTGTTGCAATGCTTCATGTTACTATGGAGACACGTGTACGCGCGCTCGCTTGCGCAGACATATGACGGTTGTTATCAATAATGACTTATGGCCATATTCACACAAGATAGGGCCAGGGACGTAGCTGATTGATAAATGAGATGGTACAGTGTAACTGTTACTGAGGGGTTTTAATTATGATATGAGGCACAGACAATAATACTAAATGTCGAGGATCCAACATAACTGACATTAATTTAAGTTACAATTATGTTATCACCAGCCAGTTTAATTATTATCTACTATGGCCAGTCCCCATCTTAAGAGAAGTGTGCATTGAAACATTTTTTTTGTGAAATCGTTGTTTGCGCGTATTCGCGTATCTCGGTAAATATATGTTGTGTAAACACAACGTTTTACTAGAAAAGGTGAAAAACTATTATCCATGACTCTATGTTTTTACTTTTAACATATTAAGTACATTCATGGAGAAAAAAATTCTCGAAAATTGTAAAAAATATCGCATTTTTTGAAGCTTGTCTATGCAGTTTTCTTAAGCGGCAAGAGAAAAGTACGAACGTACGGACGTAGTTTAATCTGTGGGCTTTCATTGGATGTAATAAAATCCCACTGTTACAGATCTGATTTGCACAGTACAGGACCACGACGGAAACACTGCACGCCTATCACGTAGGAACGATGACGCACTAGACGTGCGTGTTAGTGTCGCCCGTATCGCTCCCTCGCTTCTTGACCTTGGACACGCAGGTTCACACTCCACTTAAACTTGATTGCGGAGGATGTATCGTCTTGTAGAGAGAATAGCGGAGGCATTGCACGCCCATTCTTCGGCCCTTCCGCGGAGCTGGCCGATCGTGGCCTATATCGGCGCGTTGCGTTATTTAGACATAGCTGGCCTCTGTCCCTGGTTGGTGGAGGGGTTTTTATTCTGGTCCTTTTCGAAATTCTTGACTCAATCCCTGGTGTCCTGGTTTACTCTGAATGTGTGTCGCCGGGTTCAGGCGAGGATTTTAACGCAGTATAGAATTCTCCGCACTCGCAGTTATCCTTCTCTTCTCAACAGCTAGAGTATACTCTATTCACAATTTTTTCATGCTTTTTGAAAATTCACCCGATTTGGGACGTGTTTATGCCATACATCGCACTCGTTTTATACTTCTTGTAAAATAAAACTACATTGTTTTTGCTTAACACTGAACTCTTGCATTCATTTTATTTATAAATTACTTTTCATCTACAATTTATTTGAATTAAAACGGGCGGTTAAAAGGTGTTGGTAATACCTAGTATAAAATAGTTCTCATTCAGAAGTGTCTGAGCACAAATCCGGTGGGGTGTTCCTTTCGTGTAACTTTCTGGTGTCGGCTAAGCTTTGTTTGCACGCGGCGGAGGAATACTCCGGAAGTAGAACTCTAGCAGGACTTCAGGAAAGTTGAAAGTTATCACGGTGCATGGATTAATACCAGCAGCAGACATGCGTTACGAAAAAATACGACCTAGTATAATAAAACATAAATAATAGTTTTTAATGATTTTTTTTGTAATAAACAAGCTTAATTGAAGTAGTTAATATTTTTTTTCATTCTTTAATAAAATAGCATATAAATTTTTTTTTATAGTTTTTCCTATTTTGAGGCTATGGCTGGATTGCATCTACGACATGTTTACGGCTTGATTATTCTTGAGTGTTTCTACAACGAACTTTTAAAATTGCGTAAATAAAATCTACTTGACTAATACCATTTAGTTGCCGAATGCTATTTTCGGTAGTAATTAAATGTACATGATGTGCTGTTTGTGTTAACTCTGTCTCTTAAAATGAGTACGATAACTCCAAATGTGACCAAAAGAATAGAATAAATCTTGCACAAGCAGTACAAAAAACGGATTAGATCATTATAATCGTTTTTGTATGTTATTAAATCAGCACCTAAAATATATGTAGGTTAAATCAGTATGTTTGAGATACAAGACACTCTTAGTTTTGACTGAAAACCGATCTATTCTATAAAATCATGAATTCTAGTGGCAGAATGTCTATGTTGGTATTAGCACAAGCACTTACTCCAAATACCACGTTTGTAAGCCCTATCTACTGTCGCTCCCCTGCACTTGACTTGGTCGAGTAGTAACTCCCAGACCACATCTTAGTGCGGACGTGACACAGATCAGCCCCGCCCGGGTCGTACTGAGCCTTGACTGCAGCGCTCTCTGGGCTCCTGCCGCTTGAATTCATAGACCAAAGATCAGGTAGACCGATCTCGCTGGCTGCGCACAACCTATCTTCGTGTCCCAACATTGAACTGCAACACTGCCAACACGTCTAGCGAAAACGGCGTGGTTTGGATTTTAGGTTAGAAAACTGATCTGTAAACAAATGCTTAGATATGTTTTATACTTCCTCTAAGCAGTTTGTAATGCAGTTTGATTAAATTCAAAATGGTAAAGGTATTTTAATAACATAATAGCGCTTGTCATTTAAAATTTAAAATGTAAACAAACACTTTCATCACTGTTGACCATGCGACTTTGACAGGTGTGTATGATTGGGGTAGGTCAGTACATGGGCAGAAGACAAATAAGTGGTCTACCTCAGCTTTAGTCTATGCTTGAATTGCTTTGCGGTGTGTCTGAAATCAGCACAACCAACTTTATCATGAGCATTATCAGTTGATGCGTACATCAAAATTAACGCAGTTACGGTGAGTAACTTTTCTTTCAGAGGTTAGTATCAAAACTACTCTTTTAACCACGCACAGCCTATATATAGATTGAATTATTCCATGTAAGAACTAATTAACTATATAAATTCACCGAGTTTCTGACGCTAGTTATATATATATATATATATATATCAAACAACACGAGATAGTTTGTCTACGGTTCCTATGCTCGTGGCGCCTATATACGACTGATTTTGTGACATCCGCGCTACTGGAATCACATTGATACGCTATTGTACTTTTACATGGAGAATACTTGGAAACTCAGTTGCCAAGAAAATCGTTTGCAGTAATACAAAGATTTTCTTGTAAAATATACCACACATATATTTGAAATATTTAAAATTTTAGGCTTGTATTTAAACGTATTTTATTGAGAAGTGGAATTTTTTTTTTGTTACCGAAAAATTCGATTAATAAACATAGAGAAGAGGGAAAAATTCTTTGGAGGTATTATCCATGAAAAGAAAAAACCACTGTGCTATTATCTGAACAGGAATTAGAGCCCATTCCCTGAGGGTTACTAACCAAAACTTTTCACCACATAACTAATTTATCTTACGAGACAGAAGTTAATTTTTACGGAATGCAGATAGTGCGATAGGTACTAAATAGTCCTAAGCAAGAATATAATTTCATTTCTTGGGAAGGACTGAGCTTAACGAATAAGTTAGAGAATCTCTGCGCTACATAAATGCCATTGAATTTCTGCACGTGGACTGTAGATTTGCACAGTTGAAGTTTTACTTTAGTAGGATATGCTGCTATATGAACCTACGTTACAACACTTATTTGGTTAAGAATAACGAATTTATTCCAGTTTATGATTACTGTATAGGTATGAAACATTAACATTAACACTTCTCGGGTGATATAATTTCGTCATTGTCTTATCAGAAATATTCCACTTGTTTTAAGTGTTTAACGTTGTTTTCACGTACTTTATGTTTCTTTCAGAACGCAACTGTGCTTTGCATCAGCCCTAGTTTTTGCACAAACTGCAGCTGACTAGGGTTTTATGTAGTCCGCCGTTTGGTCTGCGATCGTGGACACGGGTCAGTATAGTACAAACATGCATATATATTAGTCTACAACAAAAATGGTTCTATAATAAAAAAAACTAAAGTAGCATGAGTAATTGCTTTGCTGTTACAAATGTTTGTCAAACTGCAAATGCTCAGTAAGATCAAGCCCGTATTCTACTATGTATACTTCTAACATAAATGCTCAGTAAGATCAAGCCCGTATTCTACTATGTATTCTTCTAACATAAATGCTCAGTAAGATCAAGCCCGTATTCTATTATGTTTACTTCTAACATAAATGCTCAGTAAGATCAAGCCCGTATTCTACTATGTATACTTCTAACATAAATGCTCAGTAAGATCAAGCCCGTATTCTAATATGTATACTTCTAACATAAATGCTAAGTAAGATCAAGCCCGTATTCTACTATGTATACTTCTAACATAAATGCTAAGTAAGATCAAGCCCGTATTCTACTATGTATACTTCTAACATAAATGCTCAGTAAGATCAAGCCCGTATTCTACTATGTATACTTCTAACATAAATGCTCAGTAAGATCAAGCTCGTATTCTACTATGTATACTTCTAACATAAATTCAGGGACAATAGGCTTAGTTGTTCTAGTAACGAAATGCGTATGACTGGCTTTGGTTCGTCTGGCAGATACGCACTGGTGTCAACATGGTCTCAACGTTTGTATACTCCACGATTGGTAGCTTATCGCTGTAATGGAATATTTATAATCTCATTAATGGGGCCTTTCTTACTGTTATCAAGTTAACTGTTTAGTCAACTCCGTACATGATACAGGGGTTAGGGACGTAGCTGAATGTCAATATGAGATGGCAGAGCTTTTACTGTTAAGGAGGGGGTTTATTTAGGTATGCTATGCATACATTAACATGGAACTGTACTATTTAACACTCGGGGGAGAACTATTGAATGGTATTAATTTAATTCTACTCTATTATGTTAACTCACGCCACTATTTCGTTGAACTAAATATTAATATCCTCACCTTAATCATGTTTCCCGGAGGCTGTATCTGGTAGAGCGGCTAGCAGTGATCGGGCACACCCATTCTTGACCTTCCCTGGAGGCTGGTCGGACGTGGAAAGACGATCCGCTCCACCTTACAATGGAGGGGATCATTGCTGTCCGCCCTTTTCGCCATGACTTGTAATTTCTGGCGTCCTGATTTAATATGAAGGCGTGAGGCCGGGTTCAACAAGGATGTTAAGTTAAGGCCTGTTCGTATCATCATAACAGTACGCATGCGTATGGATTGCAGTGAAATCGAAGATTTTGTGAAAGACTTCCCAGATTACGCACCATCTGAGAAGGGGGCCGCGTCGGAGCAGCGGCTAGAGCGCTCGCCTCTCACCAAGGCCAACCGCTCTCGATTCCCGGCAGTGTCACGCGTGGGAATCATGCCGGCGATGCCACTGGTCGGCGGGTTTTCTCGGGAATCTCCTGTTTTCCTCGTCCTTGCATTCCGGCGCTGCTCCAAACTCACCTCGCTTTGCTCTCATCGATATTCAAGTCCCAAAACCCCTTCTCTCCACGCCATCCGAGAGACGAGGTTTATTTCCCATCGACTCCAAGCGACAGGACGCACGAAGCAGTCGCGTCGCGGTGCCGGGCCGTGGTTTTATCGCAGCAGCAGCGGACTACGTGACTGCAGCCCCCTCCCCCTGCCGCACCGTGCCATCGTCCTCCTTGGTCCCGGGGCCAACCAAAGTTTTCAAGTAACGTAGTGCTGCAGTGGAAGACACCGTCACGTTTTGGTGCGGTCGTAATGCTCGCACACACGTCCGCGGCCCATATAGCCTTTAATTTATGGTCGCTATGTCACCCCTCTCTGGCACTCTCTTTCTGTCTCCAGTGAGAGCGAGAGCTGGTGGAGGCCTCTTTGCCCTTCCGCCCCTAGACTTACAGCTGGTTCCACAATACAGCGATGCGATGGGCTGAGAAGAGCTATAATTTCTTTTTCACAATCGAGCGATTATCTGTCTGCGCAAAATATTGTGCCGCTATTTGTTTTAGAGGGGAAAATTCCGCTTTTATAACTCACGGATGTGACAGAAGAGATACGAAAAACATTGACGCTGTCGCACTGATGTTGGGCGTGTAGTAGGTAAACAAGGCGTAACCTAGCATGTCATCTTCAAACAAAATGTAGACAAATAGGCGTTCCTTTTCTTCCCCGTCGTAGACTGTCGCCGACAATCGCAACGCGATGATATCGCGCCACGCACTCGTTGCCGACGCACTGCGACAGACTGCTACTTCATCCTGATTGGCTGCAACGCATCGCTGTATTGTGGAACCAGTTGTAGGGTATCCTTCCCCCGCCATGTTGGATTCTTGATCTTATAGTTCGTTCATGTTTAAAAATAAACTGTACCATATACAAGACAAGGGAACTACGAACTCATGATTACGTCACAATATCAATTCTTCTGAAACTGTGCAAAATAAATACCGTGACCCAAATACGAGTTTTTTTTTAGTTTAATCGTTATGTCTGTACTACTGTGAGAGGTTGATAGCTGCAGTGCCTGTCAAAAGTTTGAGACGATTTGTAAACATGTTGAAAGACTTTCCTGCTGCTTTAAAAGTTTTGGCACAATCTATGTTATTCGAATTTTCTAACATTGTTTCTGTCTAAACACATATTAGAATAGTTAAATTATTGAGAATGATGAAATAATTTGGATGTTATGCTTTTGGAAACAAATAAGTCTGGAACTATCGTACACAATTTTGTGTAAACATTTATGTAAACACAATTACTTTACTGCTATTTTAGTGTAATATTTTTATTGCCTTTATAAACGTATAAACGCACTTTAAAGAGAAGAACAATCGAAAGCTAGAACATATTTGCTGATAAGTATTTTATTTTTGTTAATTGAATTCGCGTTGTAAAAAAACATTAGCAATAAACCAATGGATACGATGTTTCCAGCATTAGTTAGTTAGATCTCTTTCCACTCAAAAGATAACATTGCAGGTTGATTGGCGGGAAACTATAAATTCGGTAATTGTTGCCATCCATGTTGAGACATACATTTGCAGTGAGATTTTCGTGCCGTTGTTTGTGTAAAATGAGGGATAAAGGTGTATTACCGAACATAAAGTGGAAAATTGTTGGAATGAGTAAGTTAAGCAAAGCACGACAAGAAACTGCAGTCCAGTTTGACATTTCTAAAGCATGTGTATCAAGTAGAATTAATTTTTTTTTGAAGTCAGGTGCATAATACACACGTGAAAACACGGTATCAAAAACATCTACAAATGTTCACATGGTAAGTAATTTTAAGTATAATTTTTAAAAGAAGTATGGCATTATTACACAGTGTTTTCTAACTACCTTAGTTGATTTATGTCCTGTATCATGTAACGTTTAAGGCTTCATTTACATCTTGCGTGGTCCTCAACTTTTGATGTGTACTGTAGTTGTCTAGATGGGTACCCTCGGAATTTTTGAAAATGTAAACAAGGTAGAAAAACCAGGAATCCATTAGACGTGTCCCATTAGACAGATCTCGTCAGCGATGTTGAAGTTTCCATTTATGCTCCATAACTTCGTTTCTAATGAAATAACTCATTATTTCTTATTTACATTTTAAAAGTGCCTTCGAATGTAGTAACCAAATTCTAACCAACGCGTTATCTGGTACAGGCTGTTGGTAAAAATGAACACTTTTGCAAGGCCTGCTTACGTTATACTTGTATGCGCATTGTGTATTCTTCCGCCATTCGTTCACTTCACATTGTCATGTGCCCGATCACTTTATTCATCCATCGGTCAGCTAAAACTGTGAAATTATTAGCCTAGTAGATATATTACAAAAATTCTTATTTTTACAGTTACATGCATTCGAAATACAGAGAGCAGAATAAGTAATTCCAGTGTTCACACACGTTCAGATAACACTGTCAACCCAACGTTAAGTATTGGAACTACTTTCCTGTCTTTTTAACAACTTAATTGGGCGTATGTCAGTCAGTGTACCGCCATTAAAATATATGTAGACAGGGGCAGTAACATTTTGAGAGGTTGATTTCAAAAATGCTGAAATATCCGAGAACATTCTATAACTGTGAAATGGCAGGAACTTATTGATATTTTAAAGACTTTCCTGCACTATATAAGGTTATAGATACTTAAGGAAAGCACGCAATTTAGTTTTTTTTCTTTGCGGCGTAGTGTAAATTACAAGAGAGGTATGGTTGTAATTTCAATATTGAGAGTCCCTAAACAGCTCAAATGAGGCAAGAAACTAGTAGCTTATTAAATATTACGCGCGAGGCCGATTATGAGAAGGGTGATATACATAATTGAATGCTGAGCACGTTAACTAACGTTTCTGCATGTCAATATAGAAAAATCAAGAAAGAACAATCCTTAATAACAGGTTTCTGCGTATCACGTCAGCAAGTATTTCGACGGAACTTTAAATTCCTTCAACGCGATGCTATGCCGCACTAGACAGTGCAAATTTACATCTTAATAAATGACTCGGCAGTCGTGCATCCCGTTGGCAAATTATTTTCTCCCCAAATCAGCGAAAAAATATCGCCTGGAATAAGCCTCTTCCTTATTTTTTCTATATTTTCTTCGAAAAATCTGTACATTTTTACGCACAACGAACGTCCCCTTAAGATAACGTTCAACTGGTTTCCCTTTTCTGCGCTAGTCCGCAGATATTGCTAACAGACTGGTCAGACACCAAGGTCATTAGAAACAGAACTTCCAGAAACAGTATAGATATAACTGGAAGAGTGGGGAAGTCAGTCTCCATAGCCTGTGCCAACGGACCACAGGCTATTCATATTTATATGATGTTCATGGTCAATTGAGTACTTTTAAAATCTGCTTTTGAAAAATTGTCACTGCCCCCACCTGCATGTATTTTTACAGGTACACAGAGTGACGTGCAACCAGTAATTGAGCAATTAATATACTACCCACAAAATTTTTAGCATTTATCAGAACCCAGAAAGTTATATGGAATAAAAGTATTTTACATTTCATACTGGATACCTAATAGCACATAAAGTAGGGAGGGGGGACACAGCACTCGTGTACATCACAGCATGATATAAACAAAAGTCATAAACTGCAAAACAATGCAAACAGAGAAACCTTCTCCGATGTATCGACAAACCGCAGTAACGTGTAGGTCCTCCACGACTCCTGGTGCACGCTGACAAGCTTGCCTGAAGCTGAACCTACTGTCTTTATGTACGAGCAATACTCATGTCACTGGAGGGGAAGAAGCCGATGTATCGACAAACCGCAGTAACGTGTAGGACCTCCACGACTTCTGGTGCACGCTGACAAGCTTGCCTGAAGTTGAACCTACTGTCTTTGTGTACGTGCAATACTCATGTCACTGGAGGGGAAGAAGCCGATGTATCGACAAACCGCAGTAACGTGTAGGACCTCCACGACTCCTGGTGCACGCTGACAAGCTTGCCTGAAGCTGAACCTACTGTCTTTATGTACGAGCAATACTCATGTCACTGGAGGGGAAGAAGCCGATGTATCGACAAACCGCAGTAACGTGTAGGACCTCCACGACTCCTGGTGCACGCTGACAAGCTTGCCTGAAACTGAACCTACTGTCTTTATGTACGAGCAATACTCATGTCACTGGAGGGGAAGAAGCCGATGTATCGACAAACCGCAGTAACGTGTAGGACCTCCACGACTCCTGGTGCACGCTGACAAGCTTGCCTGAAGTTGAACCTACTGTCTTTGTGTACGTGCAATACTCATGTCACTGGAGGGGAAGAAGCCGATGTATCGACAAACCGCAGTAACGTGTAGGACCTCCACGACTCCTGGTGCACGCTGACAAGCTTGCCTGAAGTTGAACCTACTGTCTTTGTGTACGAGCAATACTCATGTCACTGGAGGGGAAGAAGCCGATGTATCGACAAACCGCAGTAACGTGTAGGACCTCCACGACTTCTGGTGCACGCTGACAAGCTTGCCTGAAGTTGAACCTACTGTCTTTATGTACGTGCAATACTCATGTCACTGGAGGGGAAGAAGCCGATGTATCGACAAACAGCAGTAACGTGTAGGACCTCCACGACTCCTGGTGCACGCTGACAAGCTTGATGTTGAACCTACTGTCTTTATGTACGAGCAATACTCATGTCACTGGAGGGGAAGAAGCCGATGTATCGACAAACAGCAGTAACGTGTAGGACCTCCACGACTCCTGGTGCACGCTGACAAGCTTGCCTGAAGCTGAACCTACTGTCTTTATGTACGAGCAATACTCATGTCACTGGAGGGGAAGAAGCCGATGTATCGACAAACCGCAGTAACGTGTAGGACCTCCACGACTCCTGGTGCACGCTGACAAGCTTGCCTGAAGTTGAACCTACTGTCTTTGTGTACGTGCAATACTCATGTCACTGGAGGGGAAGAAGCCGATGTATCGACAAACAGCAGTAACGTGTAGGACCTCCACGACTCCTGGTGCACGCTGACAAGCTTGCCTGAAGTTGAACCTACTGTCTTTGTGTACGTGCAATACTCATGTCACTGGAGGGGAAGAAGCCGATGTATCGACAAACCGCAGTAACGTGTAGGACCTCCACGACTCCTGGTGCACGCTGACAAGCTTGCCTGAAGTTGAACCTACTGTCTTTATGTACTTGAAATACTCATGTCACTGGAGGGGAAGAAGCCGATGTATCGACAAACCGCAGTAACGTGTAGGACCTCCACGACTCCTGGTGCTCGCTGACAAGCTTGCCTGAAGTTGAACCTACTGTCTTTATGTACGTGCAATACTCATGTCACTGGCGGGGAAGAAGCCGATGTTTACAGCATTTACACAACGTAACTACGATCCACTCTTACTAAAAACATAAATATTACGTATTAGCTGTCGAACGAGGAATATGCTAAACAATTTGTGAGCAGTATATAGTGTTATTCTATTGAAGGTATATTATGAAATGAAATGTTATCGAAATGTGTTAACATTTATAAAGTAAAATTTTTCTCTTGAATCAATGTTTTGGTGTTCACATAGTTATATATATATATATTCTTAGCTCTTATGAAATAAATAATAATTTTTCATTCATAATTGTCACCTTACCTAATTCAATATACTGGAGTAATTTTTATAAAACCACGGGAAACCGAAATAAATATAGCCGGACAATAAATCCAGCGCTAGTACTCTTGGATGCGAGTCCAACGTTATCGGTGGGCCCTACGATGTGACTTTTCTACTTATTACTATATCAGCACTGCACATCTTCCATTATACTTTGTTGTGTCATATAAGCGAATATAACTCTGTAACAATGAAACTCGTTCAGAGAAGCTGGAATAAACATTGAAATAATTTTATTTACGTAAACAGTTGTGCTAGAAGTGAGTAAAACATTTGGGTGGTGGCACTCGAGCAGCTGAGGTATCTACCGCCAGTGACATAGAGTTGTAGGAAGCAGTGGCGGCGATAAACCAGCCGACCAATAGCAACGTCCATTTCTTTCGACAAGTGTGGAAATGCCGGGTGATCGCAGAGAAGGCCATAGTGGTAAGTAAATGTCCTTCACACCACTGCCATGCGGTGCTGGCTGACAGATATATTGGGAAAATATCCGTCCAGTGCTGGGACTTACAAATACGGTCGCCACGCATCTGGCGTTCGCATTATAACAACGCGTACACCCTCCCTATACTTTCCCACCGTTTCCTTCCAGCGAGGCTGTCTGCTCGCGACAGCGACCTTTATCCTGGAGGGCAGACAAGAGAGAGCCTGGAAACGCCGACACCCTTCATACTTCCCAATTTCAGAAACAATATCGCGACCGGCGGCAGGCCGGGCCTTAACCCCCTCCCCCTCCTTCACAAAGCCCGCGGGGGGGGGGGGGTGAAACATGTAAAACAGCGGGCGTCAAAGGGGGCCACGATCCGCATGCAATATGCAGACGGCTGCTTACGAGAGAGAGAGAGAGAGAGAGAGAGAGAGAGAGAGAGAGAGAGAGAGTGTGTGTGTGTGTGTGAAAGGGAGGTGAAGGGAGTGATGAATGATATAGCTACATATACAGCAGATCCCGCGAGATGAACGCATGGGACTAGATCTGTCGGGCATCAGCGCGCGCTGCGATGGCTTCGGCGGAAACTCCCGTACAGCCAGGTAAACTACATAATTTTGACTAAAATATATGAATTTGCAACAATTGTTACTTGCTACTAAAGGCCTCCAATATACTCGTTAACTGGTGATAAAGTTGTTGGCCCCTATCACAGTGACAAGTGATTAATTTTCTTCTCTAATGCCAAAATGACATAGCTACCACAACCACGGCAATTAAAACCGAACACCCATTCAAACATACGAGTCTTCCGATTGAAACTGTCACACAACCAGCAGTTTTGAATTAGAAACGATTTATATTCATGACGTGTAGCGCAGCACCGCAAAGTACTTAACTTATCCTTTAGTAATCATTAACGTGTACTCGTATTTGCTATCTGTTTAAATTTTCTCGTATTCATAAATAGCATAAAATATAAGGATAGTTCGTAAAACGGCAATAAAAACCGTGTATTATAAAAACTCCATGCTATCGACGATATATTTAAGAAGTGTTAAATCGTTGAATACAAAATGATAACTTTTGACAGAATGGGTGATGTGATGAGAAAATAATAGCATGAGCAACCATTAACTACTGTCACTCTTCTGTACAAATACGCTTTCTTCTTCCGTATTTTCAGAGAATAAATCTCTTTGCACGTGAACCATACCCACCCAAATATAGAATTTTTTTAGAACGAACATCAACTGAAAAGGGCATACATGACTTCCAGTTATAAAAAAAAAAAAATCACAGTGGTCTATTAAAAAGTGCAGTCACAGGAAATTAAAAAAAATTAAAACAAAGTCGGGATTGCTAAAGATAAAGAAAAAAACCTACTTGTTAGGTATCATCAAAAGGCTAACAAAATTCAAACAATAGAATATATTTTACTAACATAAATATTTATACTAATATGTATATGTACAGTTTTTTTGTCTCTTTTACTATTGTTTCATTACCAAAATTGGTACTTTTTGAAATTATATAACTGATAATTAGAGAAAATGAAAAATCGTGAAAATTTTTGAGCCAACATATTATCTACAACAATCGAACTAGTTAATTATTTCACGATTCGATGAACAAGGTCTTGACTCGGCTAAGTTGTTTCGGTCTGCCTTATAGTATCAGAATCCTCATTGGCCCAGTGAAATGGTGTAGTAGCTTCGTACATATACGGCAGCCAATGAGGAAAGAAAACAGTTGGACATGTGTATAGTATGTTGAATCCTAGCAAACAGTCAACTTTTCCCGCGATAAACCATCATCTTATATAATAAGTAGACGATCTCTGTCTGTCTGTCTGTCCGTCTTTAATACCTCTAAGTCCCTTGAAACTCAACAGAAGTTCTTCAAATTTTGCAGAGCGAATCCTCAGGGTAAAATCCAGGTCAAGTTCGAATTTCAGCAAGATCAGATTACGCAATCATTATCTTTTACCTTAAAAGCTAATTTTAATCACTTTTTCCGTATGAAAAGTTTTGTATTAATGCTTAGAGAATATTGCATAGAAATATGAAGGTAATGGAATATAATCTGTGTTTACTTTAAATGTCTGGCTTCAATGCTGATTTAATTAAATGGAGCCACAGTTGTTCAGTGGAGAGAGCGATTCCAAGTGGGGCCTTAGTGTCTCAGTGGAAATAACTATGTTAAGTGGGGCCACAGTGGCTTAGTGGATATAACTATATGAAGTGGGGCTGCAGTGGCTTAGTGGATAGAACTATATCAAGTGGGGCCGTAGTGGCCAAGTGGATATATATATACACATATATATCAAATGGGGCCTTAGTAGCTCATTGGATAGATATATTCTAAGGGGGCCCGCAGTGGCTCAGTGTATAGAGCGATTCCAAGCGTGGCCTTAGTGGCTCAGTGCATAGAGAGAATCCAAGTGATGCCGCAGTGGCTCAGTGGATATAACTATGTCAAGTGGGGCCTTAGTGACTCAGTGGATAGAACTATGCCAAGTGGGACCTTAGTAGCTCAGTGGGTAGAGAGACTACAAGTGGGGCCGTAGTGACTCAGTGGATAGAACTATGCCAAGTGGGACCTTAGTGACTCAGTGGATAGAACTATGTTAACTGGGGCCGCTGTGGCTAAGTGGATAGAGAAATGTTAAATGGGACCGCAGTCGCTTCAATGTTGAGTTAATTTCACATCATATCATTATATACCTACATATATCTATGCAATATTTTTTTCAGTCTTCCTATAACATAATTTTTTTTAATATGGTAACATTTCTAGCCCCGTGACAACAAAAAAAAAGGTCACGAGTTGTGTCCCCATGTCTCTATTAACAATGGATATATTTCACGTTAAATGTGTTCCAAATAAAAACAAAAGAAAGCCTGCCGCGTCGGTTGAGTGCCCAAATTAGATAATCCTGACCATACAAACTGTCTTCAACAATAAACTACTGTTGCTCAAATTTATGCTTACACATCACAGAACTCTCTCAAAATGGGCGCGTGTATATACATACGCGTGTATAGATATAAACATACACACACACACTTCCCATCGCAAGATTACCAAGAATGAGGTACACATATCGTGAGATAACTCCACGTACAAAATGTGAAAGGAGACATAATATGACGTATTGCTAATAATAATTATTAAAGGAGGTTCTCGTCCTTGAAAATCGAGATTTGAAAAGAGCTTTTCTTCCACAGTAGAGACTATTTCAGACGAAACAGCAAATTCCTGAACAGTGATTTATGCATAGGAGGTCCATTATTTGTGAATGTGTATTATATAATATTTCCATTTAGAAAATAGTGAAAGCCGTGTTAATATCTTACAAGCCTATGAAATAGTGAGCTGAGATTAAGTTTTAATAATAAATATGATTTTTTTTAGATAAATTAGATAAACAAGCTTTGATGTAACACTCTCAAGCAAACGGTTCTAAAAAAAAAGCTACATATTTTTGAAGTGTACAATTATTTTCCTACCAGCTTTGCAACCTTTGGACAATATTTTATATTCTTCGTAAAATGGGACGAATGTTTGGTTTCAAATGAAGAAGTCGGTTATCATTCATAAATATATATATTTTTATCTCAAGTTGTGTCTATTTTCAAATAATAATTTGAAAATCTCACATCGAGTCACAATATGTGCTATGTTTTCTTTAATTTCGCATAAGCAGTCGTTAGGCATGGCCAACAACGAAGTCGTATCCTCTATGATGTATTTGAAATCACGGACTCGGGTCAACTTTCGTGATTGAATATTTCTGACTAATACGCGCCCCAAGTACCTGCCCACGAATCACAGACATTCGCTACAGGTGTAGTCTAATTCTCATTGGCCCAGTCTAACACCACGCTGTCTCCTGGCGATGACACGCTGTCACTAACCCGACGAAAAATGCAGGTGTGAAAGAAGTATGTTGAAATTTAACCTGCGTGGAATCAGGCGGGTTTAGGAATTCTCTTACAGATATTGTAAATTGAGTGCAGGATAATCATGTGTGCTTATGTAAATGTTTACATATGAACATGCATATGCTCACGTATACACACTCATGTTCGTCACAGGGGCAGTAAAATGTCGGCCTATCAACACGTTCAGTCCCCAATTAACTTACGAGCTCAAGTGTTGCAATCGTTAATGTTTTTTGATGAGCTTTGTACTTTCTCTGAGCTTACAGTGACCTACGTGCGCCATACTAACTGATGCCAGGTATAACCACTCACAACAGAGAGGAGCAGAAACTTCAACAAACCTTACTTCTCACTAAGAAGAGGGACTGAAAACATCGGCCTCTGATGCCTTGTTGAGTACAGTACCGACCACAAATATCATTCATGTTATTACGTGCAGTAACACGGGCGAGTCGAACGCTGTGCCGATTGGTGTACAACACGGGCAAACATTACGGCTGGAAACACGGCGAACTAGGTCTTTGTCATCGAGACACTGCACCACGAAGATGTCCAAAGATGGGGGCGTGCCATCTGCCGAGATACGTCTAGTCATCAGCCTTCGGCCTCTTGTTTAAGGTGACGACGTTCCTTATAGACTATCTAGAGTGGCGTGGCTTTAATTGAATAATTAGCTAATAATTGATAAAACTAATAATTGTAGCAATATAACCAGTTAGTATATTAACAGTAACTCCGAGTTAAAGAGTAACCAAAAAGACTTTGTAACCGAGTTGTAATATATATTAATTTAATATAATGACGATCAAAACCATATATAAAGTGTTCACCTTCTGAGCTATGACAAACCCAACTTGTACGTTAATGTAGTTGCGAGTCACATTTAAAATAAAGAACATAAAACGTAACAATGTGCAACGTGTCTTCTATTGTCGACACAGCGAGTGAACGCGTATGAATATTAAAGTGGAAATGTGTTATCCAACGGCTCACATTAGAATACACGAGCGAGATAAATATTTGGTGACTTAGAAATTTATTTAAAAAATATATTTCAGTGTAATTCATGTTAACTTGTTATTCCTCGTTTTTTACTTCTGATAGTGTATCATCGAATCTCATTTCTGAAACGCGAAACATGAAAATAGCGGTACGTGAATATTCCAATAATTCCAGACGTATTTATAAAATTACCCAAATACTGAAATTACAAAAACGGATACCAAATATTTCGATACGATCTCTTTTTTTTTTTTTATGTAGTAAAATTCGAAATTACTCCCCGCGGTTTCCAGTGTAATCCAATAACACGCTCTCTATATTTTCCGCCGGTATTTCAGCTAGTGCTGAATTTTTGCGCTCCTCCCGCTGTGTAATTACAGCAGTTCACAACACAACTAAAGAATAAATAAACAGCCGTTGGCCTGCGAGCCTGGGTGAAATTCTACTGCAGGTTGAATGTTGGCTGGGGATGAACTGGGGAAGGGGGGGGGGGGGGTTCAACGGATTTAAATTTTGTAGGGAAGCTTCCGTTCGCCATTGGGCGAACTGAGTCGACGAAGATAAAAATCCCCATTACATACTAAAAAAAATGCGTCAAAACGAAATAATGGGGGACGTAAACAATTTAGCGATAACTGGAATCTCATCCGTAAAATAATCACTTTGTAATGAATAATTTTTTTTTCTAAATCTAATGATAAGAAAATATAAATACGGAACACAAACAATTCCTCTTTTGTAATCATTGAAAAGATTTGAAAACGTTATTGTGCTAAAATACAGATTTAACTATGGTCTTTCGATTTTTTTTGTAGTAACTTACGTTGCTCAAGGTATGAATTCGAAGCGAAGTTTAGTAGTATTTAGTTACAATATTTTTTAGATCCAATAGACTGAATAAATTGACCGACTTTGATTTAATAGAGTGTAGTAGGTATACAGTTTGAATTAACCGAGTTCGTTTACATCAAAAGAACTACCACACCATTTCAGTTCTGTGTAATCGCCTATTCTATGGCTAAGCTTTGTTTGCATGAAGCGGTGGAATAGACTGAAGGAACTTCAGCAGGGCTTCAGAAAAGGTGGTGGTAGCCACGACTGGATTATAGAGGTGAAAATCCAGCGAATTTATGTTATTAATTCGTTCCTTATGTAAAATAATTACATTCAATGTTATCAGCCCAAGTAAATTGACAGGAATACATTTTTTATTAGTTCAAAAATGTTTACAATCACAAGTATGTAAATATCATGCCACTCCTTGAATCAATTCGTATAAAACAAATGGAACCAACGTCTTCTGCAGCCAGGTTAAACACTGCTTTTCATAAGACGTAAAAAGAATGACTTATCTTCATTAAAAGTTGCAATTTTTAAGCAATATCTTCGGCTGATTTATTTTGAAACATATAAAGTGGTCGACACTGTTTATTTAACCCTGAAACCAGTCGCTAGTACGTTTTTAAGGTGATGCAAATCAGTGCTCGAGGAACAAAAAGGGTTCTATTACACGCAGCCTCGACCTGAGGCAGCCAAAGCCGCATTATCGCCTCTCAATACTGAGAGAACTTAGCAGGGCAGTTAAGTGTACTCTTGCACCTGAGAGTAGCTCGCATCGGTTACGAAAGTGCACTGAGTATTAGAGCGATGAGCCTGTATCACTAAACCAAGAGGACTCAGCGGCCAGAAATCCGATTAATGGAGTGAACACATATGTGAAGACTTTCAGTGTGTCCATGGAGTACGCCAGCGAACCATGTGCATGCCGTATCACATCGAGTTTCCTTTTGCACGGCTGTGCACTGTCAGCCTCGAATACAACGTATATCCTTTATTATAGTAGGGTCCTAATAACTTGATTACCATTTACATAGTAGGGTCCTAATATCTTGATTACCATTTACATTGAATGCACGCTTCATCTTCTTTCTCCCGTCGCCATACTATACA